>OZ025299.1:155372260-155450260 GCA_964019185.1 Maratus speculifer
ATCACCAACTTATTGGCTGTTGCCATATTCTTGTGGACCTGACACGTATTACCCAAAATGACCAACTAATCAAGTTTATTTAAACATGTGACTTAGCTCAATGGTCTTCAAGTAATCAAAAACAGAAGGATACAAAATTCCATCAAAATCGTTTGATTCGTTTCTTACATAAAATTATTTTGACCCGTTGTGAACCGCAAAATGACCCACTAATGTAATTTTTTCGAACATGTGACGCAGCTCAATATTCTTCTCGTGACTAAAAAGTTTCGTTACAAAATTTAGGTAAACTTGATTGAGTCGTTGTTGCATTTAATTAGAATGACCCTGACCCATTATGACCCAAAATGACACACTAATAAAATATTCGCGAATTTTTGTGTCCTAGCCCAATGGTTTTCTCTTGCCCGAAAATGATATAATACAAAGTATAGTAAAAATTGCGCGAGACATTGTGTAGATAAAATTAGCGTGACCCACAATGACCTACAATCACCCGCTAATAAAATTTTCTCTAGCACGTGACTTAACCCAACAGTCTTCTTGTAATCCAAAACGGCAGAATACGAAATTTGGTCAAAATCGTTAGAGCCATTTCTTAGATGAAATTGGCTTGACCCAAAAGTGACCCACTAATCGGAATTTCTAGAACATATGGCCTAGTCCAATTGTTTTCTCGTGCCAAAGAACTGTTGTATACAAAATTTCGTTAAAATCGATCCACCCGTTCTTTTGGATATAAATAGCTTAACCATGATCCATAATGACCTATCATGACCCGCAAAAGACCCATATAATCGAAGTCTCTCGAACAGGTGACTTAGCCCTTTAGTTTTTGTGCGCTGAAAAACATTTGGCTACAAAATTTAGTTTAAATCGATCGAGCCATTTTTTAGATATAATTAGCTTGACCCTGACCCATTATGACCCAAAATGACCCATTAATCTAATTTTATCGAACATGTGACCTTGCCCAATGATTTTCTCATGCCCAAAAATGATAGAATACAAAATCTAGTCAAAATTGCGCGAGACATTTTCTAGATAAAATTAGGGTGATCCACAATGACCCAAAACGGACCCACTGATCGAATTTTTCCTAACACGTGACTTAACCCAATAATTTTTATATAATCCAAAACGATAGAATACAAAATTTTGTCAAAATCGTTAGAGCCGTTTTTAGATAAAATTAGTTTGACCCATAATGAACCAAAAATGACCTACTAATCGAAATTTTTCGAACATGTGACCTAGCCCAATAGTTTTCTCGGGCCAAAAAACGGTCGGATACAAAATTTCGTTAAAATTGATTGCGCAGTTCTTTGGATATAAATAGCTCGGCCCTGTCAGATTATGACCCATTATGACTCACTTTCTCGAAAATGTGACCAAGCCCAATGGTCTTCTCGATAGTGCTCGAAAATGTTAAAGTACAAAATTTTGTCGAAATCCTTAGAGCCGTTTTTAGCTCACAGGCTATCATAGCCTGAGAGCTTATGTGCCCGCCCGTTCTGTATGTATGTATGTTCGTTCGTACGTGCGTAACGCGATAACTCATGATAAAAATATCCGATCCACTTGAAATTTTGTATATAGGTATATCCTGATAAGGCGCTTCCCTGATTAGTTTTTGGAGTTCATTCGATATTTATGAGAGGGGAGTCGGGGGTCTCATGCCCGTCCCCTTAATTAATATAAATGGGTTTTTCATGCAGAATTAAGTTTTTGTTCAAAATTTAGATATAGGATGATGAGGTGATTCCGTGACTGTTATTAGGTGTTCATTTAATAAGTATAAAATGGGGGAACGGGGGTTCTAATGCCCCTCCCCTTAATTTATATAAATTGGTTTTTCAAGCAGAATTGTAGTCAGATTTCGTTCAAATCTCTGAATAGTTTTGGAAGTTTAACGGTTAATTATAATAAAAGGGGGATAACTCCTTATAAATTATATAAATGCTAAACGGCTTTTTATTAATAATTATCCGATTTGCTCTGAATTTTGGATATAGATTTTTTATATGATAAAGCATGTCCTTGATAGTTTAGGAGGTACAATGATTAAGTATAAAAAAGGGGAAAGGGGAGAGCTGTTTCCCCTTCTTAATTTTTTTTCGAACAGAATTAACCCTTGAAAATATAAGGCTGTAATGTACAATTAGTATGCGTAGCCTGTGAGCTCAATGCCATCAGTTTAACTGGGCAATATTCTTTTTATTAAGATTTACACACCACACAAAATTTTTGCTCTTATTACTAGTATAAGATAAGTATAAATATCTCAGTAACTATATAATGGATTTATTAATGGTTTAAATAAAGTAAATCATTTTTATCCAAGGTTTTGTTGTTACCGAATGCTAGAATTAGATTAATCATTTTTTGTAAATGCATCGGCTTCTATTTAAAAAGAAAAAAAAATATATTTCACGTGTTCTTTTATTTTGTGGAAAACGTTGAAATGACTATCGTGTTTACACTACCAATGAAGCTTTGCTCTGTGAAATTTCATGTTAATGTGACTATCGTAGTTTCTTCCATTATAATTAAACATCAATCCAACAGAAACATGTATACAAGGACAAACTGGTCCGCTTAATGAAACTTAACCCCTTCGGGACGGGAGACTTTTACGAAATTTTTAATGTTTTGTCACCGGTTTTTGAATACAAAAATTTGTGCCTTATTAAATTAAAAAAAAATTTGCTCCGACTAAATAAGGCAAATTTTACAGTAAAATTTTACTGGTGGGGATAAACACAGATTCTTAAGCCTATTTGCAGCACGTATGCGTGTCGCTCGTCCCCAAGGGGTTAAAAAGCAATAGCCGTAGCAACTTGCTTCCAAAAATTTTATTTATCTAAATAATAATAAAAAAAATATTATTACACCAAATAAGAAAAATCATTTTACATGATAGAACTTTAAGAAAAGAGGAGCAAAAAATTATGGGAAAATCGCAAAAAAATGCGAGGGCAAAATTCCCCTACCCCGCCAAAAAGAAAAGAAAAAGCATGTTTTGCCTACATTTAAAATAGAGGATCTGTTAATATAATGCATAGAAACCATTTTTATCAAGAGTTTCTTGTTACTTTCTTCTATTTTTACAAGAAAAATGTTTTGGATTCATGAAAATTTTCAAATTCCGGTTTTCGACGGATTTACACGTTTTAGGGGTTAGAGATTCCAAATAACATATTTTTGCAAAATATCTGTCTGTGAGTTTGTCAGTCTGTCTATCTACCTGTGACACAAATGTTGTGGGCGCTCTATCTTAAGAACTGATGCATGGAATTTCACAAAGTTTATTAAATCTTGATATAAACTGGATTTGATTAGTTTTTGGTGTATATCGACCAACAAGTGGTGCTGCTATATTTCTTTTTTCACGATTTCTACAATAGCTGTATCTCAAGAACTAATAGACGAATTTCAGATTCCGTTCTTGGTATAATATGGTTCTGATTACGTTTTGGTGTAAATCTCACAACAGGTGGCGCTGCTATGCAGTATTATTCATGATTATCGCAATATATATATCTCGGGAACTTATGAACGAATATTCATCAAACTTAAGATTCAGTTAGTCCTTCATATAAATGAGTATTCTTTAGTTTTTGGTGTAAATCGCTCAACAGGTGGCGCTACTATGCGGCATTATTCTTAACTATAGCTCTATCTCAGGAATTAATACACGTATTTTCATCAAACTTCAAATTCAGTTAGTCCCTGATATAAATTAGTATTCTTTAGTTTTTAGAATAGATCGCTTAGCAGCTGGTGCTTCTGTTCAGTTCTTTCATGATTTCTGCGATAGTTCTATCTCGAATACTAATAAACGGATTTTCATCAAATTCCAGATTCAGTTAGAACTTGCAATAAGTTTTTGCAGATTAGATTTTAGAGTAAATTACCTAACCGGTGATGCTGCTATGTTCCATTTTTCTGAAAGTATTAACGTGTATGAGATAGAAGAAAGTTTTCGGATTGCCACGACCGACTAGTAATCTTCATGTCATCATGACATTCAATGAGACTGTTAGTAATATCAAAATCTCTTTTCATAATTTGCATAGCACATGAATATAGATAAGATTCAGGTTAATGTAAGATTGTGAGATACTGAAAAAAGTTTACCTTATGTTTGCATAGTAACCCTTTGTTTGCATCGTAAGACAGACTTATATTCTAAGTTGATCTTAAGCGAGCACCGCAATTCCAGCCAAATCCTTCAATAACATGAGTAAAAGATATGTTTTCAAGTTTTGCTTTTCTGCACATCATAGACGGCGCCTCAAACCAGCATTTTTAAGTTGTTTAAGCAAAACTTGAAAACTACTTGGAAGAAATTTTTGAGATTTTGGATTTGTATAAAGAATAAGGATGTAACAATATAAATTCAACCCCCCCCCCCCCCCGAAAAAAATTGTAGAGGTTACAATTGATATTTTTCGAATATAGTTTCATAACTTGGCTCCAGTAATTACAAATAATATATTTTTGATCTTGAATTTAAAAAAAATATTAATTTCAGTATATCCTAATCTATTTCCAGTACGAAACTTCTTTTTCATCTTTTTTAAAGTTTTATTTATTTATTTTTTAATGCGCAAATGAAATGGCACCCATGCGCTATAAACTTAGGTTGCAGCAATCAAGTAATATACATAAAGTGATCTAAGTAAAAATGGGTTGAGGTGATCAAAGTAGACAGTCACCCTAATGAGTAGTGTGTGACGTCTAAGCCAGCTGTGCTGAAGAGAGGGTTTGTATGAATCGATTAGGGGGCACTCCCCTTCTGGGAAAGCGTGTCAAAAATTTCAAAACTTGGTTTCGCTTTACATTTCTATCCTACACAGATCAATTCAATTAAATTTCTGGTCTTTTTAGCACACGTGGTTTTGATCCTCCTGTAGAAAGAGGGTAATGGAGTTTGATTTATACGTAATTGAAAAGCATTTGATTTGAAAAGGGTAATAATGATATTTTCAGCTCATTTTTCTATCAAAGGTGTAAGCATCACAGCTTTAAATTTGTAGAATTCACTTTTTATGAAACGATATCTCTCCTGTTCATAATTCATTGGCATTAAGTAATAAATATGTCCAATATACGAGCAAAGTTTGATAAATATTAGCATTTACAATAAAGCATTTTTTAATTTCAATTTATTTCACTTGAAATGTTAGTTGTAAACACTCGTATTATAATAGAATATTATTTTATATATTGTAAAAAAATATTTTATACATTGGAAAAGCAGGCAGACGTCCGAATGAGCGATGTCGGGGCTATATGATGGGTGTGACAAAAGATCCCATTCGAGTCTATAAATGACAATTAGGTTTAATTTTTTATTTAGCTCTCGAGTGGTTGAATACTGATCTTGTTCCACAAGTTCTCATCAACATCAGCAAGCCGGCCAGAGCGCTCTGCTTCTTAAATGTCTTAAGTGTCTTCAATGCCTTGTTTTTAAACTTTCGGCACCAAACCTTCACAGTATCAACTAAAACTGTACACATGATTCAGTGACTTTTTGTTGCTAATTTTTTGCAACAGAAATAAAAGTAGATGTTGGTTCTAATCTGGTAGCATAATAGTTTCATCTTGTACTTAATGATAACGATATTTTTTAACAAATTTCATAACACAGTGTTATAAAGCAAGTCTCTTTCTTTCAAATTCCAAAACTTATATGATAAAATATGAGCAAATACGCCAACGTGAATTTTTTTGCGCAGACGATGTTAGCTGTGGCAGGAAACCTTCGTTACAACCTAGTATGTACTTACTTTCACGAGAAAAATTCCTTGAAATAAAGTAACAAGTTGGAAATTGCACGTCAAACGTGGCAAATGAGGTACGTTCGTACTATAACTATTTTTTATAAATATTCAGATTTTGAAGCAATAATTGTTAGACTCATATTGCAAAAAAGCATGAATGCAAAATATGATACGATTATATATCTTAAATTCAGTAATACGAAAATAATAAGACTCTATCTTAAACAGTAGATAATAAATATGGCAAACCTAGAGTCATTAACTATTACGGGATATCACTGAATTGATTACATATGATAGGATTTAGTAGAATGAAAAAAACTTTCATTATTATCTTTTTAAGCTCTGATCCGATTTTCATGAAATTTGAAATCACTCGACAAAAACTCCAACAATTACGAATTCCAAGCCATTTATTTAAATAGATTTACACTGTTTTATGCGGACAGCAAACAAACCAGATGACGATTATAAGTGCATCATATTTATATAAATACAATATTTTCCATAGACCATAATGTAATGGAGTGTTTTTGAATGGCTCTATAAATAAACTATGAACGTTGCGTACTTTATTTTCAATATCGAGCATAGCATAGTAAATCTTAATAACATATTTCAATTACAGAGCAATCCAACTATATTAACGCAAGTTAGAGAACAGACAGACAAACCGGATTCTGAAACATTTTCAACTATGTTGTAACGTTTAAAAACGACTAGTAGTTTCAAATTTTACTTTTAGAAATTTATGCACAATAGAGGGTAGCATATTTCCATTCTTTTGTACAGCCGTGTATTTTGCTTATTATTTTTACATACGCATATGCCTTTATTTAGCTAGAATTTAATTAAGACTAAAACAAGCTTAAATTAGTGGAATCACACTTCCAGAGATTATCTTCCACATTCATGAATGTATCTAATTCTTTGCGTTGCCCCCACGTACATCATTTTTCTATACTTTCTATAAACATATCTTGGTTTACTAAATGCAGCTCAGCGTAAAAATACATAACTTATTTAAAAACCACTTTTAAGCTACATTCGTTCATATTCTGTAACTTGTGCAGTTTCTGTTGTGTTATCTTTTATATGATCTACAGAATTTATATACATAACACAATATGCAAAAATTTATTTAAACATGAAACCTTATATCACATTTTAAAATGCACTTAAAAAATGCACTTCTAGCAATCATCGCTAATATACAGTATTTCGGCTGCGGTATAGTATCCGAAATCTTTTGTACGCACCTGCAAATACTACACATTTTCTATGATATAGGACGTAAGTTATAGTAAACCTCAACTACGTATATCAGTTTTACTACATGTATAATAATTTAACATGATTAAAATTCGCCAAAAACAAAGTTTCATCCTATACTATTACGTAGAGGAACTCTTTGGTGTGGCCCTGTAAATGAATCATAAACTATTTTTTTGCACCGCATATTGTAACAGAGTGTATAATTTAGTACATTTCAGTAAATGCATATCAATTTCATTCTGTTTGAAAGGCTGTAACATCATTAAAATACACTTGAAACATTTTTTCCCCATTGGACGTAATGTAACGGAAAAATTCTGACCGTCTCTGTAATTAAACTATGAATCCGATTTTCATAAAATTATACATTTAAAATTTCAAAGCATTCGGTTGGGTTATTTTTGTGCTGTTATATGCGGAGGGACAGACGGACGGATTGATCGACGAATATAAGTGTTTCGTATTTACATATTTATGAACATACCTAAAAATTACTCTTCTTTTAAAAGTGGTGGGAAATTCAAAAGTTAAATTTTAACGAAGAAAGTAATTCGGGCGTTAATGAGTTAATTATTAATTTTTTTGTTCTCCTCCCCAATGGATTTTAAAAATACATTCACAAAAATATTGAAATGTAATAAAAAGAAATAAATAACAGATGTGTTGAAGATAAAAAACTTCTTTAAACACCATAAATAAATTAAATGGTGACTATTTTAAATTTCAAATGCATTTGAAACTCCCCCCCCCCCATTTGACCGTAATATAATGGAATAATTTTGATTGTCTCTGTAATTGATCTATCTATACATCCGATTTTCATAAAATTTGAAATGACGCGACAAAATTATGCAATAATTATATATTTTATAGTAGTGTTTTATTTTATAGTAGGTAGTTTTTTTTGCGTTGTTATATGCGGACTTACGGACAGACGGACTGAACGACAACTATAGGTGCTACGTATTTACATAATTACGAACGCACCTAAAAATGATAAATCAAGTAATCTTGTTTACAGCTTTAGAAAAAACTGTTGAGGAAATAACATTAAAATTTGAAGGCAATCCGATGAAAATTTTAAACTTATTCTGCAAGTCAACTTTAAATACGCGTTTCAAAGTGCTGGGTAAATTATCTTTAGGGGAGACTGGGAAGGGCTAATCGTTAGGATGGGCCGCAAAAAATGAAAAAAATGTTTTTCAAGTAGTAGTACCGCGGAACATTTGCGAATTGGGGATACTAAATATTGGGTAAAAAAGAAATAAATCGGTTTATATCTTTCGGCCGTGCATGTTCTGTAAAGTTTGATAATATGTGAAAAAATTCATACTTTTCAAAAATTTTTGAATTTTTAAATTAGTTTCTTCACGCATGAAATACCTGAAATTCATAT
The DNA here is from genome assembly GCA_964019185.1 of Maratus speculifer. Classification (NCBI taxonomy): domain Eukaryota; kingdom Metazoa; phylum Arthropoda; class Arachnida; order Araneae; family Salticidae; genus Maratus; species Maratus speculifer. The sequence continues at coordinate 155,380,721 of OZ025299.1, forward strand.
GTATTAGAATAACAAAATATAATGTTTAATTATTATTTTATTCCATCAACATATTCTGATTGTATATGTGCTCTAAGGTTTCTCTAAAATGTATTCAATTATTATTTAATAATCATAGTATATGTTTTGCTGGTTTACCAAGGTTTAATCAATAATGATGTCAAACATCCTGGATTTTAACATTCTTGATTGAGAAAAAAATATTGATATGAATCACGCTACATCTACTTCGTGGCATTCATTATCCTTTTTATGCCAATTTATTTTAATCCAACAGTTGTCGATTATGAATAATATTAATAAAACAAGTAGGAAATTGCAAATGAGGTGCGTGCGTACTTCAATGAAATTTTAAAATATTCAAATCTTGCTGTTATGGTATACAGTGCTGCGGATTCAGTATAGTGGTCGAAATCTTTTGTGTGTTCCTGTAAATGCTATCTGCTTTATATTATACAGGAAGTAACTTGTATTAAACCGCAGCAACGTATATCAATTTTATAAAAATATGAAATAGTTTAATATAATTAAAACATGCCCCAAACAATACTTCCCGTATACCATAATGCAGTGGAATACTTTTGAATAGCCCTGTAAATTAATGATAAATATTCTTTGTATCATAGATTGCACAGAATGTATATTTCAGTATTTACTTTATAGATTCGTGTTCGAAAGAGTGTAACATCATTAAAATGTAGTTGAAACTATTTTTTCCCTATTGACCGTAATGTGATGGAAACCTTTTGATTGTCCCTGTAATTAAACTATACACCCAATTTTCATAAAATTTGAATTGACTCGGCAAAATTATGCAACAATTATATATTTTAAATCTTAAACGATTTGGTTGGGTAGTTTTTGCTCTTTTATATGCGGACAGACAGGCGGACAGATTGAACGATGACTATAGGTGCTACGTATTTATATAATTTCTAACGCACCTAAAAATATTCAGATATTGGTGTAATAATATACAGTATTTCAGATACAGTATAGTAGCCGAAATCTTTTGTGTGTCCCTGTAAGTACTATTTGCTTTCTATTATATAGGAAATAACTTGTAATAATCCTCAGCAACGTATATCAATTTCATGAAATGTTAAATAGTTTAATACAGTTAAAATGCGCACCAAACAATGTCTCAATATGTAGCTATGTAATGGAATATTTTTGTGTGGCCCTGTAAATCAATAACAAATATTCTTTGCACCACAGAATGTACATTATAGTACATGCTTTATAGATGCATATCAATTTTATTATAATCGAAAGAGAGTAAGACCATTAAAATGCACTTGAAACTTTCTCTCCGATTGACCATAATGTATCGGAATCCTTTTGATTGTCCCTGTAATCGAACTATTCATCCAATTTTCTTAAAATTTGAAATGACTCGACAAAATTATGTATTAATTATATATTTTAAATTTCAAACGATTTGTTTCGGTAGTTTCTGAGTTGTTATATGCGGACAGACGGGTGGATTGTACGACAACTATAGGTGCTACGTATTTACATAATTACGAACGCAACTAAAAGCACAATTGAGAAATTATACACAAAATTTAAACATTTTGTTTAATCGTTATGGAATTACTTTTATTTTTTTATCATTTTCAAATCTAAAATGCCCAGGTGCATTCATAACAATTAGATGTCCCAATTTTTTAATAAGATTGTCTTAATGGTGCAATATATTACATCACTTTTGTTTGAACATTTCCAATATTTTCCTATGGGTTCCATTGTATCAACTTGTAAGTCTTGAATAATACCATTGGCTGTTATAATTTCTACCTGGATAAAATTTGCCTTGCCCTGATACTTAACAAAATATCTATCACCAACTTGGTGATCCTCAAAATCTTATGGCATTGCATTTCTTTACTATTTGTAAAGAGATTTGTAAATATTCACTACCACTAAGTTTCTCGGGAGACACTCTATGAATTTATCAATATAATAGTCTCCTTTGAATTTATGGTATTATCAGAAGCGAGTACCAAAACATGAAGCGTACCAGAATGCTAGATGCTAGCTATAAATGAATTTACCCGACTTTGTTGCCAATGTAGTCTTTGCATTTCATCTTGCAAGTACAATTTTCTGCGAAGTCAACTTGTATCAGAGATTTTCAAAGAGATGTGGTAACAGAATTAAACTTATTAACATGTATAAAACTAAATGGGTTTTTGGTACTCCTCTGTTTGATGTCTTTTTACATAACAGTAGTCCAAAAATGTTGGTGCGAGATTACAAATGTGTGAAATATGTTCTTAACCCTTGGCAATCCATTGTCTCCGCTGCGGAGACATCATCTTTCTTTGCAAAATTCGTTTTTGTCATCAGTAATAAAGGAAAATAAAATTTGCATTATTTAATCAGAGCATTTTTGAAATTGTGTACTTGAAAGAAACTTCTTTTAAAAAAGTGGTGTTGGCCAAATAAAATTTGTATAAGAGACGCCGGAATCTGAAGGGTTAAAGTGTTCCTTCCCCCATTACCTTTTAAATATGGGCTTCACAATCTTTATTTACATCTTTATCATTTCACATACTTCAAAATGTAAATATCTGTTTGCTCAATATAGGGTAACACCCCCAGTAATTGTCACATTAAGAATTTTTCTTTAAATTTACTTCAATTTTCATTACCAAGAAATAAAATATTTACTTGGAAATATTTTTAAATCATAGAATGCATATCTGTGCATCTATTTTGCCCACTAATAGCAAAAATGTTTGAAAAAAGTATTTTCATAAAAATATATTTATAAAAAGTTGCTGTATTCACCGGTAATTGGCACCTACAGCACCAATGTATGACACCTTGTGTTCCAGTAATTGGCACATGTTTATATATATATATTACAAATTTTAAATTTTTTTCGCCAAAACTAACCTTTATACTATCTTAATTTTCTTATAATAATATTCCGTACTTACTTCAAATTATTAAATTAAAATCTTGTTTCTTGATCTAATCTGTTAATCTGTATGCAGACGATATAAATTCTTAATTCGCCTTAAAAAACATTATTCCAGTATGCGTAAATTAAAAAAGATGGCTCTAAATTAAAAATATTCTTAATTAAACTTTATTTCTTAATATTCCAAATAAAACTCATTTCTTCTATGTTTTTATCAACCCTTTTTAAGAAAGTCTTATTAAATTTATTCCAAAACCATACCTTTAAAAAAATATCATTATTTTATTTTATCTATTTATTTATTTTCCCTCCGTTAACCTTTGATAGTGTGCATATCAATAAATTCATTTCTTTTCTTTTTCTCTTAAAATTAATCATCTATAAAAATCGTCTGCCTAAGAAATTCTGAGTCGATTATAAATTGGTTAAATAATATTTTTTTTTAAATAAAATTATCGTCTGTGGAAAATAGTCTCGTAGCTGGACAAGAATTCTGTTTACATAAAAGAATGATGGTTTGAGGTTAGAGAATGTTCTAGAATTTTCTTTTTGGATTTAAAAGAGGAAGCCCGAGAGGTGGTAAGGGAGATGAGAAGAAGGATTCTTGGGTGCGCTCTTGCGTACGACTTGATGTAGTAAAGCATGGAATATTTTTTGGATGTTTCGGTAAAATATCGTCTGCAACAGGAGTTTTTCCGTCTATTATAGCTACAGTTTAATAAAATGAACTTGCAGCAGCCAAGGAGTGATTATTTTGACCTTCTACATTTATTTATTTTGTTTTTTTCCTCGCTGGCAATGACTTCTGTGCGGAGCAAGGGAAACCTGGATATGATGTTTCTGCCCCCCTAACTTCAAAATGCCACATATATATATATATATATAAACTTTATATTTTGCATTGGGCTTAATCGCTTTAAATGAATAGATGCCAATTTACTGTAGATGAAGATGCCATATCTCAAGTTTTTGAGAATAAGAAATCGGCATATTGGTCTGAAATGTGAACACTTTAAAACAATACAATATATTTATATTAATACCCAGTAATTGTCAATTTGTCGCCAGTAATTGTTATATGAAGCTTTAATGGATTCCAGTTAATGATAATATTTCATATTTTCAAATAAAAACAACTGATAAACAAAATTAGTCTATAACTTTAAAAGTACTTCCAAAATAAGTGGTTTAATCTCAAATCTTGCGATTCCCTTGTAATTGGAATAGGTGCCAATTACTTGGAACTAACAAAATTGAAGCACCATTAATTGGCATCTATCATTAATTCAGAAATCCAAATATCTGTGTCAAAAATACTTTTACACAATTAAAGTAACCCTTTTCAACTGAACAAAACTGTTGTCAATTAAAATTTAAAATATATTATAAATCAGATAAGAATAAATTGAAAAGCATGCCTTTCTTAAGCCAGAGAAGAAGCATTTGCAACAAAAATGGCTAATTTGATACAAACCATAATTGTTTCTCTTTCCTGGGCACTATTGTCATCTAGTTGCATAAATCAAAGTTATAATTTTAAAAGTAAATGAACATATAAGTGGTATATGGTATTAAAAGACATTTTTAAAAGACTGGATATAAATCTTATTTTAGGACATGTTTGTAGGATGTGCCAATCACTGGTGCATACCAATTACTGAGGATGTTACATTATCTCTTTTTAAAACCTAAACCTTCTTTGCACTCACTGCAACAGATGTAGCAACAGTCTTCTTTTTGGTGTTGCATCTTATAGTTTCCGTAAATGCATGTAAATACACAGAGAAAACAATTTGAAAAGCTTGATGTAATAAAAAAAGAACGCTAGTAAAATTTTCATATTTAAGGAGACACGCATTCTGAGGAAATTTATTACTCAGTAGCACATGTTTAGCCATTAATTCAGCAAATATACTTCCTCCAATTTTAAATCCAGGATGATCTTCTTGAAACAATTTACGTGTTTCAGTAATAGAGTATACAAGATGCCTGAATTGAACTTTGGATTTAACACCATTTGTCTTCACAGTGATTGCATCTTTTCTCCGGGTTTTTGACTGCTTATATCATTTCTTTGGAAAAAGTCTTTTACAAGTTCAACAGCTTTTACCGGAATGGGGGATGAATGTAAATTCGCAGTGGATGGGAAAATTTCAGATTCTTCAGATGAAATTTTTTGACACCAATCGAAAAAATATAATCTTCGAATTACAGCTTTTCTTCTTCTTGGACTTGATGGTAAATTACAACAAGCTTTACCAATTGCTATATTGTAAAAAATATTTGTATACCTTTACACCGAAAATGGTAGCAATTAAGTTGCCACCATAAGTGATGTAAGGAAACACCGATTATTAACTGGTCTAAAGAAACACCGTTATTAATGGCAATTTAATTGTCCCCATGTCTGGTGTAAAGTTACACCAGACTGATTTGATGTACTTTATAAATTTCTCAAAATATAAATTATAAATAAAAGTTTAATATAAATTATAAAAAAAAGTTTTTTGAGGAAGAAACTTTTATTCCCGAAAAGCTGGCCAAAATATGAAAATGTTATTCAAATTGTACGAGAATTCATATGCAGGTGTTTTTGAGGATGATAAGTAAGAATACAAAATTAAAATTGAAAAAAAATCTCGGATAAAATATGGCGGAATAAAAATTAAAATGTCCCGAAAGTTATTCAATTTATATGCAATTTCGTAAACTTTTCAGGATGCTAATTAGGATTCAAAAGTTAAATTTTAAAAATAAATAAATAAAATTACAGATTAAGAGTAAAAACAATAAAATTTAAATAAAATTTAAAATTTTGAGGTAAACTTAAAAGGGAATTTTTAAAAAACCAAGACATATTTAAACGAAATTTAAGAACGTTAATGGAAAGTAAAACATTAGACTATTTAATTTTTATATTATTAAAATAAAAACGAAAATATATTCCAGAAATTAACCTTTAGAATCAACTGCAGTATAATAAAAAGATTCTTCAGAGGTTAAGGTGTCGAAATAGTTAGCAGAACTTGTTGACGATATTGGAAGATCTTGTGACTCTTAGGATCAATGATTTTAATTTTTTCTACGATAATTTACCTAAACTGGAAAGGAAAGAATCTGATGACACTAAAAGACGTAAAAATATCTTTTTTTTTTCTCGCTACTGCATCTTTGCGATAAATCTTCTCGATGCCTTTTGATCAGTTTGTTCCATGATTCTTGAGTATCGTATGGCATTTGACAAATTGGCAGTAATGAAGATAATGTTATTTCTTTGTCATTAATAAGTAGCTTGTGTACTGAAGTAAGCATATAGGACCACGGGTGCTGCTCAAATCTACGAGCTACTTGTAAGGGAAAATTTTCGAAGTTTATCAAATAAATAACATGGCTACAAGAAATTACTTGTGGCATAGAAACGTTTAATCAAATCTTCGTATATGCTCGTTTAGAAACACAAATAGTTGCGTTTTCAAAGAATCGTTGAATTGTATTTCCATCGTTTGTGCTTCCAAATCTGGGATTTTGTTTCTCGACGAGAAGTCTTGATTATAAACGAAATATTTTTTGCATATTTTATTTTGTAATTTCAGTGTTCTTCTTTTCATGCAGAGTACGAGCTTTTCATTTTTTCTATCCAGTTGTCTGCCAGGTGTAAGGCCTCTCTAAACATCTTTGCATGCAACTTAGATATTCTGAATTCTAAATTATCTCAATCCACTTTTAATAAAAAATGTCAGGTCGGTAAGATGCCGCTAGCATAGGTAGCAACGTTGAATATTACACTAATTCGTTTTTAACGACTTTTTCTTCTGTATCAATGATTGTATTAAACGAAATAAGTTTATTCTGCTAGTATTTAATGCAATCCCATTCATTGACAGTTGCTTCCGTATTTCTTGAAAAAGAAAAATGGATCTTGATTGGCCCGAAAAAATCAGTGAAATGAAGATCTCTATATTTTCAAATTGACGATTCATGAATTATTCGCAATATTTATGTATTCTAGTAGCACGGAAGAAAAGAAAAATATATTAGACATAATGCCATCTTCATAGCTAAATATTTGTTTAAATGTACTCAGAATAGATGTGCCATCACATCCTCACTTGCAAATCAAATCCAAATTACTAATATAAGCAAAAGTGATATTTATAATGATTTTTACTCGCATTAATGAAATACGCTCAGTAGTTTGATCTAAGAAATATAGCCATTGACAAAATAATTCTTCTAATTATAATAGAACAAACAAAATTACTACCTATAAAAATAAGAAAATGTTATTCTACCGGATCAGTAATAGAGAATTATTTTCATTTTTTCTTTACTAAGCTTACTTATCAAATTAATGTAATATTATGATTATAGTACTTATTTACAATATAATAGGAAATAAACTATTATAAAATTGAATAATTCAAAAATTTGAAAAATATTTATCAGCTAAATTATGTGAAAAGTTGTCAATATCAAAATTTTTGAGGCGGCCGAAATGTGGCATTTTTACTTGCGGTTACTAAAATATGCGTGAAATGCAGTTTTAGGCAGCTGGTTTTTTGTGAATCACTAAACAATAGCTCAAATTATTATTTCCATTAAATTTCGTTGCGGAACACTGTGGAACATTCAAACTTTTTGATGTTTAAAAGCAAAAAAATAAATTTTTTTCTAAAATTTTTTATCAAAAATGACAATGAATTTATTAATTTTTACGTGCTTAATATAAATTTTGTAATACATGCAAATAAAGTACATACTATCATAGTGTGAATCCATTTCAAATCATTAAAATCGGATAATATTATAAAATATAGCACGCGTTTAGAGGAACTGTTGTTTTGCTGTTTTTGTTCGCTCTAAATGATACTCCTTCAAGCATCATTTTTGAAATGACGCTGCTTGTAAGGGCAAAGCAAAAATCTTTTTCTAAATACAGATTCTGACTCTCCAAATAGTATTCTAATATTATTCTCTCCAAATATATCTAACCAACTGTACAATCGAAATTCCCTAAATCGTAGCTTCATTTTTCGACTTTTGGGCAGCTTTTTGGGTTTTTTATCCCCACTGTGAGACGTTCCTTTCAGCCCGCACAACTTTGAAGAAAGTCCGTGGTAGTTATAGCTGCCACCACCGATATTATTAGGTGATATCGGTCACCCACTGTGAGGATTGTGTAAATGAACACTGACGCTGTCAATTAACTGAACTAACAGTTTATTTATACTATATGTACACAAGAATTACACTATTTACAATTATATACAATTACAACTCGGATATAGATGATCCGGTTCAACATTAAATTAAATACCGTAAAAGTTGGCTGTGTACTGTACAAATTACACTTTCTCCCTCACACTCAACGCACGTTAGATTCACTTTACTGGAGATCAATTTCGAATCTCCCAACATATGGATACTCGGCTTTCGCTATCCGGCCCAGAGCACTACGCACAAGGACGTCTGTGTCCCTTGCTCTCCAGATACGAACTCAGCCTACGCACTCTAACACAGAGCACTCTCTACAAGAACCTCTGTCCTACACACTTCCAGGTACGAACCCCAGATACGAACTACCAAATCTCAGACGAGACTTGCCCTTCTCAAAATCACTGCATTTCCCCAATATCAACCCCCTGTGGAGCTTCTTCATTGGACGCGTTCCCCATTGCTTTCTTGATCCGTGACATGTTCCTTGTTTTCTCATCATCCACATACCTCGCTGACGGATGAACACGCCTCTCGGCAATATTCTCTTTCTTACTCACCACCTGTGCATGATCACCTGTCAATTCTCCCTTCAACAAAGAAAGAATGTCACCTTGAAAATTTCAGTACACAGCCGGCACAATACATAAAATATTAAGATAGAGAAATAACAGAAATTCCAATCTGTTGCAGGTGCTGTCTCAGAACCTGACAAATACAAAGGCAAATGAAAGAATGAACAAAACTACCCATATTATCCCATCCTTTCCCATATTTATCTAACTATTATGCGTATTTATTCTGCAACGATATATTTATTAATACTGACATACAGGGTGTCCCCTCTCAACGGTGACCAATGGCTAATTTCTAAACCGTTGGTCATAGACATATAGTTCCAATTGCAAAAATGCTTTAAAAAAGGTAAAGAATTATTTCTTAAGCGATTTAGGTCAAAAAAATGTTTTACTAAAAAATTACGAAAATTAAATTTTTATACGGTCCCCCGGTCCTATAAGTGATATTTAGAAAATTTTTACCACTACTCTAACAAGTAAGACAAAAAAAGTCTCATTCCTCTGCGATTAAAATTGACCGAGTTATAGCTGTTCAAAGTTGAAGCATATTTTTTGCTGCAAAATAGGGGTCAGTCACAAATTTACTGGAAATAAAAATAAACATCAGATAGAAAATTTAACTTTAAACATTGAGAGTAAAAAAAAAAAAAAAAAAAAAAAAAAAAAATTACAATGTTGTTTCTGAATTTATGTTGACATTTACATGTTAAAGTAAAATATGCAATTTGTGCTAGAAATATAAGTAAAAAAATAACAGAAATTTTGTTAAATTAAACTATGAAAAGCAACAGTCACAAATCGTTACATAATGATGCATATTTAAAGCTCTATTAGATTACTCAACCTAATAGAATTTGATGTAGTCCTATAAAATAAATAAATGGAACACACCTAAAATCGTATTAATATTACATTGTCATCGGATTTAAATAAGTATGGGAATTGAACCTCAATCAGATATTTGGAAGTGAGTTAAAATTTGAATATAAGTTTTGAACTAAGAAAATTTACATACGAAAACTATGAATAAAATAAAAGCTTATGAAAATAACATACCTTTTTAAAATAAAATCACGAAAAGAATCAGCTTCATTTGCTTACAAAATAAAATATACGTAAAAATACAATTGAGGATATAAATTTCAAAACTCGACTTATCGCTTTTTGATTTCTCTATCAGTCTATACAAACCTCCACTATTGTAACAATGCAATCTCAAAATTTTTAATGAAAACCAATAGATGCATTTAAAGTTTTTTCGCTATTTCCCAAAATTTATTTTTTTCGATAAAGAGAATTCTGAAATTCATGTCTTCAGTTATTTTAACAATCAATCTAGAAGTTAATTAATTATAATTAACACTACCATAAAACTTATACGGTGACAGCGCCTTCAGTTAAATCGCTCATTTAAAACATTTTGTAATTGGAACTATATGTCTGTGACAAATAGTTTAGGAAGTAGCCTTTGAAAAGCGTTGGAAATCGACTCCCTTTTATAATACTTTAAGCACTTAGTGTACGCTCCCTTAAAGCTCAGTTGAACTCATCCGTTTTCAGCTATAGAAAAGTGGTTTAAGTCATGAAATTTAAAGTTTCATAACTCAATCAATTTTAATGTTACATGAATGGGACCTTTTCTGTATTACTTGCTAGAGTGTTGAAAAAATTTTACTAAATATCACTTATAGGACCGAGGGACCGTATAAAAATTTAATTTTCGTAATTTTTTAGTAAAACATTTTTTTGACCAAAATCGCTTAAAAAACAATTCTTTGCCTTTTTTTAAGCATTTTTGCAATTGGAACTATATGTCTATGACCAACGGTTTAGAAATTAGCCATTGGCCACCGTTGAGAGGGGACACCCTGTATAATTATGATTCATAAAAAAGCTAAAATGATTAATTAGCGATTAAAATAACTTAAAATTATGGTATTTTTTCTAAAGCTTGCAGAGGTTTTAATCCTACCTCCCTCTCTCTTATTACTGCTCCACTTTAAAAAAGCTTTGGATTTAAATTTTAAAGTTCAAAATAAATCAAATTTTTGAGAAAATGAACCTGAATGTATCAGCTTTTATATGTTGCAAATTGATTTCTTACATATCACTTGTATATTTCAAATTTTAAATCATTTTTATTACAATGTGTTAAAGCGAAAATGCTTTTGTTTAGGATAAAGTAAACGAGATTTTCCATTCAAATAGAACATTTTCAGAGGAAAAACACCTCATTACACTTTGAAACTTGAATCTTTTGAACGGATCTATAAGAATAGTAAAGCTCGAGACGGACGAGTCGAAAACCATTTTTATCACTGATATGATTGTAAAATCCAAAGAAAAGAATGCCGTGATATAACTTTCTGTGCTGACATAACTTTTTATGCGATATGACCGTGATTTTCGAATTGAATTATTATAATAACTGGAGAATTACCTTTAAAATTGCATGACATTTTTGGGGTGGGGGTGTTAAATAAACTTACCGATGAAACTTTCAAAAAATTACATCCAGGCATGGCTCAATTATTGGGATTTATGTCAAATTAAACAAAGAAATTTATCTACCATTGAGATTTCTAAGTACGAGGGAAATCATTGGAACTGCTGAGATAAACAATCTGCCAAGATACGGTGCTGGTTCGGACATAAGAATTCAAAATTTGTTAAATGAATTTAAAAAATATGCAATATGTGTGAGTCTAAAACATATTAATAATCAACAGGACACTCATATTAATAACGTATGTGAAAATCAGAGAAATTCCATAGAAAATTTTTATTAAAAGTATGCCAGGAATAAATGAAAGAATCTGTCTTGTAAAATTAATATTTCAAAGGAAAAATATTGGAAAATATTAGCAAATAAACTTTCAAAATGAATCTTAGAGTAACCTAAGTGAACAGAGATTTATCATTATATATTATTAAAAAGTATTAAAATTGGCAATAATGCTGTGGCATTGTTATTCGGAAAACCTGAATAAAGCGAGGAAAGCGAAACAATAAAAATATTCCAGAGCTTTCTATATCTTATGTATGCAAACAAAGTATGTATGTTACAATTACGAATACTTTATATGCAAACATTATTTAGCCCTTGTCTCTTAAATGTATGAAGAACATTTACTTTACTTACCTTATGGTTTCCAACTGAAATTCCTATTCGAAACGATATGTTTTTTAAAAATCGAAAATGGTTGCTGTCGTCTGCTGTGACATAGAAACAAGTTGGAAATTGCACGTGAACGTAGCAAATGAGGTGCGTTCGTACGATAACGAAGTTTTAAAAATATTCGGATCTTGCTGATATAGTAGAGCGTACTTCGGATACAGTATAGTAGTCGAAATCTTTGTGTTTCTGTAAATATGCAGGGAGTAATCTTTATTACACCTTAGCAACATATATCATATTCATAAAATGTAAAATAGTTGAATATAATTAAAACACGCCCCAAACAATGTTTCCCCGTAAAGCATTATGTAGTGGAATACTTTTGTGTGGCCTTTGGAATACTTTTGTAATTTAATAATAAAAATTCTTTGCATCACAGATTGTACAGAATGCATATTTTAATTATATTTTATAGATTCATGCCAATTCTATTATGTTCGAATGAGTGTAAGATCATAAAAATGCATTTAAAACTTTTTCCCCTTTGACCGTAATGTAATGGAATACCTTTGATTGTCCCTGTAAATGATCTATGCATCCGACTTTCAAAACATTTGAAATGACTCGATAAAATTACGTAATAATTATATGTTTTAAATTTCAAACGGTTAAAATGCATTTGAAACTTTTTTCCCCATTGACTGTAATGTAACGGAATCCTTTTGATTGTCCCTGTAATTGATCTATCCATCCGATTTTCATAAAATTTGAAATGACTCGACAAAATTATGTTATAATTATGTATTTTAAATTTCAAACGATTCGATTGAGTAGTTTTTGCGTTGTTATATGCGGACAGACAGACAGACGGACGGACGGACAGACAGACGGACAGACAGACGGACAGACGGACGGACTGAGCGACAACAATAGGTGCTACGTATTTACATAATTACGAACGCACCTAAAAACTGCTGACAACGCGAAAAATTTGTGCAGTTCTGTATCGCAAGTTAAGAAATACACCAACATGTTTTTTTTTTTGTCTTCGAGACTTTGTTAGAAAGAGTAGTGATAAACCATTTTCAGAGTATGATAGCACTTATTTCGGTGTTTACACCAACAGTAGTGAATATTTAGCTCTTATTTGCATTTTAAAAACCCAAATGCAGCGTATTAATTATTACCCCCTTTTTTATGGTAGAACACTTGCTGAGTAATTTATCTCAGTAACAGGAGCATTTGAAACTTCTTTTTTAGCACTTTCCAACTAAGTTGAAAAGTGCATTCGGTTTGTCTCTCCGTCTGTCCGGATGGCCGTTTGTCCGCGCTCTAACTCTCGTAAATATACTCGGATTGTCATGAAATTTTTGGACGTTAATGACGTTTACCCGAGCACGAACCCTATTGAAAATGAAGGCTCTGCCATGATTAGTTAATTTACAGGGACAGTCAAAAGTTTCCCATTACATTACGGCCGATGGGGGAAAATTGTTTCCAGCGAATTTTAAAGATGTTACACCCAGTCAAACATCTTCAAATTTATATGCTTCTATAAAATGCACCAAAATATGCATTTTGTAAATTATGCAGCGAAAAGAGTAGTTGCTATTCATTTACAGGGACACACAAAAAATTCCAATATATAATAAAAAAAGGGGGGGGGGAGAATTGCGACATATCTTAATTATAGTAAACGACATATTTTAATTGTGATTATCAAATTGATACACATTGCTGAGAATTAATATGAGTTATTTCATGCATATACTGGTGCATAGCATTTACAGGGACACACAAAAGTTTTCAAATAGTATATTCTATCCGAAGTCCTGTATATTATGTGGAATATGGCTGTTAGATGAATGAAATGCATTTTAATTATGATAAACGCTTTTAAGTTTCACTAAATGTATGCATATTATATGGTTTATATAAATGCTAATAGTTACACAATTTAGATATACAGGGTTACACAAAAGATCTCGGAAAGGTACTGAATATGAGCGTAATTTACTTAAAGGTGGTTTTTAAATATGTTATGCCTTTTTACGATGAACTACATTTAGTTTACTAAGAAATGTTTGTAGAATATAGATAATATGATATACAGGGTTACGCAAAGAACTGGATACATGGTTGCCTTTGAATGATAATTTCTAGAAATTTGATTTAAGTAGTTTAAAGAGAATTTATTTTAAACTAAAATTTAGCAAAATACTTTCGTGTATTAAAGGTACTATGTATTTTACAGGGCTAAACAAAAGTATTCAAGTATGTTTCCATCTATTATTATAAATTGATGAAAGGAAAATTTCAACCAGTTAGGCGTTTTCTTGCTAAACTAAATTTTACCATTATATGGTCAATATATTAACCGACAGATCAAATACAGGGCTTTTCAAAAGTATTGGAATACATATTTGGATATGAACAATAATACGTTATTTCCCTGGATAACGAAGTTTTGTTAAAGATTTTAAGAAGCGTTGGAAAGTGCTTCATAATCTATGCTTAACGCATGATTTCTCTTACTTGTTTCTTTTTGGTCTTGGATGCTAATACTCTATTTTTAGCAGCTAAAATCTCTTTTCTGCAAGTATTTTGTTTTGTTTGCATTTTGGAAGTTTTAGTAATTCTTCTTTTTGTTTTTTCTACACTTTTTCATGTCCTCTAGGGGTCATTCCATGTCAATTCAACCAATTTTTCCCCCATTTGTAACCCGACCCACAGGGATTTGGATGAAACTTTGTGTGCACATTAATTCTATCATGAAATGATTCCATCAGAAAATTTTCCTTCCCAGACCTCATAGTTTGTGAGATATGGGGGGTCCAATTCTTAGGTTTTTCTCAAATCGCACATTTCTGAGTCTGTATTCTGAGATTGCAGTTCCATCTTCAAAAAATTGTTTCTATCGATCTAAAACATGAATCATCCTAAAAATATCACTGTAAGAAGATAAAAAGATGCAGATTTTAATAAAAAATATTTAAAAAAAATTATTTGTAATATTTAGGATAAAAAAAGTCAGCCAAAGTTGGGAGTTATGGTTATTTTTCCAAATTTTTGTGACTTCACGAAAAAGGCTGTACACAAAAAGGCAAATTAAATTTCCCATTTCTTTTTGTTTTAAATAAAAGTTTACACTTTGGGCTTTCTATCTATGAAATAAAAATGATGTGTTTCGCATGGCTTATGCAAAAATTTTGGGTACTTTCCAATTAGCCGGATGAGTGCTTTTTTTTTTATATATTACATATGCACACAAAAAAGCAAATGAAATTTACCATTTCTTTTTGTTTTAAATAAAAGTTTACACTTTGGGCTTTCTACCTATGAAATAAAAATGATGTGTTTCGCATGGCTTATGCAAAAATTTTGGGTACTTTCCAATTAGCCGGATAAGTAATTTATTTTTACATATTACATATGCACACAAAAAAGCAAATGAAATTTCCAATTCCTTTTTGTTTTAAATAAAAGTTTACATTTTGGGCTTTCTATCTATGAAATAAAAATGATGTATTTCGCATGGCTTATGAAAAAATTTTGAGTACTTTCCAATTAGCCGGATGCGTGTTTTATTTTTACATATGTACATATGTATAGATCTATATAAATGCAGATATATTATACATGTACATATGTATGTATATATACAGTATATTGATATATATATATGTATAACACTGGTGCCCGTCTAACCGAAAAGTACCAAATTTTGCCTTGTTTTGAGAATCTGCACCAATTAAGAGGAAAAAAAATCTGACTAAGTTTAGATGTGGTACTTAAATAATTACTGGAATTACTATGAGTTATTGAATTTAATGTTATTTGATGCATGTTTTTTTTTTAATTCTCAAAGTAAAGTTTAGGCTTTGTTTTTTCTGATTAAAAAAAAATCTGACTGTAATATGTTTCCCCATTAAATTTAGTGAATGGTCCATATATACAGTTGGCAAAAAAAGTATTTGTACACTCTAAAATTTTTAATTTTTAACCAAATAAAAACAGATATTTTGTCAAAAATAGTTTTAATACAGTCTGTTTACCGTGCGTTTTAAATTACACAACAGAAAATTTCGATAAAGATGTAAAATAATTTTCTAATAGGAAAAGTTTAAAAATTTCTTGCAAAAAAAGTATTTGTACATTTCTCCATCCTGATATGTACTGTGTTTTATAGTGTTTATGGTTCAAAGGACTACTTTTACAGAAGCTGTTGATAATTTTTGAGTTCATATTATATTTGTCTGACATTTAATCTAATTTACTCTTGAAATAATTGAGTATAGAACCTAATACTAGAGAGGCACCTCTAGATATATGAAATCCTGTGATTGAGCATAATAAAAATTTAAATTCGCAACAAGAATTTGTAAAAGCTATTAAATTACCATTTACAACTATTGGATGTATAGTGAGAAACTATGAATAAATTAAAAGCATCGAAATTCAATGAAAACCAGGCCTTCTTAGCAAACTAACAATGAGGGAAAAAAGGGAGTGTTGTTAAAAAAGCTTTAAAAAATCCTATGCGTTCGGTTCAAAAATTTGCTGGAGACCTTGCGACATCTTCTCGCATCAGAGTAATACCTCAAACATTAAAAAATATTCTTCTCAATGCAGATTTAAAAGGAAGAACCTCAAGGAAAAATCCATTCATCAGCGAAACAAATAGGCGAAAACGCATAGTATTCGCTTTCGCATACAGAAGTAAATCATTGGATTTTTAGAAAACAGTAATTTTTTCCGATGAGGGAAAATTCGGAATTTTCGTACCATCAAGCATTCCAAAAAATTGGCGTAAAAATAAAACTGTTCTAGATCCAAAACGTATACTTCAAACTATCAAGCATGGTGGGGGG
This sequence comes from Maratus speculifer, assembly GCA_964019185.1. NCBI lineage: Eukaryota > Metazoa > Arthropoda > Arachnida > Araneae > Salticidae > Maratus > Maratus speculifer. Next base: position 155,397,434 of record OZ025299.1, read on the forward strand.
AATATTATGATTTTGGGGTGTATAGCTCCTAATGGAGCAGGACATTTAAAATTTATTGACAATGGAAGGACAGGTCTAACATACATTTATGTGTCGCGCCATAATTTATTAAACCGTGCAAAGAAATTAGGCGTAGAGGAAGCTTTTCACTTTCTGCAGGATAACGACCAAAGAATACTGCTGTGATCACCAGCACATGGTTCCTACAATACTCGAAGACGACTGGCAACTCCTCTAAAATCTCAAGACTTGAATCCAATAGAAAATTTGTGGATGCTATTGGATGCAAAAATCCGAAAAAAAAATATGTATCAGCAAAAAACAGTTTTAAAGAGGCTCTTATTGTGTCATGGAATAATATTAACCATACCGCTACAAAAAAGTTGGTGGAATCTATGTCACACCATCTAGAAGTAGTCATAATCGCTAAATGAATTCACATAAAATATTAATTTGTATCATTTTACTAAAATTTAATTAATTATATTACATTAATATAGTGTACAAATACTTTTTTTGCATTATATTTTTGTATATTTGTTTATTATGATGTAAAAAATCGATTCGTTTAATTTTGTTTTTGCTTCTATAATATTATAATGCATTAAATTAATGTATTACAGTATTTTTTGCTTAAATCTTTTGTTTAATTTCATTATAATTTAAAAAAATGAAGTGTACAAATACTTTTTTTGCCAACTGTATTTCATTTCGGTATTTAATAATGGGCATTTTTTGATAATCTAAAGAATCTCTTACTTTTATTTTCAATAATTAAACTCAAAACAGATTTTTTTTTTTTTTTTTGTACAGTATAAAATAGAAAATTTTTTCTCCTCGCATTTCCATTCTTTCTTTCGAATGCTTATATATTAATTATTTGTGTTTAAAAAATGTTCAAAACCTTGTATTTCCTTTCCTTGGTTAATTTTAATCAGTTTAAATATTTATATTGGCAAGTTTAAATACACAAATATTTAACAGAACTTAAATTTGTTTCTATAGTCTGAAAGATTTAATTGCACCTGCCTTGTATAAACACCTTCTGATAAAGGCAGGGTAATGTTCGTTAGTATGAAAGCAGATGTTTTGAAATCAAGTTAATCAAATTATTGTCATTCTGTTGTTTCTTATCATAGAAGAATGATTTAACTTTTACTGTGCTACTAAAAATATGTTCTGATTGTTACATATTTTATAGTTTGTGATATGTATAAATACTTTTTTGTTTTATTGTTGTAATATGGAGCCTGATATTAAACCTTCTACTAGTCTTCAGGCTTGCAGTATTGTAATATTAAATGGTTTAGAATGTCACAAAACTAGCTACACAAATAACAGAGAAATAGACTACATTGATAATCTCTGTGATTCAGAAAAAGAACTTTTATTAGTTAGGACTATTGCATTTATAAAACAAAAAATTAAGTGAAAACAGTTTGATTAATATATGTGAGCATCACAGAATTTCGCTCTTAATGAAGTATGAATTATATAAATGTGGAGAACCATTTAAGCGGCATTAAAAGCAAGTGAAAATAAGCAATTAGGGAAATTAATAGAGATTTATATAGGGCCAAAAAAGTAAACCAAAATTGAAAGTTATGAATATTTTTACGAAATTTTGTGAATTTATGAAAAAGTCTCTACACAAAAAGGCAAATGAAATTTCCAGTTTGTTTTTGTATCCAATAACATTAAATTCAGTAACTCATAGAAACTCCAGTAATTATTTAAGTACCACAGCTAAACTTAGTCAGATTTCCCCCCCCCCCTTAATTGGTGCAGATTTTCAAAACGAGGCAAAATTTGGTACTTTTCGGTTAGACGGGCACCAGTGTTATGCATATATATATCAATATACTGTATATATACATACATATGTACATGTATCATACATCTGTATTTATATAGATCTATACATATGTACATATGTAAAAATAAAACACGCATCCGGCTAATTGGAAAGTACCCAAAATTTTTGCATAAGCCATGCAAAAGACATCATTTTTATTTCATAGACTGAAAGCCCAAAGTGTAAACTTTTATTTAAAACAAAAAGAAATGGGAAATTTCATTTGCTTTTTTGTGTGCATATGTAATATATAAAAATAAAGCACTCATCCGGCTAATTGGAAAGTACCCAAAATTTTTGCATAAGCCATGCGAAACACATCATTTTTATTTCATACATATAAAGCCCAAAGTGTAAACTTTTATTTAAAACAAAAAGAAATTGGAAATTTAATTTGCCTTTTTGTGTACAGCCTTTTTTGTGAAGTCACAAAAATTTGGAAAAATAACCATAACTGTCAACTTTGGCTAATTTTTTTTATCCTAAAAATTACAAGTAAATTTTTTAAATATTTTTTTATTAAAATCTGCATCTATTTATATTCTTACAGTGAAATTTTTGAGATGTTTCATGTTTTAGATCCAGAGAGACAATTTTTTGAAGATGGAACTGCAATCTCAAAATACAGACTCAGAAATGTGTGATTTGAGAAAACCCCAAGAATTGGACCCCCCATATCTCACAAACTATGAGGTCTAGGAAGGAAATATTTCTGATGGAATCATTTCATGATAGAATTGGTGTGTACACAAAGTTTCATCAAAATCCCTGAGGGTCGGGTTACAAGGTCTGGTTGAATTGACATGGAATGACCCCTAGATGTTTCTTTTAGTACTACCCAAACGTATACGTATTCTTCAGCTTCTGAAGTCTTTTTTATTGAAGTTCAGCTGCTCTCACAGGCTTACAAAAAATTTTACATTCTATTTTCCTAAATCTGAAATCAGAACCTAAGAAATAAGTCTTGCATATATAAAAAAAGATTTTCTATGCAACTTAATAGCTGTATTTAAAAAAATAAAATTAATATTAACTTTTATAAAAAGTAACTGTCGTTGCATGGGGATGATCCACGTAACATACGATTCAGATTACCAAATGATTTTATATTTATTCTATATATTTAAAGATAATTTATTTTTATGGTTATATATTAATTGTTAGACTATCGCAGACGGAAATTTTGAAATTACACTTAAATTATTTAATATAATCTCAGAAGTGGTGAAAAATGCATGTTTTTATGAGTCCCGTTACATGTATAACAAATATATTTTCATGCAGTATTTTGATTTACAATTCAGAAACCTGTTATTTTAGAAAAGTAGGCATTATGTAATCAATATGTATAACAATATTATGAACATAGTAAAATGTTTCAAAATTACCAATTACGGCAGAGTATGAAGTTTAAAAATCCATAATATTGCTTTCTCCAAAATTGATGAAGGACATGGTTGCATAATGGCAGCCATTTTGTAATGAAACGAATTGCGAATTTTTATTTTGCATTTAAAAAATAAACTTTGAACATTTTTGTTTCCATAAAAATGTAATAAATGTACATTCTTAAGTATCATTTTTTTCAATGTGTATCAGTGATTTCATGGATTATCCTATTATTACATCTAGATGTAAATTTTCGTTGAAAAATATTTATAACTTTTTCACTTATTCGCGTACCAGATGGGTCGATTCAACTCTTCTAGTAGGCATATGATTAAATTGTCACAAATTACACAAAATTCGCTAGCACAATACCACTTCCTGAGCTGTATTCCCATTTCCAACTGGGGCGTGGTAGCCATACACAAAAACAGATACAGAGTGTCCCAGAAATAGCGCCCAAACTCTGTACAGCCAGATTCCTCGTTGGGAGTACATAAAAAATGGCACAAAGAACTGTACCAGTACGGTCCATAGTTTACGAGGGAAATACGAAAAACAAGGTATGGCATCACAGCTCGTGCAAAGAAAAAACACCGTATTGAACACTTGAACATCAATATTTGCATATCTTTCGAAACGGTAACGTTCAAAATGTTCGCTGCGCATATCGCGTCATGCATGCGCGCGCCATGTAATGATGTTAAGCCTACACAAACTACACGAACGGACTTAGTTGCTCGTGTGCATGATGTTTGCAGTAGAAATCTGTACGGCCCGGGCCTCAGCCCGAAGCCCGAGACAGACCCGGCCCGCGGGCCGGGTTCGGGCATTAAACGGCATTCCAACGGATTTCCATTAACGACATTCGGGCCGGGCTCGGGCCTTACTTCTGAAGACTCGGGCCGGGCCGGGCTCGGGCCTTAATTTTTTTCCTGGAGTATCGGGCAGGGCCTAACTTATTTTTTCCGTACGAAGCCGAGACTGATTTCATTCGTCCTAGTCTTCACGGACCAAAATAATCAGTTACTGTTGAATCATCCCGTATATGAAGATCCTTTTCTCGACGTGGCCAAGTCTATTCATGAATCAGTAGAATTTGGCTTGGTCCAAATATTTTTGTAAAAAAGGCATATACTTTTAAGTTGTCATTATTCTACAATTAAACATTGGAATTTATTCTTTTTTAAAAATCGTAGATTACTACGCTTATTAAAATAGAGTTAAACACATGAAAAAAAAAATGATTATGATGGGATTTTCTTTTAAACTGAAAACTAGAAATTTCTTTTAAACTGTTCATCTATGCAAAATGTACACAATAATACGCGAGAAAAAAATATATTAAACATCTACAACTGCTAAGAAAAAAACATATTTTTTTTTCTTTCGAATCGATTCCGTCTTAGGAGATTTTACTTTTACCATATATCATTTTTTAGATTTTTATGTCTCCATTGCATGGAATATGGATTCATAATACTAATCATAACTGAAACATTTATATACAGCAAGAGTTCATTAAAAGCATAAATATCGCAGTCCACGGCACTTCAGCATAAATGGAGATTATAAACATGGAAAAAAAAATAAGATAAGTCTTTTTGGTCTGAACTCTTCCGTAAGATTAAAGATCAATGTCCGGTAGAAAGTCACTCGGGCCGGACCGGGTTCGGGACGAATTTCTAACTTTTTTCTGCTCCGGGCCGAGCTTGGGCCGAAATTTTAACTTTCGGTCCCGGCCGGTCAGGCCGCTAAATTTTCTCTTCGGGCCGGGCCAAATTTTTTTTCTATGGATCGGACTAGAAATTACATCCCGTGCAGATCTCTAGTTTGTAGTTCGGTGGACACCATGCTTCTGCGACGCGTGCAGTTCTCCATTCCACGGCACGCTCAAGTCTACCTCGATATGCACGGCAAATATCTGCCTTTATCATTTACAAATACTGCCGTTGTTGTGTCAAATAAAGTGTTTTTTTCTTTCACCGGGTATGACGTCATAATTGGTCTTCGTATTTTTTCGTAAACTGTGGATCGTAAAGGTACAGTCTTATGGGAATTTTTATGTACTCTCAACGAGGAGTGCATAAAAAATTATTACTAATTTAATACTAATTTATTACCAGTTTATTACTAATTAATTTATTATTAAATTGCTATTTATGGGACGTCCGGTATACAGGGTGATTCTAAATTTTTTTTTACAATAAAAGAGGGGTGATAGTACACATCAAGACAAACAATATTAAATAGGAGACCAAGGGTCCAAAACGTTTTCCAAAGGAGATAGCCGCCATTAAAGTTTAGGGACCAAAATTTCAAATAAACATAAAAAAACGGAAAAAACGGTCGATTGATTTGCGGTTTTCACTATAATTATTCTTTATGTCGGTATATTTCTTGAAATTGAATTATAAAGATAAATTTCAAAAAATGCCGATAGAGGGCGCTTTAGACTTTGGAGTACCGAACAACTATTTTTTGCCGGTATTTTTTGCATCTCATTAAATGTTTTCGTAAGCATAAACTCCAACTTAAATTTTGAGCTCAAAATCTGAAATCTGGGAGTAGTTAAATAGCAAAAATTGAACTGTGTTCAGAGGGTTCAAATTTCAAATGATTTTAAAAAACGGAAAAATTGGTTCATTGATTTGTGGTTTTCACTAAAACTATATTATATGTTGGTATTTTCTTAAAAATAAATTATAAAGATAAATTTCAAAAAATGTCGATAGAGGGCGCTTTAGACTTTGGAGTAACGAACAACTATTTTTTGCCGTTATTTTTTGCATCTCATTAAATGTTTTCGGAAGCTTAGACTTAAACTTAAATTTTGAGCTCAAAATCTGAATAGTAGGGAGTGGTTAAGCACACACTGAACTGTGTTTAAGGGGGAGGGGGAGGTTCAAATTTAAAATAATTATAGAAAATGGAAAAATTGGTCGATTCGTTTGCGGTTTAAAATAAAACTTATCTTTAAGTCAGTATCTTCTTGAAAATAAATTTTAAAAATAAATTTCAAAAAATTCCGTCAGAGGTCGCCTTAAACTTCAGAGTAACCAACAATTCATTTTAACCATTATTTTTTGGTTCTAATTAAATGCTTGTAAAAGCTTTTTAAATGTTTTCGGAAACTTAGATTTAAACTTAAATTTTGAGCTGAAATTCTGAATCGTTATATTGGATTAAGTAGCGCAAAATGAAGTGTGTTCAGGAGTTGAAATTTAACCCTCCTTCCTCCTCGAACACAATTCAATTTTTCGCTACTTGAACACTCCCAACGATTCACAATTTGAGCCCAAAATTTAAGTCTATGCATTTGAAAGCATTTGATGAGATTAAAAAAAATAACAATTAAAAATAGTTGTACGCTACTCCAAAGTCTAAAGCGCCCTCCATCGGCATTTTGTGAAAATTATCTTTAAAATTTATTTTCAAGAAATTGCTGATTTAAAAATTAGTTTTAGCGAAAACCGCAAATCAATAGACCATTTTTCCGTTTTTTATAATCATTTGAAATTTGAACCCTCTGAACACAGCTCAGTTTGTGTTACTTAACCACTCTCAACTATTCAGAATTTGATCTCATAATTTAAGTTTGAGCTTACGAAAACATTTAATGGGATGCAAAAAATACCGGCAAAAAATAGTTGTTCGGTACTCCAAAGTCTAAAGCGCCCTCTATCGGCATTTTTTGAAATTTATCTTTATAATTTAATTTCAAGAAAATGCCGACATAAAGAATAATTTTAGTGAAAACCGCCAAATCAATCGACCGATTTTTCCGTTTTTTATATTTATTTGAAATTTTGGTCCCTAAACTTTAATGGCGGTTATCTCCTTTGGAAAACGTTTTGGACCCTTGGTCTCCTATTTAATATTGTTTGTCTTGATGTGTACTATCACCCCCCTTTTATTGTAAAAAAAAATAGAATCACCCTGTATATAAAGTTTGATTCAATTCCATGCATAGCTTCATACACTTTTGATGATACAAAAGGAAAACTGTACAAAAATGACTATCATAGCTTCCCCTTCCAACTGAATAACTAGCATTTTAACTGGGACTTGCTGGCCATAGCAAAAAATATACACTATATGGCCAAAGATTACCGTTCACTTGCATTTTAGACATTTTGTTAAACATCTAGAAAAATATATGGCGAATTATCCTGAAATTCTAAGCGTGTAAATATAATATTACAGGTCATACGTTTCCGTGAAGATTTTTTCCCGAAACTCTGTAGGGGACCGTCAAAAAATTGAAAAATAACGAATCACTTTTGGATAACCCTGCCAAAACTAATGTAGCAAAAGCTCTATAACTGTAGACTGCTATTAAGTGGCTTATTGTAATATACTGTGCTCATTTTTACGTGGATAGCATGTATACTCGTAGAAAAATTAAGGTTTTTATAAAAACAGTCCCAAAATTTTTCAAGCAAAGTTATCATTTGTTGAACGAGGAAACTGTTCAATTTTGTCATTATCTAATGTAGTAAATTGGCTTTTAAATACCCTTACGTTGTTTTTGCTGTGGTTTATTTGCGGAATCGTCTTCAAAATCGTTTTCAAATGAATAAATTTTGCGTGGTCTCCACATTCGTCGTTCTTTGCTCTTATATTTCACCAATACTTATGTACTACACCAATCTGCTCCATAAAAATACAACAGGAGAGGCAATCTGTCTTTTCGAGGAACTTCACCTGTTTTGCAATTTCTGATATACATTATCCAACAAATGGAAATAACCAAATCTATAAAATGTATAAAAACTCTTGTTGACTACTTTTTTGTGTGAATAGAACAACGGTAGTAAGCTAAACACTTATCCTTCAAATCTGCACCATCCATGCACGTTTTGTATTCACAAATGCAGGTTGTGTTACATTAATTTTATATTTTTGATCTTTAGACCACCTAACACAACTCCTCTCGGGATTGCTATCGATGCAAGTCGAAAGCAAAGTTACACATTTGCTATCTTTCCAGTTTAGTATACACATATCCTTCCCTTCCCTTAGTCTCTCATCCCACTCTCCGGTTACAAATCTCCATCATTGATTTTTTTATCTGTTCCTCCAAGTCTTTTGTTCATAATCATTCCAGTTTGGTAGATATTGTTCCTCAATAAAAAGTCGACACAGTTTACACTAGTAAAAAAAAAAACTGTCCTAGTAAATCAACCGTGTGTTGTCTTTTGGGACAATGCCTCCACCTATACCTAATCATAATTATTTTGAATGATCAACTGGTACTATTCCTTTTCTATGATATATTTGGCATGGTCATCCCTGGCGGATAAAATAAAGTTTTTTAATCTCAGCGGATTAGATTTTAACGGCACATAATGTCTAGATCCACAACGTCCAACTAATGGGATCTAGTGATCTCTGTTCATCTAGTGATAAAGGTTTTGGCTTGGGCAGGGACAAACATTTAATTCTTACTGCATTCAAGATTAGATTTATTTTCCATAATTTGTCATCTGCTTAAAGATCATTTGATTTATCTGCAAAATGAAGAAATTTTCTAATCTCAAAAAATCGAACACGTGACATAGTAGCTGCAATTCAAAGTACTGACAAGTCTTTTTGCCAATAGAGGCTTGCTTGGAGATATATTAAAGTTCCCATGTGTATGTGTACGCCTGCAACTTTTACAATTTCATATTTAGATGCATTTATTGAGCGACGGTTTCGTGTTTGAACAGAATATAACGGAATTGGTTTCATATGAAACTTTTTCCGCAAAATCTTCATTTAACTAATCTAAAAATGATTCAAAAGGATTTAGGATGCTGGAAAATCTGCTTTTAGATAATCCTCATCAATCAATGATCCTCGGAATACTATTAGAAGAAAAAAAGATTAAATAAATATTTGCGAAAAGATAAAGTTTTATTCTCAGCATTATTATTCTACTGTGCTGTAACACAAGTTTTAAAAATTTACTTATTTTTAGCTTTCCATAACAAAGGCTTTTTAGGTTAAACTTTATTGTTACATGGATTCGGGATAGATACTGGAGCAAATTCTCAATAGTTATATCTGTATCATCTAAATTTTTTTTGCCAGAAGACACACCATCACCATTGGCCTCATCAGTTTATTTACTCTTACAAAGATATAATAATTATGATTTTTAAAAATTAATGTTTAATTTAAAACATCAACAAAATGAATTCTTATTTATAATTAGTATATTTTTTTATTAATTCCACAATTTTAGCACTGCACCAATTAGATATCATTCAGTACAATTTTTTTGTGTGACATGACTTCTTTCCAAAAACACAGAATTGAAACCGGAGGTGCACATATGTGTACCTTACAAATTACAACTAATTTAAACAGATATCATGATTTAGCTAAAAAGTTTAAATGATTTATGCAATACTGAAGAGTTTATATGCATTCTTAAAAATTATTATGAATAAATATTAATTTTCTAATTATAAAAACGTACTTACTTTTTCGACATTTTATATTTTTCGCCATTGCTCGTTTTTTCCCTCCAAAATCATATGAATTAAGATTGCTAGCGCCATTTTTTGCTGAAACTAGAAAAAGCTAACGTACACAAATAACATCCATTCGTCTCAGTAAAAAATTTTCAAATATTAAGTGAGATACGCAGATGAAATCAGAGGTACACAAATGTGCACCTCGGGTCTGAAGAGGTGAATAGGATATTTTTGCTAAATATAACTTATAAGAACGGAGGACCATGTAAAAATTTAAATTTCGTAATTTTTCTAGAAATAATTTTATTTCCCCGAATCTCTTTTAAAATTTTTACATATACAGGGTGTTTCAAAAATGACCGGTATATTTGAAAAATCAATAAAAATTAAACGGGCAACGATAGAAATACACCGTTTGTTGCAATATGCTTGGGACAACAGTAAATTTTCAGGCAGACAAACTTTCCAAATTAGTTACAGTTTTGAACAACAGATGGCGCTGCAGGCCATTTGAAAGATATAGAAGAAAATAAGTCTGTGAGTTCGCCATTCTGTAAGTCGTCTTTCTGCTGTCACAGATTGCTAGTTTGCTGTGAAAAAATGGTTTATTCCCGTATTTAAATATCGTACTTTAGATTTTTCCAGACTGCAGTGCCATCTGTTGTTGAAAATTGGAACTAATTTAGAAAGTTTTTCTGTCTGAAAATTTACTTTATCCCAAGCATATTGCAACAAACGATGTATTTCTATCGCTGCCCGTTTAGTTTTTATTGATTTTTCAAAAATACCGGTCAATTTTGGAACACCCTGTATATGTAATACATATATGTGTATGTACATTAAAAAAAATTTCTTTTCCACATTTAAAATATTTTTGCAAATGGAACTACTATATGTTTATGCTTGACGGTTTAGGAATTAGACCTTGGACAACATTGAGTGTGAACACTGTATAATATTCATGTTCCGTAAATTCGAACCTGCATAGTTTGTACGTTTTACATGTCCTTTTGTAGCTGGATTAAAAAGAGTCTGAGATAATATAAAATTAATTTCGATCAAATTCTTATTCAGTCGGCAATCTATTTCCTTTGACGCAATCGGGATAGTCTGTTTTTCTGTGCCAAAGCACGTCTTATTGAATAAAGATTTAATCACTGGTTCCTTACGCAATAATTTTCAATTGACCATATAAGTGAGTTAGAAAGTGAAACCTTTTATTTAGCCGCGCATCCTTTGATTGTCGGCGGCCTAACGAGCGCATTGTCCGCGCCCTATTCTTTCGCCGGGGGAACACGGTGTATTTGTATTCGGCTCTGCAGCTTGCGGGGGTGTCGTCAGCTGGTGGTGACAGCCTAGCTTCTGATGAATGGCGGGACGCGGGCCCTGCCACAAGCAAGAACGGCTGCGGCCCGATCCCTCATAACGCTGAATAATAACACTGCACCCGTCTTGGCTGCCTTTAATGACCCCCTAGCGCCCAAAGGGTTACATTAAACCTTAAGACGGCTGTCGCGGCAATAATCTTACCAGATAGGACGAGGCTCGGTTATTTCAGAATTAAAATTATTATGAGGTTTTATTATTTACCGCAGCTTCTTAGAGTTTGTATTACCGTTTTTGGGGTTTGTAATTTTATTGTTTTTTGCGCTTAGTAGAATTTTCATGCGAGGCTTTTTCTTCCTCATTTTTTATTTCTATTGAATCTACAACGATGTAATCAGCAAGCGGTCCGTGTTTCCTAAATATTCGTTGTTGTTTTGAAAATGTAAATAAAGGAGTCAGTGACTTAGTGGTCTTTGGAATGGAAGCAGGACGTTTCGGTCCCGCCATTTCGGTCCCGCCGTTTCGGTCCCGCCGTTTCGGTCCCGAGACATTTCGGTCCCTGGCCATTTCGGTCCCGAGACATTTCGGTCCATGGCCATTTCGGTCCCGAGACATTTCGGTCCATGGCCATTTCGGTCCCGAGACATTTCGGTCCCTGGACTTTTCGGTCCTCAGACATTTCGGTCCCTTCTCCAGCAAGCTGAAATTTTGTGCACGGGAAATATCTGACATAATTTTATAGGGAACATATTAGAGTGTTGAATTCAGGGGCGGGTCATTCCCCCCAGAGCTATCAATGCCCCCCCCCGGAAATTTTGAGATTTTGTGTTTTCAGTGGTAAAAAAGTGTAATCCCCCCAGGACTCTATTGAATCCCCCCGGAGCCACATAAGTCCCTCCCGGAGAAATGTGTCTGAATTCAACACTGGTTTTTTAACTGAAAGCCACATAAAGTTTTAGTGTAATGCAATTAATTAGAAGTAACAAGTACCCAAAAACCGCTTACACGTATAACTCGGATCCAAACTCAAACATATTGCAGCGGATCCAAACGCCATGCAAATTTAATATGACAGAAGTAATTGTTTTCAGGAGTGAGGGGAGGATTGTTCTGTAAATTTATATAGAAGTTCCTCAATCATGAAGATCTGGTAATTTAAAAACACGTATAAGTCGAATTTAATTTGCTTAAGCAAATGTCCATGGCCTACACATTTTCAGTTGCATATAATTTGTACAATATGTGTTTAATAATAATAAAAAAAATCTGCAAATATTTTTAGAAATCTTTATTTCATCCTATTATTTAACGGCACATCATTTTTAGATTATAGCATTTTACAATTTTTTTAAGGGGTTTTTTAACATGGAATTGTGATAAAGCCACATTATTTTTTAAGTTCTACATCGGGATTGACTAAAACATTTTATTTTTTAAATAATTATTTTATTTCGCTATTAAAAAAACTATTTAAAAGTTTGCGTTAATCTTTTTACATATAACAATTATTGCTACGAAATAACTTTTTACGTGTAACAACCTTTTTACATATAACAATGCAGGAATTACAAATCCTTTTTAATACATTAAACACTTTTTATGCTTATTGCATTCAAAAACTACGAGCGAAATAAACACAAGTCAAATCTGGGAGGTCCGTCCGCATTTGAACTCCAGAGTAAAAAGGACATTGTATTATAGAATGAGGGATTTCATCTGACAAGTGTATAAAGATCAAGATAAGTAGAATAAAGCTAACTACCTAGCTTTTCTAGCTATCTTGTATAAAGATGACTATTTGTTCATATGGGCGTTGACAATTGATTGACATGCAGAATTTTTGCTTAAAAGAGGTTAATAGTAGTACTTAGCTGGTACTTATATGCATATATTTCAAATTTTATAGGAACACCAACATAAAAAATTATAAGTGTTTAAAAATTCCCGGCACTCGGTTTTGATTTGTTTCTTACTTAATGTTATACGTTATTTTATTTAATGATTAACATAATCTTAGAAAATTTTAAAGCATTAATAATTATGCTGTTAAATTAAAAAAAATTAAAAATTAAATTATTTTTATCAAACACATTTCTTAATAAGAATTCAAAATTATTTTAACTATTAATTGTTTAAGTGACTTATTTATCAATTACTTGTTTAAAATCTAGTTTATAGCTCTTATTATAGCAAAAATGAAAAAACATATTTTTTAAATTTCAGCTACTTTAATGTTATCAAGTTCATTAGGATATATAAAAATTATAAGGATTCTCAAAATAAATATATTATTTATTCATTTATTGGTTAGTTTCTGATATTTTTCTTACTCTTTAAAAATAATTAATTAATATATGATTGCTTTTTGCGAACTGTAAACTATAACTTTGTTTCAGAAAATTTAAATCTGCATCTGGATAATAATGTTACCTAACACTGTTAAGAAATATTTTTACGCATTGTTACAGTGTTGCATTATTATGTTTAATTATTACGTTACGTTACTGATTTTTCAATAATAATAATAATAATAATAATAATAATAATAATAATAATAATAATAATAATAATAATAATAATAATTTCCTTTTTTGAAATAAATAATAATTTTTGAATAAAAACTTATGGTGATGAATAATTGCTATAAATTAAATCTCAAAACAGTTAGTGATTTTAAAATTAATATTTTATTAAACATATGTATTTTTAATTTAATGAATCTTTATTTAATTAAATTGATAAAATTATTAATACGCATTTCGAATTTTACTTTAAATAAACTCAATAAATAATCTGTTTTATATTCAATTTATCATTATGTTTTGTAGTAGTTATAAACTGAAACTTATTGTTTACCTATTTATTTATTTTATATTTAAAGTTAATGAAATTTAAAACTATTAATTCCATCAATAATAAAATTAAAATAAGAATTGTCAATTTTTTTTCTGTGAAAGTGGGAGCGAAAAGGTAATGCAAATAAATAAATAAATAAACGATAAATTAAAAAAAGCTTAGTTTTGTCAGTTAAAATTTGAAAATAAAAATATTTAAAATAATAATTACATTATTATATAAAATTGAAAAATAATCATTTTATTACAAAGAAATAAGCCCACTTTCAATAAAATTAATTCACAAAAATTGTCTTCATGAAGTAAAATAACTGTGAAAAAAAAAAAAAAAAAAAAAATGCAACCAATAATTATTACATAAAAAAGGTCGTTGGAGCATTTTTATTTTTTAAACAAAAAATTTTCGTAGAACGCCTAGTTAGGAAATCACTAATTTAAAGATTCTAAGAAAGTGTGCTAAAACAATCAATAAAATATGTATTTTAGTTTTTTGTATAGATAAAATACCTAATACAAAGAATATATGATAAAACTTAAAATATTCATTATGTTAAATAATAATAATAAAGACAGTGTAAAATTATATAACATTATTTAATCAAATTTTCAACTTGCTGTGATTTTATTATCACGAGTTACAATAGATTAAACTTATTGGACTATTATATTCAGCTTTGTATAAAATTTGAGGGAAGGGGAGCAGGAGGATAAAAATATTAAAAAAAGACAGAACAATGTTGAGCTAACAGCATTTAGTAGGCCTTCATCAATCAGAAACCAAGTTATAAGGTGGCCGGTAAAGAAATAGCAAGGGACCGAAATGGCCAGGGACCGAAATGGCAAGGGACCGAAATGTCTCGGGACCGAAATGGCCAGGGACCGAAATGTCTCGGGACCGAAATGTCTCGGGACCGATATGGCTAGGGACCGAAATGTCTCGGGACCGAAATGGCCAGGGACCGAAATGTCTCGGGACCGAAACGGCGGGACCGAAACGGCGGGACCGAAATGGCGGGACCGAAATGTCGTGCACCCCTTTGGAATGGTTATTTTAATTTTCTTTATTTTTGCGAAAAACAATTGATTTATACTGTTAAATAAAATGTAAAAACAGTAGACCTTTGTTAAACTTCGGGAAATCGGGACACTTGGCTGTAAAAAACATACGTCCGGGAATCATTTTTAAAGAGAATGTTACACAAGCTATGTTTCTCATAGAAGGGAAACACTGAAAAAAACCAACAACAACAAAAACTACAGGGTTCGTTCAAGTATTACGTAAGCAGTCAGTGGAGGGGGGGGGGGGAGGGGGAGTCTAATGTTTGCTTATTTTTGCTGACAAGGGGGAGAGGGGTGTCACTAGAATATTAATTTTATAAATTAAGAATACATTAAATTAAAAAATATTACTTAGTAAAATATTAATTTAATTTTTATACTAAAATTACTAACTGTTTTTGAGAATTAATTAATAGCAATTATTCATCATTTAAAGTTTTTATTCAAAACTTTTGATTTATTATTTCGAAAAAATAAAATTGAATTTTTTAAAAAAATCAGAAAAAAAACATGAAATTTAAGTAGTAATTAATTAATTAATTACGTAAGTAAATAATATAATAATAATGTAATATTGTACAAAAATGTAAAAACATTTTTTAAAATTGTAAAGGGAAATTATTGTCCAGATAACAAATTATTTTTTAAAGCACAGTTACAGTTTACAATTCGAAAAAAAAAAAAAAATATTAATTATATTTAAAGCAAGAAAAATATAAAGTAACTAACAAAAAATAAATAACATATTTTTCTTCAGAATTCTTATCATTTTTATGCATCATAATGAAGTTAATAACATTATAGAAACCGAAATTAAAGTAACGACGTGGAACCCGTCGAAATTCGACGAAAGAAAATCTTTAAGAAAGAACTGTTAAATTGATTTATAATAAATTTGCAAAATTAGTTACAATAAAAAATGGATCTTACATTGGTCAGTGTAACTTTCAAACAA
The DNA here is from genome assembly GCA_964019185.1 of Maratus speculifer. Lineage (NCBI taxonomy): Eukaryota > Metazoa > Arthropoda > Arachnida > Araneae > Salticidae > Maratus > Maratus speculifer. The sequence continues at coordinate 155,413,337 of OZ025299.1, forward strand.
ATATATTTTTAAGCAATTGAATATTAGGAAAATACTATAAAACTTAATTATCAAAATTATTAAACGAAATAAAACCGAAATTCACCGGATTTTATAGTTGACGATATTTTTGAAATATAATACGCATTTTAATTTCTATTTCTTTCTTTAATTTTAAGAGAAAATGGAGTGTTTCATTTGCCACAGTTACAAAATTGGTACTAAAAATTATAAAAAAAATTAATATCACAAAATTTAATTGCGATACAGCTTTGAAACAAATTGCATTTAAAAGTACATTTTTTTCTATACGACGGTGTAAAAATTTAAAATATATGATGTTTAGAAGTGTAAAATTTGCAGTTGCGAAAATTTCAAAACCGAAATTGCATTTACAAGTGTTGCGCATTTTAATTTCTATTTTTTTCAATTTTAAGAGAAAATGGAATGATTCTGTTGCCACTATTACAAAATTGGTACTAAAAATTATATAAAAAAAATTAATGTCTTAAAAATAAATTTCGATACAACTCTTAAATAATTTGCATTTAAAAATAAATTTTTTTCTCTAAACGACAGTGTAAACATTTTAAATGTGCGATGCACAGAAGTGTAAAATTTGCAGTAGCGAAAATTGCAAAACCGAAATTATATGGGAAAGTATTGCCATTTGCAAAATGACGTATGCGTTACGCACAGATACATTTGGCCTTTATAATATAGATATATATTTTTGTATTACTCCATAATAACTGTTATATAGTTTATGTAATAGTTTTTAAAAAAGTAATTAATAAATTAGTTACATAAACAATTAATAATTGAAATTATTTTGACTTGTTATTAATAAACTAGAAGATAGCCCGTCAAAATGACGTGTTTGCATTTTTAAAGGATGATAAAAAATTACAACAACTGTGGTCAATCATAGCCACTTTAGGCTGATACAATTTTGATAAATACAACGATTAAACTTGGAAAGGGAAAAATCTAACAAAAAAAAAGAAAAAAAAAGAAAGAAAGAAAGAAAGAAAGAAAATTTCAACAGAAATCTGCATTTAAAACTATAGCAAAACTATCTGGTAGATGGGGGTGGGGATTATAATGAAATTTAAAATGCACCCGCGGGCGAAATTTTAAAATGGAGGGCCAAATTCACAGTCAAGTAAAATCCAGACACCTCATTGGTCGTGTGGAAAGGGTGAAAATCACGAATTTGTTTCTCCATCTGAAAAAGAAGGTGGGGTAATTTTCAAGCGATTGTTACCGTCTGTTCTTATTTACGATAAACCATCGAAATTAACTCAGTTAAGATATTTTGATGATATTTTATAGAACGAGAGTGAAAATTTTTGATTATAAATGAAAACACATCAGATTTACTTCAAAATTGCCGTTACGATTTTTTCTCGGAAAAAGAACTAAAGCGACATTTCCCTAGCGTTGCAAAGGTTAGAAAAAACCCGGTTTAAACCCGGGAATAAACCGGGTTTTTAGGAATAAACCTGGAAAAACCCGGGATTTTTTGGAATAATTCGGTTTTTTGGGAATAAACCTGGGAATAAACCTGGTCTATTGGAAATAAACCCGGGAATAAACCAACTTTTTGCAACTCTACATTTCCCCTACCGCTTAGAGATTATTCACTGAAAAGGACACGGATCAATGACCAATAATGCGCTTGGATTTCACCGGACTGTGATTTTGGCCCACCATTTTAGAATTTCGCCACCCGCGGTTTGCTTAAAAAAAAAGTTTTAATTAAATAGTGTTTTTGAAATCGTGAAAAGATTTCAAAGCGAAGTAAAATGTAGTGATGTCATTTACACCTCCCACTGTAAATCTGACCATTGAGAACGCCCCATTACGACTATGGGACGGTTTCATTGGTCAGAAAATAGATTGCCTTTAAAATCGGAGGTAACTTTTCACAATGTTTTTTATAGATTTGAAATTCGCAAGAGTCATTCACGGCTGTAAAGAAAAAAAAATTAAAGCAACCCGAATATAAAAATTTTAACAATATTGCATTTAAAACGCACTTTCGCTTTCCTTTAATAAAAAGTTTTAATTAAATATACACTGTAAAAAATTTGACTCATTTGCTACAGCTTCACTCCACCGCTTTTATAGAAAACGGTTACGTTACTGTGTTATGGTCTATGTTTACTCATTGGTCATAAAAGAGATATTCTACTAGCAAAAGCCATGCTTTGTTTGGATTCGCGAAGCATTATTTTATAAAACAGATATTTGAAAGTCACAATATTTTTTAATATTATTTTTGCATCTTTATTAAACAAACACGTTATTTTGTGTTTTGGCGCATTTTAATTTTTTATTTATGATGTAAGACTGGCATAATAAAATATTTTCGAAGCAAACTTTTACAAAATATTTTTAAATTTTCAACTAAAAGCTCTTTTAAAGATGTTTTTACAATTTCCGGTAGCCACTGGTGTTTTTTAAAGTTGTTTGAAATACACATGTTTCCAATCTTTGTAATTAACATCAAGTAATCTTTGATAGCTATTTTAGAATAATATATTTGAAGAGAGCTTGAAGAAAGTTACTTCTTCAAAATCCTATTTTCTGGAAAAACATTTGAAATCTGCTCTCGTTGATAGTTGATACTATGAATTTTTAACTGTAAAAATTTTTATTCTAATTTCTTCGTTTTTATATATGTTAGCGTATGAGAATTTTTGATATTGTAGAATTTTTCGTCAGTCAAATTTCTATTGAATGCTTAATTTTGAAGGATTTTCACTCTCGACAACGTTACGTACGTTTTTAAGCTAACTGGTGTCTATATATCCTCAATATCTACAACTGCTTCATCTAATGTTAAACCTTGGGATTTATGAATTGTAACAGAAAACGCTAACTGCAAAAGAAATTCTTTCCTTGAGCAATTTATGCTTCCATTTTTCCAGAATTTAATTATTGGGGGAATTGGTAAGCACCAATTCTTATATGTTAAATTACTGTAGTATTCTAATTTATCCATGATTATTCGCGATGTCTGGTCTGGTGGCTTGTGATTTTCTTTAATACGTGCAACGAAGTCTAAAGTCCCGTTCACTAAACCATTTTCGGTCCACAAATAAGAACATAACATTACTTTAGATCCAAATGATAAAGTAAGAAATGGTTAAAGTCCATTTGTCGTTTCTGAATCGGCCAACTTTGCTTTAGTACTTTTATAAAGAGCTTGAATCGAGGCAACAACTTCACGCAGTTCTTTTAATTTTTTATTTATATAACAAATTTAACAATTAATTTTATTTGTTTACAATTCTTTTGTTGCCACTTTACAAAAAAAATCCATAATGCAATTCTTTTAAAATGTTTAAGTGTCATCTGTGCAAACGATTTTGCGGAATAATGAAAACATATTTTATTTATTAAATTAACCATGATTCTATCTATAATTACTTACTTACTCCATGATTTATATTTTTTTCTGAAAATATACGCGTTTCATTTTTTATTTTTTTGCTAAAATGCGTCCGTATTAGAAATGCATGTAAAATAAATTAATTAAAATAATAATTTTTTTTACGTTTTACTATAAAAAAAATTATATTGTGCAAATCTACAGATCATAATTTATTTTTGTGTTTAATTTGAAGTTAAAATATTGAATAGTTTTTTGTAAAGTGTACGACAAAATGTAATTTGAGTGGCCTAGTAGAGGATTCGCTTCGCTCATCCTAATAAAAGCTGTAGAGTGCCGCTGCAGCAAATGGATCAAATTTTTAACAGTGTACTTTTTGAAATCGTGGAAAGATTTCAAAGTTAAGTAAAATGCAGTGACGTCATTTACTGCTCCCACTGTAAATCTGACCAATGAGAACGCTCCATTACGACTATAAAACGTTTTCATTGGTGAATGAGTTTCTTTTTCTCGTGGATGGGTTGACCCCGGAATTGTTATACACGGAGGGGTTTTATATATATAATACGTTTAAGAAAACAATTAAATTTTTGAGAATTTTTTTATTTAACAGTATTATTGTCTGCAACAACAGCTGCAAGGGACCAAAATGGCCTGGAACTGAAATGTCTCGGAATGGCGGGACCGAAACAATAGGGCCGAAATGTCGGAATGAAATACCCTGCTTCCATTTACAGAGACTTTATTGCAATATATCTCGATTTAGTTATCGTCTATTATTAGGTGAATTTTTACTAATATGCATATGTTTATTTTTTTTTTTAATCTTTTTTTACAAACTCGAGATTTTTGCGTGTTTATCTAAAAAATACTCCTCTTACAAGTGATATTTCTCGTTTTAATAATGATAAATAAAATAATTAAATTGACCCTATATTATGATAAATAAGAATAGACATACAAACACGGAAGCTTCAACTTTGAACAGTTTCATGAAAGCAATATTAGAAGAAGAAAATTATAAAACATATATGTAAGTGCAGGAAACACAAACGTTATAAAAGTCTGCATGTTGCAAGCAATTTTCACATATTGTACCACATTCAGAGTCCTTCGGAAACACGAGTACCGTAATTTCCCGTAGATAACCTGCAGCTCAAACAATTCTGTTTCGACCCAGAAATTTTCAAAAATAAAATATAACATTTTGTTTCGTGGTATATATTTATCTTAAATTAATGAATGAATTTTCCGGATTATTATGAAGTTCTCAGTACCACATTTTGTCCAAAGCTAAGTGTTGGTTCCCTGAATTGCCAAAAATCCTTTTTCCAGGGCCATGTGTCTCCACGCATGGTAAACACGCGGATATTTTACAAATGTACATAACTCCATGTATATATTGATAATGGCATATGGATAATTACTATTACTTCAAAAAAAAAAAAAAAAAAAAAAAAAAAAAAAAAAATACACACACACACACAAAGTTAAAAAGAAGAAAAAATGGGAAGAAAAAAGATTTATACAAGAAATAAATGAAGAAAGTGTTTTTTAAAAAGGAAAAAGCCAGATAAATATTATGGAGATTAAAACTCATGAACCCATGTTAAATTACCAAATATTTTCCCATTATTTTTCCGCTTGGAATTTTTATTATGAAGCAAAATTATTCTTTATAAATAAACTTAGACCTACAACCTGTGGCCCGCGGAACATCGAAATATCACTATTTTAATACAAAAATTAGCTTTAATTCATGACAGAAAAACTGCTTTTAAATTAAGGGAAGATTATCTTCTGGAATTTGTAGTTGCAAACGACTTTCGGTTTAAAAGTTTGAACATCCCCTAGTACAAACTTTTACAGTGGTACCAACTTATTTGGGCCCATGGGGTGCGAGTCCATACAATACTTTGATCTGTCCACCCATCCGATTTCCTGGATTGATTCCATTAGTTATTTATTCGCTGAATTAATTTTTTTTGACGTTTTCAAAATAACTTTGACGTTTTTGAATCGATAAAGCACTTAGATGACTAAAATGAATATTTTTCTGAACCTTTAATTTTTTATAACTTAAAATGTTAGCAATTTTTATGCTTTTTAAAGCAAATATTAACGAGAGTTAATGAGAATAAAATTTTATAAAATTACTTGTAAAACTATTTATTAGATTATAATAATTTTATAACTTAGTATAATCATAATTTTAATTTCGAATTATCGTATTTATTCACCCGTTCCTCTCCTGCCCCTTTCTTCACATACCCCCCCCCCCCACACACACACACACACACGCAAACACTTAGGGAAAAGATAATCGGTTTGTATTATTTTACTTAAGAAACTTTGAGCCCACTCAATGTTTTTCAAAAGTTGGCGCTACGAAATTACTTAATATTCTTTTAAAGATTCACTGGAGGTTATAGAAATTACTGAATTATTTTGCTCTAGAAAAGTTAATCATTACTTTTTCTTTGTTAAGCGTTTACCAAATAAACGTAATCAGAAGAATGCAGTTTCTTCTTAATTTTTAGTTTTTTAGAGAAAAACTCAGATACTATCCAGTGAGAACAAATTATTTTAGAGGAAATTAACAATTTTCTGTAATGTGTAAAAACAAATAAAGTAATTAAGGTTTAAGAATCTTTTTAAGAAAAAATAATCAGGTTACATTATTTTGACTGTGTGAAATTTTGTGTTTCGGTATAGTAATTTATTTATTTATTGTCTTATTTGATTCCATAATGCATGGAATCCTATAACTACAATAAAACAGAAATGTTTGATACTTTAGGTTGATTGATGGATGATATAAACAATGGCATGTTTTGAAAGTAGATTATTTTTTGTATTTTCTTGATTCAAGGTAATTAAATTTCTAAAGTTTGCTTAATTGAAAATAAACAGGTTACGTTATTTTGATTGCATAAAGTTATGCATTTCGGTATAATGATTTAGTAATTTATTACCTTATTGGATCATATAAAACATGGGATTCGATAAAGGTCATTCTACCAAAAATGAGAAAATGTTACTTTTTTTTTTCAAATTAAGGGTAAAAAAAAAAAAAAAAAAAAAAAAAATTATTGGACTAGCAGAAGGTTTTACCCTCTGGCAATTTTTCAAAATGACAAAATTGTAATGTTGTGCTCTCTGCAGTTTCTTTGAAATGCTAAAAAAGATTATTATTTCAATATTATATAGAAAAATTTAATTAAAAGTATGAATGTAATCCTTGATAGTATTAATCATTGTTCAATGTATTAAAAATTCATAAATCAGCAGAATTATATTATTTTAATTATTGCGTATATTGCAGTCAAACCTGGAGTTTACTGAACATTTTAATAGAGGCTAGTCAGGGAGAGGGTTATTTCTGTCTAGTTTAATGTGCCACAAATTTTCGGAAAAAAAAAAATCAAATCATTGGACATCATGTCTGTGGATATCATGTTGACGAACATAGCATATACGTGGGTAGTTTAACAATTATTCTCCTTTAGTGTATGTAAAAAATCTGTATTCGATGGTTGATGTGGCATATCGAAGCCTAATGTTGTTTAGTTTAATGTTTTGTTATGTTCAATTTTAGATCCGTAGCTACTATATTAACATATTTTTGGAGGGAGGAGTAAAAGAGAAGGTGTGGTAGGGGCGAAAGGCTGGTTTGGAGCTTATAGGGCTTGATTTGTGACAGTGGATGAGACGTGGCTATTGTCTTTAGGACTTGGGATCATAGTGATGTAGCCATGTCTCATCCACTGTCACAAATCTGGTCCCATATGCTCCAAACTAGCTTTTCCTCCTCATTCCCCCCCTTTAAAAAATCCCTCAAAAAATAAGCTTTTAAAACTTTACCCTCCCTCCAAAAATATGTTAACATAGCAGCTACTGTTCTCAAATTGAGCATATAGGCATATAAGATATTAGCCTTCGATATTCCCCACGAACCATTGCAGTACAAATATTTTATGTACAATAGGAACAATAATTGATGAACCAGTCACGTACATAATGTAAAAATGCAGTTTTAATAAAATATTTCTCACGGTCTGGGAAAATACTGACATCATGTTAGTAGTTAGCAAGATTAAAAGGTCGAAAACTTTTTTTTCATTAGAAGGTCAGCCTATACGTCAGAAAATACGCCTATAAAATCAGAATTATCCAAATTTTTGCAAGGTAAAATGCTATATCTACTGGACTATAAATTTATTTTGTGCAATTAATGTTACATGTTATTTTATTTTATTTTATTTAGATATTTACAATCCTCACTTCTTTTTGTTATCTTGTCTACGGAACTGAAAATATCATCTTTACGTTTATGCCTTTTTGTAGTTATTTAATGCATTCATACATGCATACATATATATCTATGCTGTTAAAATGTTTTAGTTACAAGTAGTTTGATATAATGCGTCAAATATTTCAGATTTCCTACATACTCACACATATATATACATTCTTCCGCACTCACCTTCTTGATAATAATGATCTTTTGCCAAATTTAAATGTTTAACGTATGGAACTTATTTAACATCACATTTGTAGCTAGTCTTTAAAATTCATTAGTGATTTATTAATTTAATATGTATACTATTTGTATCATGTCTTGATACTCAATTTATAAATTATATTGTAAAAAGATATTGATTTGTAATATTCTATATTGTTTTAAAAAAAATCTGAAATTCACGAATATATTTTTCCTGAATTTTACAGAAAGAGACCTTTTTCATGAAAAAAGGGCAATTTCCGTGAAAAATTGGAAAATCCCATCATATTTCCTCAAAATAACGAAACGGACGGAGATTGCAGGAAACAAGAGAGATACTCCGTTATCTGCCCCAAATTTATTTTGAATGTTTAAAAAACTGACATTTTGCTGCACAGAAATGAAAAAACTCAACGAAAGAATCCTGGTTTTTTGTGAGACTTGTGTCGTGCTGCTGAATTGCAACTGTATTGCTTTTTGTCATCTAGATTAAAAATTATTATATTTCTTACCAATTTTATAACAGTTTTATAATACCGACTTTATACCAATTTCCGCTTCAGCTACTACTAACTTCAGTTTCCACTAACTTCAGTTACCGTTTCTTCAAACGGAGTTTCTTCTTTTATTTCCCAAAACGGAAAATCCTTAACGGAACGGAAAAAATACGGCAACTTTGCTGTCAGTAGTTTTAACGTGAATTCACAGATTTATTTTTAACAGTGTATAATGTTTATATACATATAGAGGAAAAAGTGTAAATATTCTCACCCTCTATTGTTTTGGATTCAAAGTGACTTTTATTTTGTAAAATTGTAGATTTTGAGTTTCATGAACACTTTAACATGTATACTAATGAAAAGAGGCAAAAAAAAGGGAATATTATTAATTATTTCAATTCGAAAAGGCATATTTACAAAAAGCTATTAAAAAGGCACACCAGAAAAAATTGGGAGAAACTTTTATGGACCCTCTCCATAAAAGTTATAATTTTTTTAACGTTTCAAAACAAGATAAAACAATATAAAAATATAAATAATTAATTTATTGCAAAAAGAAAAATATTTACAGCAATCGTAAACTTAACTATAGCTGTTTGAGGCCCGACACGACTTGAGGGTGCTCACATTTAGTACATAACACATTTAACCCATACTTTTTCACGAGTGTCTTCAAAGAACATTCTATCACAAAAAATGCAAATTGCATCGCCCGAGTGAGTCTGGTTTATCCAAATGATTGATATCTAAGTTAATATCATGATCACTGGCCACTAGAAGATGGCTACAGTAGCCTGATGAGTATGATAACGAATCGTACCGCTTCGTGGGTCAAATGTTCTTCCTTTCTTTCTATCTTCTTCTTTTTTTTCTTGAAGGCCTTTGATCATTCCACCCACCGAGCTTAGACTAGATGTTGATGATGATGTTGGGAGGATATATCCATTTATTCACTGATTAGTGTCAATATAGAATACACAATAAGGCACATACGTAATATTTCGATACAACTCCTCATTTTTTTTGCTTCATTTCGGGAACAACGGATTTTGAGTTTATTCTATGGACGATAACTTTCAGAATTTTCAAGCTATGTTTCTGAGACTTTTACAAAAGTTGCTCTATTTATTTAGCCAACACATTATGAAAATGACATTTTGATAGCGTTTACGCAAGGGAAGCGAAATATCTCACCACTCTGTACGATGTGGCGAGAAAATGCTTGGCGGGACTTCACGATTAGCGCCAATCAACTCCGCTCAACTTCTCGTGCGTAGGTCTGCTTGGAGTATTCGATGAGATTTGTAGTAGTTTCATTATGATCAATTCATGCGTTGCTGAAGTTACGCAGTGAATTGTTCCAAATTTTCACTTGTAAAAGAGATTTCGATATAATAAGTGCTAATTATGGAAATAAACATTTTTTTTTTCTTTTTAAAGTTGTTCTTTATTTGCAATAGTTAATTACTGTGTTAGTTTTCATAATAATGAATTCCAGTTTTATTTTTGCGTTAGTAGTTTAGTTTTGGAGGTCGTTTTTTCCTCCTCCTAATTTAAATAAAATTTGTATTTTTCTAGAAACCTTGCTTATTGACCAGATCAAAATCATCCTATTTAAACAAAAGCGATAATTTATTTTATATTAAGCGATATTTATTTGATTTCAGCGATATACCCTGCTCCTAATATAACTTTCTTGAAACAATCATTAAAATATCTATTTCTGTTTGACCTCACAAAAATTTTCGCCTCTCGTCCCCCCCCCCATGCACACACAACCTTTGAAATTTTGAAAGTTAAGATACAGTTAGTCATACATAAGTTTCATTCCATACTGAATTTTGAAAATAATTTTATGCTATTATTATAGATATAAAGCATTGAAAATGAATAAATATGTGTCACACACATGTTACAAAAATAGAATTATGGTGATTTAGTGACTTATAATAAAATCAACAAAATTTGCAAACAGCCAATGTAAATTTTGAAATTGGTCATGCCATAATAAAAAAACCCCTCTTAATAGCAAAATGAAAAATGAGTTTGTTGCTACTGTTTATCATTATCTTATTTACAGTTATGAGTATTAAGTTTTTCAGGCTGAATTTACATTTTTTATATGCTTTTTTTGCATTGTTTTGTATATCGTTATAGTCAGGGGTGTAGTTGTAAAAATAACAGAAGATGTGTGCTGTAAGTAGAGGGTATGCGCTCAAGGCAGAGAGTATACCCTAGAGCAGAGATGGCGAACCTATTGCACGCGGCCCCTTTTGGCACACGAAAAAATAATTTTGGCACAGCATTGCTTGTGGCTTTAAATCAAAATAAAGTCAGATTACACAAAATCGCGACCGATCTTTATTAAATTCGATTAAACGAAAATTGAATAATTAATTTTATTCCAATCTTTTTTCCAATTCTGGTCTTTTTTTTTTTTTTTTTTTTTTTTTTCAAATAAAACAATATTTGAATACTATCGTCAAGAATTGCCCAATAAACATTATTAAATTCCGATGTTAAAATTACGGCAATTTTGAATTTATTTAAAAAAAAAAACTTTACGTTGACTGCGTTTGTCATTTTAGCAGTTGTTCTGATTATCTATGCTTTCGAGTCACTTTTTTCTCGAATGAACGATACCAAAACTCAAATTCTAAACACTTATCAGATCCGGTACAGTTTGCTTTTAAATTAACCTGATATTAAGTTGCAACAATAGAAATTAAATTGCATCGATTTAACATTTTTTATTATTGTCTAAAATATATTTATTTGCATAATTATTATAGTTTAATATGTACATGTAAATTCCGCATATTTTTTAATACTTAATAGAAAAATTTATAAGTAATTTTAATTCATTATTTTTCTACCTACTAAATTTGTTTTTTAATTGGCACGTCATGGTTCATGTAAAATAATTTTTTGTTAATATTTGGCATGCTGCAACAAAAAGGTTCGCCAACCCTGCTCTAGAGTATGCATATTATAGTTTTCTGAAGAAACAGGGGGTATAGACGTGTTTCTTTAAAAAATCCAGAAGGTATACGGCGTATACCCCCATATACTCTCCACTACATCCTTTAGAGTTGAATTCAGGGGGTGGCCTGGTTGGGAATATCCCCCCCCTCAGAGCAATAAAATGTCCCCCCCCCGCGAAAAATTTGAAATTTTGTGTTTCTCATAATTTTTATGAACATATCTGCCACATGTGATGCATGGCCGCATGTTTGAAAAAGCATCAATACTACAAAAACAGCAGTACCAGCTCTCCTTTGTTGAGGAAGTCATACCACTGGTACCTACGATTTCACCAACAGATATCCTACTGGGGGGGGGCTTCTTTTTATTTTTCTGCAAGGGTTTTTTGGAGGAAGGTTTTTGGGAGATTGTTCAAATGGCATCTTGTTGAACAAAGATTTTATCACTTGATGCCTTTTCAATTTATTGCTTGGCAACGTTGAATTTTCTTCTTTCTTACAGTTGTAGTCGATGGGGTCATAAGCTGTCCATATTGGGAACCGGGCGTAGTTTTACTAAATCTTGTAACAAATGAAAAAGGAAAATATTTTTAAGTAAAATATGCACTAGCAATTGAAAATGTGTTTTATTAGCTTTCTAAAATACTGCACTTTTCAATATTTAATGTAATTTTATCATATCTAATAAGAGTTTAAGATTACAAGTAATTAAGATCAGCACATCTCGAAACAACAAGTTTCCTCCTAAATGGCGAACAACGCGCTTTTTTACACTTTCAAGTCTTAATTATCTTTTCAACTGCTTTTCTTCGCGAAAATGTTGAGCCATCTCTCGATCAAAATTATTACCTTTAAAAACATTAGGGGTGTCCATATTGAGAGCCTTGTACATATAGGGTACAAATACCTTATAAATAAAGAGTCGAATTAAAAAACACTTCATTATTTGAAACATATTTACAGTGTTTAATATCAAGCGAATGTGGCATTTACGATCATCCATTATTGGCATTTAATCATATAATTTGATGATAGTTCTTTGGTTGACGGAATAATCAAGTAGTATCGCTTGCATGTATCACTTATCAGAATTGTAACAAAAATTATTCACTAAAAATTAATTAGAAGTATGCACTATTCTATTCAGGGAAATGAATAGAATAGAGTACTTTCTATGTACTGTTTTATGCACTTTTTGTGAAAGTTGCTGTTCAGATTCTGAAATATTTTTATTTGAAATAAAGTCCCCAGTTATTCGTAGTAAGAAAAATATCAATATAACTGTTAGAAATATTACAACTGATTTTTTTTCAAAAAATATCAATATTTTAATAGCATTAAAGCTATTTCATAAGCAAAAGCTCAATATAATATATTTAATTATAATTAGAAGAAAATAAAGGGGTGGGGATGGGGATATACTAACCCCTACTGTGACATCCATCAAAACAACAATCTAAATTATCCATGTCTTAATTATTGCATTATTAAATATTATAAGGATAAAATGGGGCAAACATGATTAAATTATTTTAAAAAGGTAAGAACACTTAAAGTGACATTTAATACTCCAAAACAAAATAATATGAATATCTATATTTTAATTATTAAACATGAAAATCTCACAAGATTTTAACAGAAAAATATTGCTCAAAAATGCATTTTTGAGCGATGGGAAAATGACAATCTTTATAACTATTCTCTAATAATATACTGTTACTTTTATTTACTGTATACCAATAATACATTCATATTTTAATTATAATATCTTTATATTACAGTTAGTCCTTGAACCAAATAATTTATTTAATGCTTGTTAATTATAAGCGTGATTTTAATCTTTTTAACCCCCCCCCCTCTAAAAAAAATAAATGAGACAATGAAATTAGTAAAATCTTCGACTTTTTAATCTTATTCAAAAATGCCTTTTAATAATTAAGATAATAAAAGTTCACAATGAATTGGAGAGTCTAAAAATTAAAGTAATCTCTAAATTTAATAAAAAAATCAATGTGATTTTTTTTATTGATCAACACATATAAATATTGAGTTATATATAGTATATAAAATCCATAGCTCGTTAAATAATGAATTAAAAAAAAAAAAAAAACAATGTAACTTAATATTTTTAAACTTCTTTACTTTTTAATAAAATAAATCCATTTACATAGAATTGTAGTTGGTTTTCACTTTTATTATTTAAATTTGTTGTTATTTTACATTTCCGATGCAAAATTTGTAATCAGCTTTGTGCAATCTTTCTGTGTACGTATTTTTTATCAACAATTATTCAGTTTTGTGAACTGTAAAATATATTCATAGGATTAATTGCGGTGTAAATATGCAGAAAAAATCTTTCCTATTTGCTGTTCATTCTTCGCGCGATCAAAATAAACAGGACTGCTACACACTTCCTAAGCGAGGAAACCCTCTTAAAGTATTCATCTCACAAATCCAGAAGTCCCGCCAAGCATTTTCTCGCCACATCGTACAGAGTGGTGAGATATTTCGCTTCCCTTTACGCAAGCGCAATGAAAAATAATTTAGTAATCCTACTCATTTTTCATACAATTTTTATTACTTTTAAATTCTTATTACAGGGTATTATGTGCAATGTTGTTTATCATATTTTCGGAAAAGAACATCATTTTATATTAAGAACTCTCAAAATATAAGCAAAAAACTTGGAAAAATTTGGGACTGTTTTTATAAAACCTTAATTTCTCTACGAGTATACACGCTATCCGTATAACAATGAACACAATTTATTACAATAAGCCACTTAATCATAATCTACAATTTGAATGCGTTTGCTACATTAGTTTTGACAGGATTATCCTAAAGATATTCGTTCTTTTTTCAATTTGTTGACGGTCTCCTATGGAGTTTCGGGAAAAAATCGTCGCGGAAATGTATGACGTGTACTATTGCGGTTACACACTTAGAGTTTCAGAATAATTCCTCATATATTTTTCTAGATATTTAATAAAATGTCTAAAATCGCAAGTGGACGGTCACATTTGGCCATATAGTGTTTGATCTACAGCATTTATACAAACACAATGTAATATGTAAAAAATTAGCTAAACTTAAAATCTCATATCACTACTAAAAATGCACTTCCAGCAATCATCTCTAATATACAGTATTTCGGGTATAGTATAGTATCCGAAATCTTTTGTATGTCCCTGTAAATACCATGCACATTCTGCCTATTATACAGGAAGTAACTTACAGTAAATCTCAACAAAGTATATCAATTTCATTGTATGTGAAATAATTTAACATGATTAAAATACCTCGAAAACAATGTTTCCTTCTTACGATTATGCAACGGAATTATTTTGTCTGGTCCTGATGAATAATGCGCATTTGTTGTACTGCATATTGTACAAAATGTATATTTTAGTGCATTTCATAAATTCATATCAATTTCATTGTGTTTGAAAGCCTGTAACACCATTCAAACGCAGAAATAGTTTTTTCGCATTGGCTGTAATGTAACGGAAAACTTTTGATTGTTCCTGTAATCGAACTATACATCCAATTTTCATAATATTTGAAATGGCTTGATAAATTTTTGCAATAATTATATAATTAAAATTTTAAAGCATTCGGTGAGGTAGTTTTTTCTCTGTTATATGTGGACGAACCAGACGACGACTATCGGTGCTAGGTATTTATATAATTATGAATGCACCTAAAAAGGAACGGGAAGTAACGAATAAAAAGACTAGCCAAAGTTTAGAAATATATAGTCTGTAAATTCTCCGGTAATTCAATTGTCAGAAAACTTTTCCCGAGAACAAGATGTGCTGGAGTGTTGTAGATATGCTGCGTCTGAAAGTAATAAATGAAATGGAAACATGGGTATGTGTGATAAATTTTAATTGTATTTTATTATGTATTTAAAAGAAATTTTAACAAGAAAACTTTTGTTTACAAAGAGATAATATATGTGGAATAATTTTCATTTTCACGGCACTTGTCTGTCAATTAAACCCGATTAGACAAGTGAAAATCTTATATTTGTTTTGTCAATATTTCAACCCCAAAACGTAAATTTCCTTTAAAAAATCAACTTTAAAAATGGAATTTGATTTCATTAAATGCTTAAGAAGAATTATTTGTTAAACAAAATAATAATTTTGAATTACCGTAATTTCGTGTAGATAAGCCGCAGCACAAATACAGAAATTTTCAAAAATAAAATGTAACATTTTGTATCGCGGTATATATTTATCTTAAATTACTGAAGGGATTTTCTGGGTCGAAAATGAATTGTTTGAGCTGCGGCTTATCTACACGAAATTACGATACTGCCTCAGAAAAGTTTTTAGAAATTAGATTTCAACTAAAAATTTAAAAATATTTTTTCTGTATCTTTTGAATTATTTTTGTTTTATTTTATTTCTTTTTTCCTCGATTATTCATGCAGGGTAGTTCTAGAATTCCACGCACAAATTTGAGAATTAAATATACTACAAGAAAAAATTTTCGCAAAGAAAACTGGTGTCGAAATAAATTTATTAAGCCAAAACTGTAAGGAATTTAACTGCATTCCAAACCATAATTTTTATTGATGAAGAAAAAAAAATGAAAGTATTTTACAGAAATTTTCAGCAAACTTACATTCATTTCTGCAAAGCATAACGACATCACGAAAAATAGTGAAAGTGGTCGTAATCTACTTCCAAGCAGTATTAGACTTGCTGTATGAACACTGACAAAAATGAAGTTCTCAAAAATGAATATTCATATCAAATTGAGTATGTTTGGATAAAAAATGAACACATTGTTTTCTCAATTTTGAAACATTACATATTAGTAAATCAAAACAAACGATAATTTTGTATCCTGTATTGGATTATTTCATTCATGGCGGCATAAAAGATGCTTATTAATGTAAATATTAAATTATGAACAAAATTTTAAAATAATTTAAAATTGCTTGCAAATAATGCTCTTATCATAAAAATATTCGATTTGGATATTTTGCTAAAAAGTTTGCTACTTTTTCTTAATAAATAATCAATTAAACGTCTATTGTTAATAATTTTGAGCAAGAAATAAATGTGACTATGTTTTTAATTTAATTTATACGTTCAGGGGGAAGTTCATAGAGATATCTGAATACAACCATGGAATCAAAAATGAGTACACGTGTTTCTCGGTCTTGAGTAAATTTGGATCGGAGCTATTTTGAGTATGTGAACTACTTAAAATTGAATACTTTTTACTCAATTTTGAGATCCAATTATTTTTTCAGTGAATGGAGTTTTTTCAGCGCTAAAATAAATAAATAAATAAATAAATAAAAAGGTTTCCCAAGCGGGATTTGAATCCTAATTCTTTGACTTGCATCCACTGGTTCTATGCTCAAGTTCCAGCTTGGGCATTTTTTTCGTTCAATTCAAATACTTCAATTCGTATGATGCCTTTGCCATTCAGTATGGTTAACCCATTCGTGCCCAGCATCTTTTGCGTAAATTTTATTTGATTCATTGATTCATATTCATAACCACTATTTTTAGAAGGTTTAAGTTTAGTTTATTAATCACGAAAATGCATCATTTAATAAAATAATTATTGCTTTTCTTTTTTACCGATGTCAAAAACAGTGCTGAATGCACCTTTTGAAGTGTCCCTAAAAAGGGACGCTAGGCACTAATGGGTTAAGAAAACAAAAGTGTAGGCTTGCCGTTTTTCAGAATATTGTTCAAGCTACAGTTGGCAAAAAAAGCATTTGTACATCCTAATTTTTTTTTATTTTTAACTAAATAAAAACAGATATTTTGTCAAAAATAGTTTTAATACAGTCTGTTTACCATATGTTTTAAATTACACAACAGAAAATTTCGATAAAGATGTAAAAAAAATTTCTAATAGGAAAAGTTAAAAAAATTTTTGCAAAAAAAGTATTTGTACATTTCTCCATCCTGATATGTACTGTGTTTTATAGTGTTTATGGTTCAAAGGACTACTTTTACAGAAACTGTTAATAATTTTTAACTTCATATTATATTTGTCTGACATTTAATCTAATTTGCTCTTGAAGTAATTGAGTATAGAACCTAAAACTAGAGAGGCACCTCTAGATATATGAAATCCTATGATTGACCATAATAAAAATTTAAATTCGCAACAAGAATTTGTAAAAGCTATTAAATTACCATTTACAACTATTGGATGTATAGTGAGAAACTATAAATAAATTAAAAGCATCGAAATTCAATGAAAACCAGGACTTCTCAGCAAACTAACAATGATGGAAAAAGGGATTGTTGTTAAAAAAGCTTTAAAAAATCCTATGCGTTCGGTTCAAAAATTTGCTAGAGACCTTGCAACATCTTCTCGCATGAGAGTAATACCTCAAACAATAAAAAATATTCTTCTCAATGCAGATTTAAAAGGAAGAACCTCAAGGAAAAATCCATTCATCAGCGAAACAAATAGGCGAAAACGCCTAGTATTCGCTTTCGCATACAGAAGTAAATCATTGGATTTTTGGAAAACAGTAATTTTTTCTGATGAGCGAAAATTCGGAATTTTCTTACCACCAAGCATTCGAAAAAATTGGCGTAAAAATAAAACTGTTCTAGATCCAAAACGTATACTTCAAACTATCAAGCATGTTGGGGGGAATATTATAGTTTTGGGGTGTATACCTTCTAATGGAGCAGGACATTTAAAATTTATTGACAATGGAAGGACAGGTTTAACATACATTGATGTGTCGCGGCTTAATTTATTAAACCGTGCCAAGAAATTATGCGTCGAGGAAGCTTTTCACTTTCTGCAGGATAACGACCAAAGCATACTGCTGTGATCACTAGCACATGGTTACGACAATACTGGAAGACGACTGGTAACTCCTCTAAAATCTCTAGACTTGAATCCAATAGAAAATTTGCAGATGCTATTGGATGCAAAAATCCGAAAAAAATATGTATCAGTAAAAAACAGTTTTAAAGAAGCTCTTATTGTGTCATAGAATAACATTAACCAGACTGCTACAAAAAAAGTTGGTGGAATCTATGTCACACCATCTAGAAGTAGTCATAAACGCTAAATGAATTCACACAAAATATTAATTTGTATCATTTTACTAAATTTTCCTTAATTATATTACATTAATATAGTGTACAAATACTTTTTTTGCACTATATTTTTGTATATTTGTTTATTATAATGTAAAAAATCGATTCGTTTAATTTTGTTTTTGCTTCTATAATATTATAATGCATTAAATTAATGTATTGCAGTACCTTTTGCTTAAATCTTTTGTTTAATTTCATTATAATTAAAAAAAATTAAGTGTACAAATACTTTTTTTGCCAACTGTATATACAATGTCCGAATTTCCATACATTTCCGGAAGTATTAAACACACCATAAAGTTTAGCACAAAGAAGTGTAAAAATTGCGTTCAAAATTCCTTTAAAAATCTATCATTATTGTTTAAGTTAACAAAAGTGACATTGGAGTGAGACCCTGTATTTTTGAAAATTCAAATCTATTGTGACGTAAGTTTCCTATACAAAAATTGCTTATTCATACGTTCTCTAACTCCTGAAATATAAGTTTATGCGTGGACTTCGAGAACACCCTATTAGTTATCAGAAGTAATGTAGTAAATATATACATAATAATAGTAAACAAGAAAAAAAAATCATGCATCATGCATAGCTATAAAACACTTTTCAGCAGTTCTAGAATACTGTAACAAAATATCACTATATAGTAAGATAAAGGAAGACATCTAGATAAACCAATTTCTGCACTTAAGCCCACAATTAATTAGATTCTTTATTCGAATTTTTTTGATAAGCTATGTATATGATCTGTAACACCCTTATATGGTAACTTGAAATATTTTGCGCAGTCTGTATATGACATACAGGTTTTTATATACACCACAAATTGAGCTAAAATTTAATTCAGTTAGGAAAAGCATAACATAACTAAATTCTCATTTCCTTTAATTACCATTCATAAACGTCAATATGTTCACTTTTTTGTGTAGCTCTGTGTATAATTTATTTTTATAGAAACGCATCTTAGTAATAACCTAATATATTCAATCTGTTAAAAACAGGACAGTTAAAAATACATCAAAACAATTCACACCCATAGGCAATAATAGTTATTTTTTTCTTTTTTTTACATTACCAGCTATAGAATTCTCAGAATACACTGTAAATGTTTTTTCCTGTGGACCATAATATAATGGAAGTATTTTGAGTGATTATATAAACGTACTATAAATGCTAGGTATTCCATTTTCAATATCGAACGTACCACTGCTAGCCTCAATGACGCATATCAATTATATGACAATCCGATGAGTCAAATCCAATTGTATGTGAGTCACGGATAGACAAATCGTAATCTTATACAATTTTCAACTATATTGGAAAGTGTTAAAAAAATGGATAATTATATCGTCTAAAATTCTCAATTTCGTTCATTAAACACTCGAAACTTTTCATAGAGAACATTTACGTAAAAGGGCATTGCATGGAAATCGCTAACTTTCAATATTAATAGTAGGGGAAAAATGGGGCTCCGGCCCCAGGAGGAGGAGTGAGGAGCTGAGGAGGAGGGAGGGCTCCTCCTCCTCAAGCCTCCTCCTCACACCTCCTCCTCAATCCTCCTCCTCCTCAACACTCCTCCTCCTGACATCGTCTTGTAAGAGAAGGGGTTAAAAGGGGGGTTAAATTTTTTTCGTGAAATTTGAATATTTTATGCTATAAGAGAGGGGTAAAAGGGGGATAAATTTTTTAAGTATACTACAATACGATGGTGTTTTTTAATTTTAATGTGGGGACTTTAAAATTTTCGGTGTGTTACAGTACGTGGGGTATGTTTTTCGACAAGTGTAAAAGTTTATCCAATTTAACAAATGAGTCATTAAATTTAATTTCAAATAATAATTAAAAATAATAAGTGAAAAATAATGAAGGGACGGTTTTTTTAGTCAAGTATAGTACGTAGTAGAATTTAAGAAATGAATAATAGCAATTAACGATAATTAGTAATTAATTAAAAAGTAATTAAAAATATTGAGTAAAAATAATGAAGGTAATAATTAAAAATGATAATTAAAAATAATGAGTAAAAAATAATGAAGGGAATTTTTCGGTGAACTTTAGTTTCAGGATCTATTTTTTCGATTTTAAGCCGAAATTTTGAGTAGATTGTTTTTTTTTTTTTTTTTTTTTTTTTTTTTTTTTTTTTTCACCGTGTTTTAAATAAGGGGTTAAGCGGATATTTTGGGGACACAGAATGTTTTTTTTCTGTACTATTGTACGAGTGGTTTTTAATTTTAATGTGGCAACTTAAAAATTTTCAGTTTGGTGTAATTTAAGAGTTTATTTTTTGATTTTAAGTGGGAATTTGGGGAGATTGATTTTTTTTTTTTTTCCACTGTGCTCTTACATGATGAGTTAAGCGGATATTTTGGGGGAAATTATTATTTTAGACTAATCATTCACGAAGGATATTTTGCGGACATAAGTGTTTAATAGGGGGACTTTAACTTTTTTGCAATGAGATTGACGTGTGCTCGTTGACCTAACCGTATGGAGTTTGTAATTTTCTTTGAATCATGTGTGAATATTGGCTTAGAATATCTTAGAAAGACTTCCACCACCTTTATCTCCACCAAGTCATAAATAACACATGCTGGTAATGGGAATTTGAGAATAATAACTTTAAATATTAATTTAATGAAGGAACTTTAAAATTATTTCGAGTACTATTTTTAGTTAACTATGTTATACACTTGATATTTTAGATTAGTTAAAAAATAACTTTAAAATTTGAATGAGAAAATATGTTTCAAAATGGGATTTTACGTACTAACATTTATTTGCGCTCGTTGACTTAACCGTTCGGAATCTGTGATTTTCCTCGAATCATGTGTGAATAACTGTTAGATTTCTGTAGAAAGACCTGAATAAGCTTCAACCGTCATAAACAACGCATGTCTGTAACGGGAATTTGAACTTAATTATTTTAAATATTCATTTTAATGAGGTGACTTCGAAAACAATTTGTAGAACTTTTGAGCGGTAATAATTTTTATTGGGAAACTTAAAAGAATCTTGTGATTTTTTGGGAAACTAATTTTTAATTGTTGAAGTTTGCAATCTGTATTCGCATTTCTTTTGTGTGAGATTGTATAAATGTTGATGAAAACTATTTTTATTCCAATTAATGAAATTTAATAATAAAAAGAATAAAGTGTTCCTCATCAGACACCCCTTTTTCAAAATTCGTGCATATTTTTAAACATAGCAATGTGTTTAATATAAGTAATTTTTGTGTGTCCTTTCCTTTCTGAAAATGTAAGCGATTTTTAACATAAATATCTTTTGACATGTGTAATTTTTCCCTGGCAGAACAATTTTCAAATAAATAAATTTTAATATTAATAGAATTTTTGACTTTCCGAAGAAAAGAAAAAAAAGGAACTTATTTTTAATGTTTTAATACTTGTCGGTTAAAAAAAAATTAAACTATATTTATTATCGAAATGAATTCATCTTCATTAATTTAAAAACATATAATATTTATAACCAGTAACGCGGAACTTTTTCAAACCCTGTTAATGAGATTTTATTTAACATTGTATTTTATCTTCAAATCAAAATAATTTGTGAAAAATGTTTTTAAATATTTTTAAAACTGTATTGAAAATAATATTTTACATACCTTAACATCAATGAAATCCGAATCGAACTTGAGTTTAATAATTATTTTCTCAAAAAGTTCGTTTCAGTATATGAGTAAACCTAGATGAATCATTCTAATCTTCTTATCTGATAGCGTTTTCCGGAAAGGGTTGAATCTCTGAATCATAGCTGATAAGGAACTGGGGTTCATGTGTTATCTTAATTAATCTTAATGAGTACTATGTCTAATTAAAATTATTTGACTTGAAATAAAATAAGGTCTTTTGAGCAATATCTTTTGAAAATTTAAGATATAATTATTTAAATCAAATTAGAGGCTTTTTTTTTTCTCATCGATTTGTTTTAAATAAAACTAAAATATTTATTTATTTTTCTGTACTTTATTAGCAAAATAAAGAGTGTATCACATTCATTTCGGCTTTAACTGTTTAAAAATTTAAACTAACCTATGATTAAAATGATTACATAAGGTTGAGTATGTGATCTAGTTAAAAACGGAACACGTATTCATATAAAACTTTAAATTCTTACGCTTTTGTGTATAATATAATGTATGTTTTAAATATTAAATGAAAAATATCAATAACAATAAATGAAAAACATTAACATTAATAAAATATTAATTAAACATAGCATTGATTTAAAACTTAATATTAATATAGGAATACACATCCGTATAAAACTTTAAACATTTATGTTTTGGTGTATAATATTATGTATATATATTAAATATTAAATGAAAAATATGAATTAACAATAAATGAAAAATATCAATTAACATCAAGCTATTAATTTTCATTACCTGATTTTACTATTTAATTAATATTTAAAATTTTCATTCAGGTAATAAACTTACTTTAACAGTTTAATGCAAATATCGCACAGCCTTGAAATTGTTCCAGCAAGAAGAATAATCACATCTGATTTCATTACCTCACAAGCGATAAGTATGATTCATTCTTATCTGATTTCGAGAAAAAGGGGCCATCTTATCTGTGAATCATAGCTTTTGTGATAGGAACCTAGTGTAAGTTTAATCTAATAAGAGTTAATAATAATCTTATTAATTACGATGTCTAATTAAATTGTCTTACAATAAAGTCATTTCTTTTAAAAATTTAGGATAAAATAATTTAAATCAAATAAGAGGCTTTTTCACATAGATTTATTTTCAATAAAACTAGACTATTTTTCTATATTTTATCAGCCAAATAATTAATGTGTCATATTCATATAGAATTAAACTATTATAACTGTCGTATAATTAAAATGAATTTAAGTGATTATAAAAATAAGCATTCTAAAATGCGAATTCTAAATTTATCATTTCTAAAATATAAGTGTTTGGGATTCACATGAGATGATTTCGTGTCATATAACATTAAGTTTTAGAAAATGCATGTTTTTAAACCCATTATATCTATTTGTGTGTCTATTTCCGTGATGAAATATGGTTCAAAACATTCAATTTGACGGCATGTTCTACCTTGCGCTTTAATTGAACGACTTGTGTTGGTAAAAACTAACTTTTGACTTATGTCACAAAATTTAGCAGGGGGAAACATTTAAATGTGATGAAGTGAAAGCACATTTTTATGATTCTTCAAATTCATATTGTTTTGTGTATAATATATGAAATAAAAATTAAATGAAAAATATGAATTTAAAATTAAAAAATATTCATTAACAATAAATGATAACTCGGAGTGTCTTGTGTAAATAAAAAATATTCATTAACAATAAATGAAAAATATGAATGTCTTATGTAAATAAAAAAAAATATGAATAAAAAAATAAATAAATTTACATTAAGTAAAAAATATAAATGTCTTATGTAATTAAAAAATATATGAATTTAAATTAAGTAAAAAATATTCATTAACAATTAATGGAAAATATGTATGTCTTATGTAATTAAAAATTAAATGAAAACTATTAATGAGAGACACATTGAAAAATATTCTTACCTTAAAAGTGACTGTTATATGCTTATTCCAACTGCTATCCACCGTCAACCTGCATCGTTGCTCGCCTGGTGGGTACTGTCTGATAACCAGATATTCTTATCTTTGACGGTTTTCCCGAAAGTTGACTCACTGCATAAGTAAAAATGACAGGTTCAGATCTGAAATTAAGAGTTTATTCATATCGAATATAATTAATATAACATGCAATTAAAAAGAGACTTAATTTATTTAATACGTCATAATTAAGAATTTAATTAAATCCTGAATATAATTTTTAAAAATCTTATTAATAGAATAGAATAGAAATTCTTTTCAACATTTTCAAGAAACACACGTGTTATTGAATACTTAATAGAATATTTTTCGTAATGAATGTGTAATTAACAATTTTTAAATGATTTTTTCTAATTAATTAGTGTTTAATTAAAATTTTCATAATTAAAATAAATATATCAAATAAAAAAGGAATTCTTTTCAAAATTTTCAAGAAACACAAGTTTCAGTATTAAGTATTAAGTAATATTTTGAATAACTACAAACTTTAATCATGATGAGTCATCACTGTGAATGATCTTTTCTTCTCATGTGTTATAAAAACAAGTTTAAGTACCTAAATTTATTGATATATTTCATTGTGTGTTGGATCCTTCTTTACTAATCTCGTTAAAATTATTCATTTACCAATGATTTAAACTTCACATTTTAAAGTTATTTATATAATATACTAACATTTGACTATTAAATATCAAATAATGGATATGCACTTTTTACACTCACATCTTACAATGCACTTAGTAACCAAATTTAATGATTTTTAAGCATGTCTTCTTAAATTTTTTTCAATGAAAGACTATAACAGTTGAATATTTAGCTTTCTCTTCATAACTTTATCGAGAAATATGTAATGTATACCACATGATTTCATTAAATGAATCACAATACAATTCAAACTTCTCATTTTCAATGTTTTATATATACTAGTGTTTATCAAATAGGTGTTTACTCTGAACAATCATTACTTAATATATTGATGAAAAGTTTGTGTTGAACGGTTTTTAACTCAAATGGTGTGAGAGAAGGATATATTAGGACAGAAGTTGTTAAATATAGAGTCTTTAAAGTTTATATCCGTGTAAGAAATGGTATTTCAAGAAACAAAGTTGTGTCATATTTGAAAGCATTCTTTATATTTGAAACGCACACATGATCACGATCACATCACTGAAGAGTATAGAGAAGCTGTTTATGTTATATATAATTTGAATTTTCATTAACACAATATTATAACCGAAGTTTTTCGACAGTTTGAAAAATTATGATGCACAACGTCTGCACACGTTAACACAGAATAAGATTAGTTTATGCCCTTTCGATGATAAGCGTTATTTGCAGGTAAGATGTATTAACATAACAACATTTTCTTGATAATTTTTCTCGCAGGTTTCGAAACCACAAACATCTGATCATACTTCTCATTTTTAACACGCGACGCTAACCATTGGGCCATTAAAGCCCGTAATTTAGTAACTAAAAAATAAGAAAGATCGTCGAAAGTGATTACTTCACACATGCAAAAATAATTTTTATTGTGACTTATCAGTTAAAAATCACGAAGAAAAGAAAAAGAATTCATATGTGTTTAGGATTACTTTGAGATTTTATGAGTCACCTCATCAGTTAAATAGACATATTCACTTCTTATGAAATGTATTATATTTTAGTTTATCAGTCATAGTGTGATTACTTATTAATAATTTTAGTATCATTAAAAAAGTTTTAAAAAAAGTTAAATATATCAAAAATACAAGTTCGTGTTAAAGGTTTAAACAAATTGTTAAAATAATTTTACAAAACTTTACAAATTATTTAAAAATGATTCACTAATATTTAGTAATTGACAAATTTTAATAGCCATAATCATTTATATGTGACTTAAGTTTTCTGTTTTAACTGTTAAGTTATTAGATTCCCCCCTTCAATTACATCTCATTGATAAGTTTTAATCAACCAACCAACCAACCATTCAACTGTTTCCGCAAACAACTAGTATGTCAGTTAGATTTCCAGTTTTAACTGTTAAATTATTACTTCTCCTCCCCCTCAATTTCATCTCATTGATAAGTTTTCAACAACCAACCACCCAACTATTTATCAACCCTAACAACCAGATATTTGTTTGCCCTAGTAACCAAAAAGCTTTTATTGACAGATGAACAAAATTTTTAAGATGCAAGACTTGTCATTTTTAATCGAAAAAACAATGACATATGTAATAATTTTTCCTTATTTAAATGAAACCTTTGCATGTGTATGGTAAAACTTGGAAAATTCATTTAATACACAAATTTAAAGTCAACAGACAAGGTCTTCATACTTCTTTTAGTATTTTACTAACATTTTACCAAATATCTTAAGAAATCAACAAATTATTTTAATAAAAATTCCCATTTGTAAGGGACGTTACTAACCTAACTTGAAAAAATTAACTTGTCAAAGCAGGTTTTGATTATTCCAACTTAGTAATAATCATAAGTTTCAAATGATAATCAACCTGTTTGGTTATTTCCCAGTATGTAATAAATTTATTAAGCCTAATATATTAGTAATAAGCCTTATATTAAGTAAGCCTTATATTAAGTAAGCCTTATTAGTAAGCCTTAGTAATAACCTAATATATTCAATCTGTTAAAAACAGGACAGTTAAAAATACATCAAAACAATTCACACCCATAGGCAATAATAGTTATTTTTTTCTTTTTTTTACATTACCAGCTATAGAATTCTCAGAATACACTGTAAATGTTTTTTCCTGTGGACCATAATATAATGGAAGTATTTTGAGTGATTATATAAACGTACTATAAATGCTAGGTATTCCATTTTCAATATCGAACGTACCACTGCTAGCCTCAATGACGCATATCAATTATATGACAATCCGATGAGTCAAATCCAATTGTATGTGAGTCACGGATAGACAAATCGTAATCTTATACAATTTTCAACTATATTGGAAAGTGTTAAAAAAATGGATAATTATATCGTCTAAAATTCTCAATTTCGTTCATTAAACACTCGAAACTTTTCATAGAGAGCATTTACGTAAAAGGGCATTGCATGGAAATCGCTAACTTTCAATATTAATAGTAGGGGAAAAATGGGGCTCCGGCCCCAGGAGGAGGAGTGAGGAGCTGAGGAGGAGGGAGGGCTCCTCCTCCTCAAGCCTCCTCCTCACACCTCCTCCTCAATCCTCCTCCTCCTCAACACTCCTCCTCCTGACATCGTCTTGTAAGAGAAGGGGTTAAAAGGGGGGTTAAATTTTTTTCGTGAAATTTGAATATTTTATGCTATAAGAGAGGGGTAAAAGGGGGATAAATTTTTTAAGTATACTACAATACGATGGTGTTTTTTAATTTTAATGTGGGGACTTTAAAATTTTCGGTGTGTTACAGTACGTGGGGTATGTTTTTCGACAAGTGTAAAAGTTTATCCAATTTAACAAATGAGTCATTAAATTTAATTTCAAATAATAATTAAAAATAATAAGTGAAAAATAATGAAGGGACTTAGAATTTTTCGAGCGGTTTTTTTAGTCAAGTATAGTACGTAGTAGAATTTAAGAAATGAATAATAGCAATTAACGATAATTAGTAATTAATTAAAAAGTAATTAAAAATATTGAGTAAAAATAATGAAGGTAATAATTAAAAATGATAATTAAAAATAATGAGTAAAAAATAATGAAGGGAATTTTTCGGTGAACTTTAGTTTCAGGATCTATTTTTTCGATTTTAAGCCGAAATTTTGAGTAGATTGTTTTTTTTTTTTTTTTTTTTTTTTCACCGTGTTTTAAATAAGGGGTTAAGCGGATATTTTGGGGACACAGAATGTTTTTTTTCTGTACTATTGTACGAGTGGTTTTTAATTTTAATGTGGCAACTTAAAAATTTTCAGTTTGGTGTAATTTAAGAGTTTATTTTTTGATTTTAAGTGGGAATTTGGGGAGATTGATTTTTTTTTTTTTTTCCACTGTGCTCTTACATGATGAGTTAAGCGGATATTTTGGGGGAAATTATTATTTTAGACTAATCATTCACGAAGGATATTTTGCGGACATAAGTGTTTAATAGGGGGACTTTAACTTTTTTGCAATGAGATTGACGTGTGCTCGTTGACCTAACCGTATGGAGTTTGTAATTTTCTTCGAATCATGTGTGAATATTGGCTTAGAATATCTTAGAAAGACTTCCACCACCTTTATCTCCACCAAGTCATAAATAACACATGCTGGTAATGGGAATTTGAGAATAATAACTTTAAATATTAATTTAATGAAGGAACTTTAAAATTATTTCGAGTACTATTTTTAGTTAACTATGTTATACACTTGATATTTTAGATTAGTTAAAAAATAACTTTAAAATTTGAATGAGAAAATATGTTTCAAAATGGGATTTTACGTACTAACATTTATTTGCGCTCGTTGACTTAACCGTTCGGAATCTGTGATTTTCCTCGAATCATGTGTGAATAACTGTTAGATTTCTGTAGAAAGACCTGAATAAGCTTCAACCGTCATAAACAACGCATGTCTGTAACGGGAATTTGAACTTAATTATTTTAAATATTCATTTTAATGAGGTGACTTCGAAAACAATTTGTTGAGCGGTAATAATTTTTATTGGGAAACTTAAAAGAATCTTGTGATTTTTTGGGAAACTAATTTTTAATTGTTGAAGTTTGCAATCTGTATTCGCATTTCTTTTGTGTGAGATTGTATAAATGTTGATGAAAACTATTTTTATTCCAATTAATGAAATTTAATAATAAAAAGAATAAAGTGTTCCTCATCAGACACCCCTTTTTCAAAATTCGTGCATATTTTTAAACATAGCAATGTGTTTAATATAAGTAATTTTTGTGTGTCCTTTCCTTTCTGAAAATGTAAGCGATTTTTAACATAAATATCTTTTGACATGTGTAATTTTTCCCTGGCAGAACAATTTTCAAATAAATAAATTTTAATATTAATAGAATTTTTGACTTTCCGAAGAAAAGAAAAAAAAGGAACTTATTTTTAATGTTTTAATACTTGTCGGTTAAAAAAAAATTAAACTATATTTATTATCGAAATGAATTCATCTTCATTAATTTAAAAACATATAATATTTATAACCAGTAACGCGGAACTTTTTCAAACCCTGTTAATGAGATTTTATTTAACATTGTATTTTATCTTCAAATCAAAATAATTTGTGAAAAATGTTTTTAAATATTTTTAAAACTGTATTGAAAATAATATTTTACATACCTTAACATCAATGAAATCCGAATCGAACTTGAGTTTAATAATTATTTTCTCAAAAAGTTCGTTTCAGTATATGAGTAAACCTAGATGAATCATTCTAATCTTCTTATCTGATAGCGTTTTCCGGAAAGGGTTGAATCTCTGAATCATAGCTGATAAGGAACTGGGGTTCATGTGTTATCTTAATTAATCTTAATGAGTACTATGTCTAATTAAAATTATTTGACTTGAAATAAAATAAGGTCTTTTGAGCAATATCTTTTGAAAATTTAAGATATAATTATTTAAATCAAATTAGAGGCTTTTTTTTTTCTCATCGATTTGTTTTAAATAAAACTAAAATATTTATTTATTTTTCTGTACTTTATTAGCAAAATAAAGAGTGTATCACATTCATTTCGGCTTTAACTGTTTAAAAATTTAAACTAACCTATGATTAAAATGATTACATAAGGTTGAGTATGTGATCTAGTTAAAAACGGAACACGTATTCATATAAAACTTTAAATTCTTACGCTTTTGTGTATAATATAATGTATGTTTTAAATATTAAATGAAAAATATCAATAACAATAAATGAAAAACATTAACATTAATAAAATATTAATTAAACATAGCATTGATTTAAAACTTAATATTAATATAGGAATACACATCCGTATAAAACTTTAAACATTTATGTTTTGGTGTATAATATTATGTATATATATTAAATATTAAATGAAAAATATGAATTAACAATAAATGAAAAATATCAATTAACATCAAGCTATTAATTTTCATTACCTGATTTTACTATTTAATTAATATTTAAAATTTTCATTCAGGTAATAAACTTACTTTAACAGTTTAATGCAAATATCGCACAGCCTTGAAATTGTTCCAGCAAGAAGAATAATCACATCTGATTTCATTACCTCACAAGCGATAAGTATGATTCATTCTTATCTGATTTCGAGAAAAAGGGGCCATCTTATCTGTGAATCATAGCTTTTGTGATAGGAACCTAGTGTAAGTTTAATCTAATAAGAGTTAATAATAATCTTATTAATTACGATGTCTAATTAAATTGTCTTACAATAAAGTCATTTCTTTTAAAAATTTAGGATAAAATAATTTAAATCAAATAAGAGGCTTTTTCACATAGATTTATTTTCAATAAAACTAGACTATTTTTCTATATTTTATCAGCCAAATAATTAATGTGTCATATTCATATAGAATTAAACTATTATAACTGTCGTATAATTAAAATGAATTTAAGTGATTATAAAAATAAGCATTCTAAAATGCGAATTCTAAATTTATCATTTCTAAAATATAAGTGTTTGGGATTCACATGAGATGATTTCGTGTCATATAACATTAAGTTTTAGAAAATGCATGTTTTTAAACCCATTATATCTATTTGTGTGTCTATTTCCGTGATGAAATATGGTTCAAAACATTCAATTTGACGGCATGTTCTACCTTGCGCTTTAATTGAACGACTTGTGTTGGTAAAAACTAACTTTTGACTTATGTCACAAAATTTAGCAGGGGGAAACATTTAAATGTGATGAAGTGAAAGCACATTTTTATGATTCTTCAAATTCATATTGTTTTGTGTATAATATATGAAATAAAAATTAAATGAAAAATATGAATTTAAAATTAAAAAATATTCATTAACAATAAATGATAACTCGGAGTGTCTTGTGTAAATAAAAAATATTCATTAACAATAAATGAAAAATATGAATGTCTTATGTAAATAAAAAAAAATATGAATAAAAAAATAAATAAATTTACATTAAGTAAAAAATATAAATGTCTTATGTAATTAAAAAATATATGAATTTAAATTAAGTAAAAAATATTCATTAACAATTAATGGAAAATATGTATGTCTTATGTAATTAAAAATTAAATGAAAACTATTAATGAGAGACACATTGAAAAATATTCTTACCTTAAAAGTGACTGTTATATGCTTATTCCAACTGCTATCCACCGTCAACCTGCATCGTTGCTCGCCTGGTGGGTACTGTCTGATAACCAGATATTCTTATCTTTGACGGTTTTCCCGAAAGTTGACTCACTGCATAAGTAAAAATGACAGGTTCAGATCTGAAATTAAGAGTTTATTCATATCGAATATAATTAATATAACATGCAATTAAAAAGAGACTTAATTTATTTAATACGTCATAATTAAGAATTTAATTAAATCCTGAATATAATTTTTAAAAATCTTATTAATAGAATAGAATAGAAATTCTTTTCAACATTTTCAAGAAACACACGTGTTATTGAATACTTAATAGAATATTTTTCGTAATGAATGTGTAATTAACAATTTTTAAATGATTTTTTCTAATTAATTAGTGTTTAATTAAAATTTTCATAATTAAAATAAATATATCAAATAAAAAAGGAATTCTTTTCAAAATTTTCAAGAAACACAAGTTTCAGTATTAAGTATTAAGTAATATTTTGAATAACTACAAACTTTAATCATGATGAGTCATCACTGTGAATGATCTTTTCTTCTCATGTGTTATAAAAACAAGTTTAAGTACCTAAATTTATTGATATATTTCATTGTGTGTTGGATCCTTCTTTACTAATCTCGTTAAAATTATTCATTTACCAATGATTTAAACTTCACATTTTAAAGTTATTTATATAATATACTAACATTTGACTATTAAATATCAAATAATGGATATGCACTTTTTACACTCACATCTTACAATGCACTTAGTAACCAAATTTAATGATTTTTAAGCATGTCTTCTTAAATTTTTTTCAATGAAAGACTATAACAGTTGAATATTTAGCTTTCTCTTCATAACTTTATCGAGAAATATGTAATGTATACCACATGATTTCATTAAATGAATCACAATACAATTCAAACTTCTCATTTTCAATGTTTTATATATACTAGTGTTTATCAAATAGGTGTTTATTCTGAACAATCATTACTTAATATATTGATGAAAAGTTTGTGTTGAACGGTTTTTAACTCAAATGGTGTGAGAGAAGGATATATTAGGACAGAAGTTGTTAAATATAGAGTCTTTAAAGTTTATATCCGTGTAAGAAATGGTATTTCAAGAAACAAAGTTGTGTCATATTTGAAAGCATTCTTTATATTTGAAACGCACACATGATCACGATCACATCACTGAAGAGTATAGAGAAGCTGTTTATGTTGTATATAATTTGAATTTTCATTAACACAATATTATAACCGAAGTTTTTCGACAGTTTGAAAAATTATGATGCACAACGTCTGCACACGTTAACACAGAATAAGATTAGTTTATGCCCTTTCGATGATAAGCGTTATTTGCAGGTAAGATGTATTAACATAACAACATTTTCTTGATAATTTTTCTCGCAGGTTTCGAAACCACAAACATCTGATCATACTTCTCATTTTTAACACGCGACGCTAACCATTGGGCCATTAAAGCCCGTAATTTAGTAACTAAAAAATAAGAAAGATCGTCGAAAGTGATTACTTCACACATGCAAAAATAATTTTTATTGTGACTTATCAGTTAAAAATCACGAAGAAAAGAAAAAGAATTCATATGTGTTTAGGATTACTTTGAGATTTTATGAGTCACCTCATCAGTTAAATAGACATATTCACTTCTTATGAAATGTATTATATTTTAGTTTATCAGTCATAGTGTGATTACTTATTAATAATTTTAGTATCATTAAAAAAGTTTTAAAAAAAGTTAAATATATCAAAAATACAAGTTCGTGTTAAAGGTTTAAACAAATTGTTAAAATAATTTTACAAAACTTTACAAATTATTTAAAAATGATTCACTAATATTTAGTAATCGACAAATTTTAATAGCCATAATCATTTATATGTGACTTAAGTTTTCTGTTTTAACTGTTAAGTTATTAGATTCCCCCCTTCAATTACATCTCATTGATAAGTTTTAATCAACCAACCAACCAACCATTCAACTGTTTCCGCAAACAACTAGTATGTCAGTTAGATTTCCAGTTTTAACTGTTAAATTATTACTTCTCCTCCCCCTCAATTTCATCTCATTGATAAGTTTTCAACAACCAACCACCCAACTATTTATCAACCCTAACAACCAGATATTTGTTTGCCCTAGTAACCAAAAAGCTTTTATTGACAGATGAACAAAATTTTTAAGATGCAAGACTTGTCATTTTTAATCGAAAAAACAATGACATATGTAATAATTTTTCCTTATTTAAATGAAACCTTTGCATGTGTATGGTAAAACTTGGAAAATTCATTTAATACACAAATTTAAAGTCAACAGACAAGGTCTTCATACTTCTTTTAGTATTTTACTAACATTTTACCAAATATCTTAAGAAATCAACAAATTATTTTAATAAAAATTCCCATTTGTAAGGGACGTTACTAACCTAACTTGAAAAAATTAACTTGTCAAAGCAGGTTTTGATTATTCCAACTTAGTAATAATCATAAGTTTCAAATGATAATCAACCTGTTTGGTTATTTCCCAGTATGGTTTTATAAAAAAAAGTCTCACATGCAAATAACATAACTTAACTAACTTGAAAAAATAACTTGTCAAAGCAGGTTTTCAATGTTTCAGCTTAGTAATATTCATAAGTTTTATATGATATTCAACCTATTTGGTTATGTCTCAGCATATCTTTATAAAATTTATCTAAAAAACCTTTAATATCAATGTTTAAAAATATGCGAATAATTCAGTTAGTCTTTTATAGATGATTATTTTCACTTCTATTATTTAAAAACATTTTTAAATAAAATTATTACTGATACCAGTTTATCTCAGTGTTATGAAATGTGCATGCAAAACTTTTCATTCTAATTTTCACATTTTATTATTTCAAATTATTGTTCTCAAGGTGTACTAAAATTTGGAAAAAAATATTTAATTTTCATGCATAATTAAATTGAAATAGTTTAACAATAAAGACACATTTAACATTGCATACTCACCTAATCCAACATCACCACAAAAGTACGTCCTACTCAGTCGAAGATTTGGGAAGAAATGAAAGATTCAAAGTCCTTATCAGAAAATGTTATCAGATAAGCTTATCTTAAGATATGTGACGTCATAGAACATATGTCATCAACTGGTCACGTGATGTATATCACATGACCAGTACTTTGTTTTCTTGATTGGTTGTTATAAAAATTCATTTATTAAGTAATTTAATCATTTTAATAATTATTAATAAGATTAATTAATTTAATTAATGAATTAATTGATAATTATTTTAATATTTAATAATTAATTAATAAGATTAATTAATCTTATTAATTAGTTTAATTAATTAATCTTATTAATAATTATTAAAATGATTAAATTACTTAATAAATGAATTTTTATAACAACCAATCAAGAAAACAAAGTACTGGTCATGTGATATACATCACGTGACCAGTTGATGACATATGTTCTATGACGTCACATATCTTAAGATAAGCTTATCTGATAACATTTTCTGATAAGGACTTTGAATCTTTCATTTCTTCCCAAATCTTCGACTGAGTAGGACGTACTTTTGTGGTGATGTTGGATTAGGTGAGTATGCAATGTTAAATGTGTCTTTATTGTTAAACTATTTCAATTTAATTATGCATGAAAATTAAATATTTTTTTCCAAATTTTAGTACACCTTGAGAACAATAATTTGAAATAATAAAATGTGAAAATTAGAATGAAAAGTTTTGCATGCACATTTCATAACACTGAGATAAACTGGTATCAGTAATAATTTTATTTAAAAATGTTTTTAAATAATAGAAGTGAAAATAATCATCTATAAAAGACTAACTGAATTATTCGCATATTTTTAAACATTGATATTAAAGGTTTTTTAGATAAATTTTATAAAGATATGCTGAGACATAACCAAATAGGTTGAATATCATATAAAACTTATGAATATTACTAAGCTGAAACATTGAAAACCTGCTTTGACAAGTTATTTTTTCAAGTTAGTTAAGTTATGTTATTTGCATGTGAGACTTTTTTTATAAAACCATACTGGGAAATAACCAAACAGGTTGATTATCATTTGAAACTTATGATTATTACTAAGTTGGAATAATCAAAACCTGCTTTGACAAGTTAATTTTTTCAAGTTAGGTTAGTAACGTCCCTTACAAATGGGAATTTTTATTAAAATAATTTGTTGATTTCTTAAGATATTTGGTAAAATGTTAGTAAAATACTAAAAGAAGTATGAAGACCTTGTCTGTTGACTTTAAATTTGTGTATTAAATGAATTTTCCAAGTTTTACCATACACATGCAAAGGTTTCATTTAAATAAGGAAAAATTATTACATATGTCATTGTTTTTTCGATTAAAAATGACAAGTCTTGCATCTTAAAAATTTTGTTCATCTGTCAATAAAAGCTTTTTGGTTACTAGGGCAAACAAATATCTGGTTGTTAGGGTTGATAAATAGTTGGGTGGTTGGTTGTTGAAAACTTATCAATGAGATGAAATTGAGGGGGAGGAGAAGTAATAATTTAACAGTTAAAACTGGAAATCTAACTGACATACTAGTTGTTTGCGGAAACAGTTGAATGGTTGGTTGGTTGGTTGATTAAAACTTATCAATGAGATGTAATTGAAGGGGGGAATCTAATAACTTAACAGTTAAAACAGAAAACTTAAGTCACATATAAATGATTATGGCTATTAAAATTTGTCGATTACTAAATATTAGTGAATCATTTTTAAATAATTTGTAAAGTTTTGTAAAATTATTTTAACAATTTGTTTAAACCTTTAACACGAACTTGTATTTTTGATATATTTAACTTTTTTTAAAACTTTTTTAATGATACTAAAATTATTAATAAGTAATCACACTATGACTGATAAACTAAAATATAATACATTTCATAAGAAGTGAATATGTCTATTTAACTGATGAGGTGACTCATAAAATCTCAAAGTAATCCTAAACACATATGAATTCTTTTTCTTTTCTTCGTGATTTTTAACTGATAAGTCACAATAAAAATTATTTTTGCATGTGTGAAGTAATCACTTTCGACGATCTTTCTTATTTTTTAGTTACTAAATTACGGGCTTTAATGGCCCAATGGTTAGCGTCGCGTGTTAAAAATGAGAAGTATGATCAGATGTTTGTGGTTTCGAAACCTGCGAGAAAAATTATCAAGAAAATGTTGTTATGTTAATACATCTTACCTGCAAATAACGCTTATCATCGAAAGGGCATAAACTAATCTTATTCTGTGTTAACGTGTGCAGACGTTGTGCATCATAATTTTTCAAACTGTCGAAAAACTTCGGTTATAATATTGTGTTAATGAAAATTCAAATTATATACAACATAAACAGCTTCTCTATACTCTTCAGTGATGTGATCGTGATCATGTGTGCGTTTCAAATATAAAGAATGCTTTCAAATATGACACAACTTTGTTTCTTGAAATACCATTTCTTACACGGATATAAACTTTAAAGACTCTATATTTAACAACTTCTGTCCTAATATATCCTTCTCTCACACCATTTGAGTTAAAAACCGTTCAACACAAACTTTTC
>OZ025299.1:156689175-156753175 GCA_964019185.1 Maratus speculifer
GAGCAATCTATATTAATAAAATAACAAATCGCTCTGTGTGTGTGTGTGTGTCTGCGATAGTTAGCGAAAACTACAGTACGTACGAAGCTCAAAATTTTTCTGAGAGTAGCCCAATATCTCTCCTGATGCACCTGACGCTCAGAATTTCAAAATTCTATTTATTAACTGAATAATTAATTAAATTCCAAACCTCACTCTCATAAAAAATCGCTTTTTTTTAGCTTTTTTCATTTTCATTCTCTTATGGTTGGTTGGTTGCATAAAATTTTCGCAGAAATAATTTTAAAAACTGAGACTGACCTTTAAAATTCATAGACTGGCAAACTGTCAGTTTAAATGAGGATTTTTTTTTTCTTTTTTAAATCACAGCTGCTGTACGCCATGGAGGAAAAAGATAGGTGGTCGCGAACATGGAGGAAGAATATAGGTGGAGGTGAACTATAATGATTTGGGTGATGCCAAAAATGTAACCCTACATTAAGTCACATTAAGTCCAAACAAAACCACGTGCTTTGATTCGCCTATGAAATCCAACCGTTTAAAACCCGTATTTGATTGCTCTTGTTTTTTATCTTCGAAAATTTTATTAGACAGCGCTTCACAGGTAAAAATTTCTTTGATTATTTAATTATATGTGTTTTAAATATCAAAATAGAAAATCTTTTAACATTTTTCTTGAAAAGATAACATTATTTTGCTAATATCTGAAAATCGTTTGCAATCAGAAATCCGTATTTTAGATTAATATTATTACTTATGTTTTCATACATGATTTTAAAAGAATGTTTTCATTATTATATTTTAAATATTATTTAAATGCAATTATTAATATGTAACAAAACAAATTTCTTTTTATACATTCATCTTGATTTTTTTTATCCATGAATTATTTATTTAGAATAAATCTATTTGTAATATCGAAACCCTATATTTATACTTCATTTTTCGCATTTAAATGCTATTAATCTTAAAATATGTGTAATTTATTTTCTAATAATTTTAAAAACATGATAAGAATCGAAATTTTTATTGCGTGAAAATCAGCTCATTTATTTTACAGCTCTCAAATTTTATTATGCTTTATATCTGTTGTTTTTAGGTGCTTTCGTAATTATGTAAGTACGTAGCACCTATAGTTGTCGTTCAGTTCATCCGTCTGTCTGTCCATTCGCATATAACAACGCAAAAAGTACCCAACCGAATCGTTTGAAGTTTAAAATACATAATTAATACATAATTTTGTCAAGTTATTTCAAATTTTATGATAGATCAATTATGCATCGATCAATTACAGGACAATCAAAAGTATCCCGTTACATTACGGTCAAGGGGGGGGGGGGGAGAGTTTCAAATGCATTTTAATCATTTGAAATTTAAAACAAACAATTATTACATAATTTTGTTGCATCATTTCAAATTTTATAGAAATTGGATGCATAAATCAATTACAGGAACAATAAAAAA
Organism: Maratus speculifer; assembly: GCA_964019185.1. Classification (NCBI taxonomy): domain Eukaryota; kingdom Metazoa; phylum Arthropoda; class Arachnida; order Araneae; family Salticidae; genus Maratus; species Maratus speculifer. The sequence goes on from OZ025299.1 coordinate 156,690,640, forward strand.
TATTCCATGACATTACGGTCAATGGGAAAAAACTTTCAAATGCATTTTAATGGTGTTAAACTAATTCAAACATAATAAAACTGACATGAACCTATGAAGTATATATATACTAAAATATTCATTCTGTGCAATCTGTGATGCAAAGAATATTTATTTTTAAATTACAGGAGCACACAAAAGTATTCCACTACATAAAGCTATACGGAGAAACATTGTTTGTGGGGCGTGTTTTAATTACATTAAACTATTTCGTATTTTATGAATATGATATACGTTGCTTAGGTGTAATAAAAATTACTTTCTGTATATTTACAGGAACACAAAGATTTCTACTACTATAATGTAACCGAAGTACTGTCTACTATATCAGCAAGATCTGAATATTTTAAAAACTTCGTTATCGTACGAATGCACCTCATTTGCTACGCTTCACGTGTAATTTCCAATGTGTTTATTAATTGTTTCTCAAAATTTTTTATTGATAATGCTGTTATTTTGAAGAAGTAAAATTTTTATATTTGTCAAAAATTGTTCTTATTAATGTAAGGCATGACTATATGCTAACAATATTTGTTTTAAAACATGTTTTGGAATTTTTTAATAACGTTGTAAGTATTAAAATTAGTTCTGTTTCAGGCGGAATACTGTTTATGTGTCGGATTCGAATTCAAATATTACCGGTTCAGATCGATAAAAAACATTTATGTTGGATTCCGATTTGAATAGAACTTTCGTGTTCAGGTAAAATACAACCCGACCCATTCAAGGATCTAGTCTCGCTGCAAATTTAACATACATTTTTATTTGTGCAGCTTTAAGCGTTGCGCAAATAAGCAAAATTATATTATCATTTTTTTATAATTTTGCAATATTATAATTTTTCAACATTACAATTTAAGCAACATTATATCATTTTAAACACTCTTACTTTCCTTTGCGTGAAATTTTATATCATCACGAAAATTGAAATGAACTTGAAACGATTTTTCCCATTGAGCATAATGTAATAGAATACTTTAGACTGTCTATACAAATGAACTATAAATTCTACACATTTCCTTTTCAATAGCGATCACGGTGTAGTACCCGTCAATAACATATAAAAAATGTTACGAGCATCAGAGTTTATTTACAAGAGTTAGAACTCGGCCACACAAACTGGAGTCATAAACATTTTTCATCTATACGTTATAAAGTATTAACCAGTAAAAAAAAATCCTGCGTTAAGCATAGATTATAAAACACTATCCAAATTTCCTTAATTCTTTAACAAATTTTCGTTATTCAGGGAAATAGGTGTTACCGCCCATAACCAAATATGTATTCCAATACTTTTGAACAGATCTGTATTTGATTTGTCGGTTGATATATATATATACTATATCATGGAGAAATTTAATTTAGCAAAAAAATGCCTAGCTGGATGAAATTTTTCTTTTGGCAGTTTATACGAATAGATGTAAAACATACTTCAATACTTTTGTTCAGCCCTGCAGTTTACTTAGATACCTTTATTACATGAAAGTATTTTGGTAAAATTAATTATATAAAAAAAAATAAAAAATGTTAATCAAACAACAATACTCTTTAAACTATTTAAATCATATTTCCAGAAATTATCATCCTTAAACAAACCTGTATCCAGTTCTTTGCGTGATCCTGTATATAATCCATATTCTACAAACATTTCACGATAAACTAAATGCGATTCGACGTAAAGATGCAAAACTTTTTTAAAAACAAACCTTTAAGTAAATTACACTCATATTCAATAACTTTTCCGAGTTATTTTGAGTAACCCTGTATATCTTAATTGTGTAACTATTAGCATTTATGCACACCATATAATGTGAATACATTTAGTGACACTTAAAATCGCATATCATAATTAAAAATGCATTTCATCCATGGAACAGTTATCATGCATAATATACAGTACTTCGAATAGAATATGCTTTTTGAAATCTTTTGTGTGTCCCTGTAAATGCTATGCACTTCGTATTATGCGTGAAATAACTCATATTAAGTCTCAGCGACGTATGTCAATTTGATTACACATGATACCGTTTACCATCGTTATAATATGTCGCAAACAATTTCCTCCTTTATTATCATGTATTAGAATTATTTTGTGTGGCCCTGTAAATGAATAACTATTCTTTTAGCTGCATATTTTAGTGCTTTTCGTAGATGCAAATAAATGTGAATACGTTTGTCCAGGCGCAATATCTTTAAAATTAATTTGAAACGATTTTTCCCCATTGGCCCTAAAATAATCGAAAACTTTTGACTGTCCTAGTAAATAAACTAATCGTGGTAGAAACTTCATTTTTAATAGGGTTTGTGCTTGTGTAACCTTCAATAACATGGTAAAATTTCATTGCATTCCGAGTATATTTACGAGAGTTAGAGCGCGGACAGACGGGCAGACAAACCGAATGCATAAACATTTTTCAATTTTGTTGAAAAGTGTTAATAAATATTACTGTAAAAAGAAAACTTTTAATAATACAATTTTTAGTTCCTATCAAACGTTTTCAATTCCTTATTTAATTTTAATCTGAAATTTAATAATAATAATGACATTTAATAATAATAATAATAATAATAATTTCCCAATTTCAATTATTTTAAAAGCAAGCATTTCTTTTAATAAATAATAATAGAACAAAGATCGTTTAAAAATGTCCTACTTCTTCTTAAAAATGCTCCAGCTGTAATTCATTTCTTTCAATACGTCTTATTAATACAAAATCCCTTCCTTTTTTGGAATCTTTCCAATTTTCCATGTGCTTTTGTTTGGTACACTAAAATTTGAGCGATAAATGGATTCACATTGCAAACCTTTTTTGAGGCTTAGTTCACCTCCACCTATCTTCTTCCTCCATGGGTGGCGAAGTAAACCGAAAAAAAGAAAGGTTTGCAAGAGGAAACCATTTATCGCTGAAATTTTAATGTCTCAAAATAAAGCACGAGGAAGGAATTTTGTATTAATAAGACGGATTGGAAGAAATGAATTACAGCTGAAGCATATTTTACGAAGAAATCGTAATTTTTTTAAATGTTTTTTTCTATTATATTATTTATTAAAATAAATGTTTGCTTTTAAAATAACTGAAATTGGAAAATTAAAAATAATTAAATGTCAAAACAAAATTAAATAAAATATTGAAAACATATGATTTGAAGTAAAAAATTGTATTACTAAAAGTTTTCTCTTTTTTTTTTCAGAAATTTTTAATACTTTATAACGTAGATGAAAAATGTTTATGATTTAACAACATATTTATAATTCCATGTCAATATATAAAATATACAGCTCATATTCAAAATATTAGAATAATTGAGAAAAAGTAATAAGAAAAAATTATTTGTCATTTATTTATTTTTTAGACTAAGTAAATGCAATTAAATTTCTTATAAATTAAATCTGGAATGTTTAGATAAGATTTTAACATTTATAAAATATAAAATACAGCACAATAAATTAGGTATACAGCTTCCTTAAACACACCAGAATATTAGAATAAAATTTAGATTGGTTCAAAATATTAGAATATTTTATTTTACGCAACAATATTACCTTATGAATATGAAGTAAATGGTAGTTAATATTTTGTAGCATCCCCTTTAGCTTTCATAACAGCGTACAATCGATCTTGCATACTATATACAAGGTGTTTACAAACATTTCTATCAATATTAGCCCAAATAGACTTTATACGTGCCACTAACTCAGTTTTACTTGAAGGAGGATTTTCTTGAAGTTTTTTCTTCATTATACACCATAAGTTTTCGATGGGATTAAGATCTGGTGAATTTGGTGGCCAAGGAAGTACCTTAATGTTGCGTTGGCGGAATAAATTCTTAGTTGACACCGAGGTATGCGGGGACGCTAAATCTTGTTAAAGATGAAATCATCTTCAAATAAATCTTCTGATGATGGAATCATGTAATATTCTAAAATTTCTTGATATATCAGAGAGTTAACCTTTTCGTAGACGATGCATAACTTTCCAAGTCCTTCTGCACTCATACAACCCCAAACCATGACACTAGCAGCAATTTTTACGGTTGGTTGGTTGGTTGAGTTGGGTTTAATGGCGCAAAATCCCTTAAGGGACATGCTGCGCCAAAACAAAGACTAAAAGTACAAATGTGAAAAAGAGAAAATGTCAAAATATCTGGATGGGGTTTCCCATCCAGATATAGTTAAGCAAATAGGTTAAGAAAATAAAATACTTAAAATATTACAATGCAGCTAATCTGATTGTCATTAAAGGGCTTCCAAACCAAGATAGAGAAAAGATTATATATGAAAATAGAAACCTGCATGTTGTAAAAAGTTAAATAGTGCCCCATGAGGTGTTTCCCCAATGAGGTTTGTCAAGATTGGTGATGATGAATTAAAATACAGTCTGTACAAGTGCCGGAGCCCTGGACAGTCAGTTAAAAGATGATGAATGGTCAGATGATCAAAATGGCAATGAGGACACATGGGTGCATCCTCTCTGAGTAATAGATGATTATGAGTGATCCTAGAGTGACCTATTCTCAGACGAGTCAGAAGAACATCTGTTTTCCTGGGGTAGATTGGAGGCCAGATCATTATTGTAGGTTTGATACGGTGCAATTTATTATTATGTTCTAAATCCCAACTCTCTTGCCATTTATTTTGAATAAAATGATTAATAATTAGTTTAACGTCTGAGAATGGTATTTTGTGATGCAAAGGATTAAGTGCAAGTTTTGCCGCCTCATCTGCTTTCTCGTTTCCAGGTACACCCATGTGTCCAGGTACCCAACAAAATAAAATATTATAACCACGTCTTGTCAAATTATTATAAAAGTCTAAGATGGATGAGATATACGGATGCTTTTTAAAAGATTTAATTGCGTCAATAGAACTATTTGAGTCAGTATAGATGATGAAAGATGTGTTAATATGATGAGATATGTATAACATGGCCCTCTCTATTGCAATTAATTCGGCAGTAAATATAGATGTAGAAGGATGAAGTTTATAACTGAGAGTCATACCATCACAATATATACCACAGCCAACAGTATTTCCATTCTTTGAGCCATCTGTATAAATGTCTAAGTAATTGCTATAAATATCTCGATGTGCAGCAAAAAGGCATTTAAAGATCACAGGGGTTAGATTCTTTTTTTCATAGCCTTTAAAAGGATGGAGGGTTGTGATAGCAGGTGGATTCCAAGGAGGATAGATATGCAATGGACATGTACTCACCTCAATATTATTCAGAGGGCCATTGCTGATTATGTTTCTCATTCTTACACCAAAAGAAGGCACACAAGATGGGCGATTCTGATATAGAATATCATTGTCGGAGTTTAAAATATATGTATGAAGTGGATGACTAGGATGTGAAAGGACACGGTAAAACAACTCCAGAGACTGTTTTTCACGAGTATAATGTAATGAAGGTTCATTACAGTCAACATATAAGCTTAAAACAGGTGAAGTACGAAATGCACCAGAGCAAACACGAAGTGCGTTATGGTGCACTGTGTCAAGTTTCTTAAGAACAGACTTACAAGCAGAACCGTAGACCTGGCAGGCATAGTCAATTTTAGCACGGATTGCAGCACGATAAATCTTTAGAAGAGAAGTACGGTCTGCTCCCCATGAAGTATTAGACAGTACCCTAAGTAAGTTTAGTGATTTTTCACATTTTGCCCTTAATTGTAAAACATGAGGTAAGAACGTAAGTTTATTGTCAAAATAGAGGCCTAAATAGCGGACATTGTCTACAACAGGAATTTGAGTTGATCCGATAAAAATTTCAGGGTCTGGATGCAGATCTCTACGTCTACAAAAATGCACACAAGAAGTTTTGTCATGAGAGATAACAAAACCATTTTTATTAGTCCAATTAAGAATATTTCTAATAGCAATTTGCAATTGTCTTTCAATAAAACGTATATCCTCTCCCATACACATAATCCGGAAGTCGTCAACATATAAATCTCCTTTCACTGAAGGAGGAAGCTGATTGAGAATATCATTTATTTTAATAGCAAAGAGGGTGACACTCAGGACACTGCCCTGGGGAACACCCTCTTCTTGTACATAAAAATTAGAAAGAGTTCCTGCGATACGAACTTGGAAAATTCGCACTGCAAGGAAATTTTTGATAAAAATAGGAAGATTCCCACGAAAGTCCAAGTTAAAAAGGTCGCGGAGTATTCCATAACGCCATGTTCTGTCATAGGCCTTCGCCATGTCAAAAAATACTGAGACCAGATGCCTGCGTTTAAGAAATGCTGTCCTTATGTAATGTTCAAGATGGATTAAATTATCGATAGTAGATCTACCACGTCGGAAACCACTCTGAAAAGCAGCAAGGCTGTTGTTCGTTTCTAAAACATGTATGAGGCGGCAATTGACCATCTTTTCGAGAAGTTTGCAGAGGCAGCTTGAAAGGGCAATAGGCCTGTAATTATTAGGATCAGTAGCATCTTTTCCTGGTTTAGGAAAAGGAATAACGATTGCTCTGCACCAAGCATTAGGAAAAACGTGTTCTGTCCAAATTCTGTTAAAAAAAGAAAGTAGATTGTTAAGAGAAGGTGGAGAGAGGTGCTTGAGCATGACATAAGTGATGCCATCGTGCCCAGGAGCAGATAAACGACTGTCATGTAAGCATTTTAAAAGCTCTGATTTAATAAAGGGTTTGTTGTAGGAAAATGAATGATTACTATTAAAATTAATACTGGTCCTCTCAGTTTTTCTTTTATAAGATAAAAATGGTTCTGGATAAGAGTCTGAATTTGAAGTAGAAGCAAGGGTATTCCCTATTGTCTCAGCTATGTTTTTAGTAGAAGTGATAGTTTGACCGTTCAGTTTTAAAATTGAAATATGGTATTCAGAGTACAGGCCCATGCAGTTTTTCACCTTTTTCCAAAGCTCTTTACTGGATGTGTTAGAGTTTATACTTGAAACATACTTTATCCAGGATTCACGTTGGCTTTTGCGTCTTATTCGTCTAGCCTCTGCTTTTGCTTTCTTAAAAGCAATATAATTAGTGTTGTTTGGGTACCTTCGAAAAATACCCCAAGCTTTTTGTTGTTTTTTCTTTGCTATTTGGCAATCAATATTCCACCAAGATTTTCTGTTTTTATGAGCAGATGAAGTTTTAGGGATGCTAGCATCAGCAACATTGATAATACAATGAGTTATATTATCAAGTGCTTTGTCAATGTCACCCTCTATCATGTTATTTGTGATGTTCGCAAGTGCCGTGAAAGTTGGCCAATTGGCTCTGTCATACACATACCTTTTAGTACAATTAATGGAATCCACACTAGGAGTAGTCAATGAAATAAAAGTTGGAAAATGATCACTGCCGTGTAGGTCATTTGAGATCCAAAAATTCCAAAATGGATAGATAGATGGGGAGCATATAGTAAGATCAATTGCATGAAAAGTGCGTGTCGGTTCATGAAAGTAGGTATGATCACCATTATTGAGAAGGCACAGGCCACTGTCAGAAATTAATTTCTCTATTATTTCTCCACGTTGATTGTTATCAGAACTGCCCCAGAGTTGGTTATGAGCATTAAAATCTCCAACAATAATAAATGGAGTGGGGAGTTGGAGAATGAGATTTTCCAGATGTGCTGATGGAATGGACTGGTTTGGTGGTAAGTAAATTGTGCATATTGTTATAAGTCTATTTATATGGACTCGGACAGCAACAGCTTGTAAATTAGTATTTAAACCGATAAAAGAATGAGGTAACTTGCGAGATATGAAGAGAGCCACTCCTCCAGTGGCCCTATCACTACCAGTGAAGTCTTTCCTGTAAGCAGCATAATTACGTAATTTTGCTTTGTTGTTTGGTTTTAAATGGGTTTCCTGCAGAGCTAAGCAGAGTGGTTGATGGTCAGAGAGAATGTCCCGGATTTCATCATGTTTATTAAGATAACCACGGCAGTTCCATGAGATGATATTATTCATAATTACGAGTGTTAAATATGAGTATCAATGTCATTTTGATCAGAAACAGTAGACATGCTACTGTCTCCGTCGTCCAGTATTTCATCCGGTTCGGGATGAAGGTCCATAGCATCGTCATCCTCCATTCTTTGATTTTTTTTGTCTTTTTTCTGTGAATTTGTCTGATTTTTTGAGATTTTGTTCTTTTTTGGTGGGGGTATTGCAGATATAGTAGATTTAGTTTTTGAAATATTTTGCTCTAAAGAAGTTTTAGTTGTAATTTGTGCGTTCCTGTTATGAGATGGTATTTTGGAAGTATTAGAATGTAATGATCTTGGAGAGGCAGTTTGTGAAGAATTGGCAGAAGTGGATTGTTGCGTATCTAAGTTATCAGGTACAAATTCTTCAAATACAGTATTTTCGTCAACATCCGAGTCATTGCTATAGGGCTCGGATTCCATAGCCTCGTCCGCGTACTGCTGGATCTGTTTTGGATCTTTAATGTTTCTTATGATTGAGCTGATGCCAGAAATTCGCTTCCCCTTTCCAGCAGTCTTCCATTGTGGAGAGGCTGGAGTTGAGGTTTTCTTTTTAAAGGTTTGTATAGGCGGTTTTTTTAAATTATGTTTTCTGGGAGCATCAGGTTTCTGTGGAATATTGGTATTCATGGCAGGTTTAGTCTTAGTTTGGGGTTGAGATGACTTATTGGATAGAGCTGTCGGTTTCTGTTGTTTCTTCTCTATGTCAATTTTTACTGGTTCAGAGGATGGGGGTGTTGGTCGATTCTTTAACATGAGTACTGGCTGATTGTGTTGCAGTTGATTTACTGGATGGAAATTGGGAATCAGTTTGTGTACTTATGTGTCTTACGGCTGTTGATTGCTTCTTGAGTAAGCTAGAGTAGGTAATTCCGACAGATGGGGTTCTATTTTCAACTAGTTTACGGGCATCAGGATAAGACAAATTTTGAGTAATTTTTATAGTAATTATTTCCTTTTCACGGTTCCAGTTAGGGCACTTGCGGGAATATGCTGTATGATCGCCTTTACAGTTTGCACAGCGTACGGAATTTTCACATGTTTTATTGTCGTGACCAACTTCCGCGCAACGTGCGCAGGTAAGAGATCCACGACATTGGCCATTAGTATTAGTATGGCCATAACGCTGGCATTTGAAACATCTGATAGGGTTTGGTATGTATGGTCGAACTGGACAGCTTAGATAGCCAGCTTTAATTCTAGCTGGTAAATTGGGACTATTGAAGGTTAAAATAATATGTTTAGTAGGTAGTATTTCTTCATTGCGACGGATAGTGATACGGCGTACATCTACGACATTTTGGTCTTTTAAATTTTCTAGAAGTTCAGTTTTAGTAGAGTATAACAGATTAGGTTCAGATATAACACCACGACTTGTATTTAGAGTTTTATGTACTTGTACAGAAACGGAAAAGGTACCTATTGTAGAGCAATTAGAAAGAATTTGTGACTGTTTAGCTGTAGAAACCTCAACTAATAGATCCCCAGATTGCAGTTTTTTGATAGAATGGCCATCCCCCAGCACTGACTGGAATGTCTTTGCAATGAGAAATGGTGAAGTCTTTTTAAATGAATTATCAGATACGCTATCAGTACGTTTCATGATGAAAAAACGAGTGAATGATAGAGTCTGTGCAGTTTGTTGCTCTCCACTAGGGAGAGAAGTAGAAGGAAAAGAAGTGATTCCATCCATATTTAGAAATAAAAAGCTTCAGACCCCGGCCGCACCACCCTCTCCCGAGCCCTACAAGGGGATGCACATTCGTGCACCAGTGCTAACCAGGGCCCATACGGTCACAAGACAACCCTATGTCAGTCTCCACCCTTAACGAGATGACTAGTAGTTGCTCGATCACTTGATCCCTAGAGCCAGTGACAAAAGCCAGCTGACCAGCCGATTGATGCATACGGGGCCAAATGCACCTCCCGTCTACCTGAAGCAGAGGCCAAAGCAGTGTGTTGGTTTCCCTCAACTACCAGGATCCCCCTTTCCAGGGACACGGGTCGCCACGCACGGCCAACACGTGGGTGGTTTACAATTCTCCATGAGTCGATATGCAGGATGACATTGGCTCATACAGAATTGCCCTCACCTCCGAAGAGGAAACCACAATGAGAGTGAAACAAAGAGGAAAGGAAGACCAGAGGAGTAAGAGGAAAAGGAAAGGAGAAAGATCACTCAGGTGCCCCGGGGTTGTGAAGCCCGTGAATACCTAAAGAAGGTATCCCCCTGGGGGTCAATTTTTACGGAACGTTTAAGGCATTCTTTATCAAATGCTTCTTGCTTCATTCTCCAAACTCGAATACCTTGATTACCATATGAAACACAAAACATACTTTCATCACTAAATAATATATTTTCCCAATCTTCATTGCTTCATAAACGTCTTGATTTACACCAATTCAATCTTATACGCTTTTGTCTTGCAGTCATGAGAGGTTTTGTTTTCGGTACACGAGATTCAAATTTAAATTTATGGAGACGTCTTAATGTTGTCGATGTAGAAACTTCAACTCCTTCTTCTTTCCATTTTCGGTGCAAGAATCGCACACTTTTAAAACGGTTTTTCTTAACTATACGCTTCAGTTTCCTGTCATCTCTAGCAGATGTTTTTGGTTTTCGGCCACCATTTCGGCGATTATTTTGAAATTTTCCAATTTTTGAATATTGTGTTAGTATTGTACTAACGCTCGATTGCGAACAATGTCAATAATTCGCTATAAAACATTGATTTTTACCGTGCCGATACAAATCAACCATACGAAGTTTAGTAGATTCAGGAATATCACTCACACGGCACATTTTAAGACGAAAAAGAAACAAACTGCAAAAAAGAATACTGATTTTAAATAAAATAGTCTGAATTTAATCAATGATGCCACCAGTTAAGAATTGGTAATAATTAAAGGAGAATTAATGTGAAATATTCTAATATTTTGAACCACTTGAATAAATATTCTAATGTTTTGACTTTTCAAAATAATTTTTTTTGCAATTAATCTTTTCAAAAATGATATTAAATTTAAGATAACAAGTAAGTTTAATCAACAATAAGTTCTTAATAAAAATATCGTTTGCATATTTTCATTAAATGACATTAAATTACCAAACGATATTTTCAATTTCTAAAAAAAAGGTAATTATTCTAATATTTTGAATATGAGCTGTAGTGATGAAAAGATTCTTTTAAAATCATGCATGAACACTTAAATAATAATATTAAACTAAAATCTAGATTTCAGAGTGCAGACGATTTTAAGACATTAACGAAAGAATGTTGATTTTTCAAGCAAAGTCTTAAATGATGCTTCTATATTGATATTTCAAAGTCATATGATAAAAATAATCAAATAATTCTTGCCTATGATTGATCTAATTGTATCTTTCATGCATTCTGATCGTGTATTACAGGCACAAAACGTTATTTTTTAAACGAAATTTTAGTCATCTATTCAATAACAGTTTAAAAGGTAAAAAACAAAAACAAAGAAATACAGGTTTAAACCAGTTTGAATTGATCGGAGTTTCAAAGTACATGGTTTTGTTGGTGCTTATTTGGACTTAATGTCGCGGATTTTAGAGTTACATTTTTTGCGTCACCCCAAGACATTATATTGCCACTATTAATTTCTTTTTACTATATGGTTGTACGCATATTTTTGGCGTTTCGAACATTAGAATGTATGAGTCATGTGTTGCAGTAACTGTGTTGCAGTAAAAAACATTACACAACACTTTTCTATGAGTTTATTTTTTTAATCATTGATTAAATTTAAATGTGTTCTATTCAATTTAAAATTGTAATATGGCTTTAATTTGTTTTTAAAACAAAAATAAAATAGCTGTTTGGCGTACGATTGTTTGTATCCGCAAACGATTCATTCACCATAATAAATTATCAAATAGCTAAGTAAATTATTTATCAGAAATAGCCATAAAAAGAATAGTAGGAAAACTGATTATAACCTTAATGTTTAGACTAATTTAAACATAACCCGATTCCAACCAGAAAAAAAAAACAAAAAAAAAACAGACCACACTCCGATCCGTGATACACAAAATTTCCGTGAGTATAAACCCGACCCTAAACTAAAAATTCAGTTTGGGAAAAACTATGGATTTGATAACTGACCCGAACCAAATCTGAATCCCGCAAAAATGTTCAAGTGAAGCATAACCCGATTCAAACAAGGAAAAATAATTTTCGTGGGCATGAAATCTGACCCGAACCTAAATATTTTCTTAAAAAAAACCCCGAAATATGACACGAACGAAATCTGAAACCGATCAAAATATTCTAGAGAACTATAACCCGATCCCAGGAAGACAAAATACTTTCCATGGTCATAAACCCGACTCAAACCTAAAAAACTTCGTTTGAAATATCCTGAACTTTGACCCAAACCACATCTAAATGTGACCAAAGTATTCGAAAGAACCATAACCGGATTCGAGTAAGACAGAATAATTTCCGTGGACATGAATCCGATACGAACCTAAAACTCCCATTCAAAAAAATACCTGAAATTTGAATCGAACCAAATCTGAATCTGACAAAACTATTTCAAACAAATGCAACCGGATCCAAACAAGACAAAATATTTCCATGGACATGAACACAATCCGAACCCAAAAAATTTCTTTGAAAAAATCGCGAACTGAACGAAATCTGAACTTGACAGAAATATTCCAGTGAAGCATGTCCTTATTCAAACATGACAGAATTATTTCCGTGAACATGCAAGAAGACCCGAACTCAACAGTTATATTTGAAGAAAAAACTCGAAATCTGAATTGAACCAAATCTGGGCCTGACAAAAATATTCCAAAGAACTATAACCCAATCCAAGCAAGACGAAATAATTTCTATGGACATAAACCCAACTCGAACCTAAAAAATTCGATTTGAATAAAACTGAAATTTGACCCAAACCACATCTAAATTCGACCAAAATATTCGAAAGAACTATAACTGGATTCGAGTATGACAAAATAATTTCCGTGGACATGAACGAGATCCGAACCTAAAAATTCTATTTGAAAAAATACCTGAAATTTGAATCGAACCAAATCGGAACCTGATAAAAAATATTCCAAAGAATCGTAACCGGATCTGAATAAGACAAAAAATTTCCATTCACCTGAACCGAATCTGAACCTAAAAAAATTCTTTGGAAAAAAATCCCGAAATCTGAACTGAACCAAATCTGAACTTGAAAAAAAATATTCCAGTGAAGCATGTTCTTATTCGAAAAAGGCAGCATAATTTCCGTGAACACGCAAGAAAACCCGAACCCAAAAATTCCATTTGAAGAAAAAGCCGAAATCTGAATTGAAACAAATCTGTTCCCGACAAAAATGTTCCAAAGAACCATAATTGTATCCGAGCAAGGCAAAATAATTTCCATGGACATGAATACGACCCGAACATTGTAACTCAATATCAAAAAATACCTAAAATCTGAACCCGACAAAAATGTTCTAATGAATCATAACCAGATCCGAACAAGACAAAATAATTTCCATGGACATGAAACCAATATGTGGTTTGGTAACATTTAGGTTGCAATTACATAACGGTAAGTCTTTGATTATATTTAATATCCCGTTAGGTTACAGTTAGGTCACGGTTAAATTAAAGTTAGGTTAAAGTTAAATCGCATTTGTTTTATGGTTAGAATAAGGATATGTTACAATAAAGTGAAAGCTAGGTTACATTTATGTTATATTTAATTTACGGTAAGGTACTATTAAGTCAAAGTTAGGTTACAGGCAGGTTATGGTTACGGTAAAAAAGTTTACGGTTAGGAATTTATCCATAGAGTGGACATTATGCATGATTTGATTAAAGATAACACTTACTTTTGTTAAATGGCTCTGAAATTATAATACTACATACCAACACTTTAGCTACGAGCGAGTATCGATTTCATTCATGGTATAGTCGGATTTAAGAGTGATATAATTAGTTTGAAATTCAAAATATTTCACTTGGGATTTCTATGTGAAAAAAAAAATTAGTTACGTGACTTAACAGTGATTTTTGATAAATATCAACACTTTAACACGAAAATCACGCAGTCGTTGGATACATATTCCCTCCCACATTTCTCATCGCTCATTTTGAGTATTTTTAGAGCTTAACATTAGCTGTTTTTTAAACCGATTTTTGACACAGTCAGTGGCCACGTATTCACACAATGCATTTCTGCATGTTTCGAGTTAATGATAAAATCATACAAATTTCAAGTTCGTTTAATATTGTTAATAAGGACCCGGGCAACGCCGGGCGGGTCAGCTAGTGATTAATAAAACTGACCTTAAAGCCACACCTCTAAAATTATATGGTCCCCAATTGAAAGATTTCAATGCTGAAAAGGTCTTTAATTTATTAAACTCCAATATAATGCACAGTCGAGTTAGGAGACCTAATTTTAAAAACTAAATATCCTTATTTTAATTTTTTTAATATAATTTTTCAATTTAATTTTTGTATTATATGTTTGTATTTTTTATTTTTGTTTTATTTGTTTGTATGTTCAATTTTTGAATTCATATTAGATTTATAAAAAGAATTAAACATTTTTCTAGAATCCATGTATTGTAGTTTAATCAGGGTGCATAAAAAGCCAGTTTTTATTTTATTTTAGTGATTAAGACAGAGCTAAAATGTTTAATATTTACACCTTCCCCCCCCCCCCTGCCTTAACACGTAAAAATAAGAACAATATTATTGTTAACATGGTTGCAAAAAGAGAGAAAGAGAGAAAATGTGATGTAACATAAAATTGCCCACATGAAATGCTGTTTGGCACCTAGGAAAAAAATTGTAGGTGCCATTTGACGCCTTACTTAAAATTCCCAAAATCCTGCTTTTATGTATATTGTTCAACTGACTCGAATATATTTGTTTTTATTGTTCTTTATAGTCTATTTGTTAAAACTATGCATTTGATTTATAAAAAGGAAAAAAAATGCACTTAAAAATGTAAAATAAATTCTTTTTTTATTGAAATTTTACACGTATTTGCACATTTTATTTTATTTTTTCCAAACTGATTAACGTATGATAAATTCGATACTTAAAATAATACAGCACACTTCTACGAATGGTTTAAAAAATACATTAGCTCAAAATGTTCAAATTGCACAAGAAGATACATTTTAAAATTTACTTAATTTTTTTACTTTTTTTTTTTTTTAATTTTGCCAGAGAAATCTAACAATTTCTTGATAGAATCATTTTCCTTCATTAATATTGTGCCAAAAATGCACCTTAAAATGCTTAAATTTTAAAAAAAGTTCAAAGGGAACCAAGTCTAGTTAATACATGTAATTACAAAAGTGGAACAGGATTTTTTTTTTTTTTTACAGGGAGAATATTTAAGTAGAGAAAAGACTGTAGAACCCCCGGTCCAAGTAAACATATTGTTCAACTGCCGATGTCTTTTTTGTAGTTTTTCGGTGTTTTTCATTTTTTATTGTTTTTGAAGGATCATTCTGAAGGATGAAAATCTTTCCTTCAAATTCATCTCCGCCGGTTTCTATTTTCGAAATTCGCGTTCCTTTTGTCATTAACTGCAAAATGGTTGGAAAAGAAAGCCAGTTTATTGCTCTTAAAGGACAGGGAGCACTTTCCTTCTAAACGACTAGTTTGTGTTATTCGTTAAAGGTGCTACCATTGCTCACCAACTCTATAGTAATGGGGTTGCTATAATACACTATTAGGTAGATTTCGTATGAAATACTAGCTATTGCGTTCTCCCTGCGTTGGAATTTCTGAAAACTTTTTGAGATTTACACCGATCATGACTCCTAGACCTTAGAACTACTATCAGTAAAAAACTTTATATATCTATCTATATATATAACACTGTTTTGTGGACACAATAACTTCCATAATTCTGCTCAAATCTCTCCCAAACTGATACATGAAATCAAGGGGCTTACTCTTGGTCGGTCGTTAATAAGCAATACGGACAGGTTCGTTAATGGGCAAAATTGAACCAGGGGGTGGGGGTGGGGGAAACTGATCAAACCCCATAACTTTTTAATGAAAATAGATATCGAATCAGGTTAAAGTATGTATTACTTCTAAAAAATTGGCCAAAAATTTACGAACGATAGATATTTGATAAAATTAAAAATGGACTCAAGGGGCAAAAAACATAGGGTTTTTGGGAGAAAAAAAATCATAACTTCGTCAATTCTCAAGATATCAAAACCAATTACATTTAATATAAATTGTCTTAATATTATCTAAAACTTTTGTACAGAAAAGTTTTTGATAGAACCAACTCTTACCGCAAAAAAATAATAATAAAAAATAAATAAATAAAATAAAAATAAAGACGAAAATAAAAAGGGACCCTATTGAATTACAATCGAGTCTATATTTAGGAGAAAAAAAAATTCATAACTTCGTCAATTCTCAAGGTTCCAAATCCAATTAAATTTATTATAAATCTTCTTAATGTTATCTAAAATTTTAGTACAGATAAGTTTTTAGCTCACAGGCTATCATAGCCTGAGAGCTTATGTGCCCGTCCGTTCTGTATGTATGTTCGTACGTTCGTACGTACGTTCGTGCGTAACGCGATAACTCATGATAAAAATACCGGATCCACTCGAAATTTTGTATATAGGTATATCCTGATAAGGCGCTTCCCTGATTAGTTTTTGGAGTTCATTCGATATGTATAAGAGGGGGAACGGGGGGCTCATGCCCCTCCCCTTAATTGATATAAACGGGATTTTTATGCAGAATTAACAGTTTTCGTTCAAAATTTAGATATAGGATCATTCTGATGAGGCGATTCCGTGACTGTTATTAAGTGTTCATTGAATAAGTATAAACAGGGGGAACGGGGGCCTCATGCCCCTCCCCTTAATTGATATAAGCGGGATTTTCATGCAGAATTAACAGTTTTCGTTCAAAATTTAGATATAGGATCATTCTGATGAGGCGATTCCATGACTGTTATTAGGTGTTCATTAAATAAGTATAAACAGGGGGAACGGGGGTTCTAATGCCCCTCCCCTTAACTTGTATAAATGGATTTTTCAAGCAGAATTGTCAGATTTCGTTCAAATCTCTGAATAGTTTTGGAAGTGCAATGGTTAAGTATAAAAGAGGGGAATAACTCCTCTTAAATTATATAAATGCTAAATGGGTTTTTATTAAGAATTATCCGATTTGCTCTGAATTTTGGATATAGATTTTTTTTTATGATAAAGCTTGTCCTTGATAGTTTAGGAGGTTCAATGATTAAGTATAAAAAAGGAGAAAGGGGAGAACTGTTTCCCCTACTTAATTTGTTTTTCGAACAGAATTAACACTTGAAAATATAAGGCTGTAATGTACAATTATTATGCGTAGCCTGTGAGTTCAATGCCATCAGTTTAACTGGGCAATATTCTTTTTATTGATAAAACCAACTGTTTCCACAAAAATAAATAAATAAATAAATAAATAAATAAATAAATAATAAAAACGGAAACAAAAAAAGGACCTTATTGAATTACAATGGAAATCTATGGGAATTTGACAAAATACTGCAAATAACGCCAAGTTGGCGTCCCTTTTAGCCACCAAATTTGGCTTGGCGACGGAATTGGTTTTCCCCCATTGTAACCACCGTGCGGTTTCGATGTATTTACGCAGAAATATAAACTTAAAACAAATAGAAATATAAAAAAATAATTTTCAGATATCAAACTGCTTATTTTCTGACTCATTTAGGTAGCTTTCATTACAAAAAGTAAAAAGCTACCTATTGTAGCCGTCCGGAGGAAAGCACTTCCTGAAAATTTTGGTATATTTTCACCGATCATGTCCCCCAGACCCCAAAACCACCCTCCGTTCAAATGTTGACATATATATATATATATATATATATATATATATATATATATATATATATATCTGATTTTTGTCATGCGATAACTAACGTATTTATGAACCGATTTGAATGAAATTTGGTATGTACATAGTACATACAAATGTCTCGACCGAGTTCGTAGGTCAGCATCATCCGCCATTTTGTTTCAAAATGGCGGCCATTTTAATTTTTTTTTAAAATTTAAAATTTAAAATTGAATGCGAAAAAATTAAAAGTTGAAAAATATTTTCCTTTTACGTGTTAGAACTTAAAACAAAGATTCCAGAACACTTTTTATTTTGTCTATATCTTAAAAAATGATTGAGTTATAGAACTTTGAATTTTTCTTATGGCTGACATTTTGAAACGATCTGATTTTTTGTCACGTGATAACACGCGTATTTATGAACCGATTTCAATGAAACTTGGTATGTACATAGTACATACAAATGTCTCGACCTAGTTCGTTGTCCAGCATCATCCGCCATCTTGTTTCAAAATGGTAGCCATTTTAAATTTTTTAAAAATTTAAAAATTTAAAATTAAATGCAAAAAAATCAAAATTTGAAAAATATTTTTCTTTTACGTGTTAGAACTTAAAACAACGATTCCAGAACACTTTTTATTTTGTCTATATCTTACAAAATGATTGAGTTATAGCACTTTGAATTTTTCTTATGTCTGACATTTTGAAACGATTTGATTTTTGTCACGTGATAACACGCGTATTTATGAACCGATTTCAATGAAACTTGGGATGTACATAGTACATACAAATGTCTCGACCGAGTTCGTTGGCCAGCACCATCCATCATTTTGTTTCAAAATGGTGGCCATTTTAAATTTTTAAAAAATTTAAAATTTAAAATTAAGTGCGAAAAAATTAAAAATTGAAAAATATTTTTCTTTTACGTGTTAGAACTTAAAACAACGATTCCAGAACACTTTTTATTTTGTCTATATCTTAAAAAATGACTGAGTTATAGCACTTTGAATTTTGCTTATGGCTGACATTTTGAAACGGTCTGATCTGAACGATCCACAATGTTGCTTTAAAATGGCATACACTTTATGATATCGTGGAATTTGGTGACTCTCTAAATCGCTTAAAATAAAACCAGGTTGAATAAAAGATGACTAATTTCTAAAAATTCCTATTAATATGCAGTCTTGACAAAAACTAGTTTCAATCTTATAAAATCACTAATTTTATAAGATTATTTCCACTAATTTGAGCTTAGTATTTTTGAACAATGTAACTTACCTTAAAATAAATAAATAAATATATAAGTATATGAAAGCTACCTCTTCCTCCCGGCATTGCCGGAAGGACTTTTTCAATTCATTTTTGCTCTCAAATCCGCGCAAATTGATAATTTCTCTTTTTATACATTGTGCCGCAATGATCGATTTTTTTCATAAAGGCAGAATATATTTCAAAAAATGCTGTCAAAATGGGCATTTTGAACCGAATTTCCCCTAAGAAAACTCTGATAAAAATAACTCTTACAGAAAATGAAATTACAAACACTTCAAAAACGGCCAAATAAAGTTATTAAAGTGGGTTTATCATTTTTATATGTTACTTTCTATTCGTGAAATTAGTACTTTAACTTCGAAATCTACTTGCATCTGTAAGCCAAGTCGACAGAGAATTTTTATTTTTTTATCATTTTGTCTACCATTATTTCTAAGCAATAATCTTCATGGTAAATTTCTAATGGAAACATAACATGAAGAATATTCCTTGGAAATAGTGATAGACAAAATGATAAAAAACTAAAAACAAAAATAACAAAAAGGTACAAAAGAATTGTACAATCCTCTTCGTTTTGGAGAGAAAAAAAAAAAACGATTTTCAGAATTTTTTATGATTAAAATGATTTCAAGTATTTATTAAATATTCAGCTTAAAATGGTTCTAAAAAGTGCTTCAAAGACATTGAAATAAGGTAAAATTAAATTATGATTTCAAAAAAAAAAAAAAAAAAAAAAAAAAAAAAAAAAAAAAAAAAAAAAAAGAGTTCAGGTATCTGCAACCATTTGAAATTTATAGGCCAAAAAATTTATATATCAAAATTACTCTTCTTAAATTACAGAACAGTACCATTATTAATCATCTTAATCCGTTGGGATCTAGTTCATCTTTTATATCCGTCTCTATTATATTCATGCATATGGTATGAGCTCAATTATTTTTATATGTTCATTTGCTTCGTCTTTGTAAATTTCAACGGCTTCAGTAGCGACGATTATTTCTTAATTCACTTGTTATACTACTTATTTTATACTCGCTAATAATCTTAATATTAGATTCCCAAATATTCGTGACGTATCTCCATTATTTAAATATCAAGGAAAGACCCTATGAGTTTGGATAGAAATATTAATCAGGGGAAGTGATACTTTTCTATAGTGAAGGTCCTACTTTTTGATGACTAGGGGGAATTGTGTTTTTAATCAAGCGCATAACTGGCAACAATCGGATATGCACTATAGGGGCGTCTCGACAGATCTAGGTAATGCAGATGAGGTCAGATTTCATTTAATCCAGGAAATTCATGTGTGACTATTAGTACACGCTATACCCTCGTTAAGATTGACGTCGCATCGTGATGGTAACACTTTTTACAAATCTTTGACCCAGTTGGACGAATTTAAAAGCGTCCCACCCATGGGACTTCCACGAAAGTAAAGTAATTACGATTTTGTAGCATTCTTCGGGAAGGAAGTCGCTATCGATCCATGCTTCATAGCGAACTTTTTATGTAGGTCTTGTAGATACCGTATTCAAGACGCAGACGTTGCCGCGTTTGATGATGTGATAGGAATTTCTTTATTTCGTGCAATGTTTTCATTTTATTTGACATTTGGTTTAATTGGAAGCAGCGATTCTCAAGCTTTTTTTTTTAATTACTTATTTTAAATAAGCGATTTAATTTTACAATATTTTAATATATATACTATTATTTAAATGTCCTTTAATATGTTTTTTAAACAATATTTAAAACATATTGTTTAATATAATTTTGACAATTGCACATGTCTCTAAATAACATTATTTTAAATATTGTTAAATATAAACTGACATTCTAATGTAAATATTTAAAAAAAATTCAAGTAGCTAAAAGAATAGTCAAGTAACTTTACTCTAATTCTATAACTTCAGTGTATGAGAATCCAGGGCTAAAATTTTTATTTGTTTTATGTCAAAAATACTTTAATGGTGTTTCTTCCAAGTGTGGCTCTTTATCGTAAATGTCTTCTTATATAAATTTCTTAAGAGATAAAGTTTTATTTATTTTTTAATTGAATTCAACATTTAAAGGCCTTTTAATTTTTTTATACAACTGTTAAACTAATGTCTCAATTCACGTATTAGTAGTATTAATTTTAGGCGCAGATAAAGTTTATTAATAATTTGTATTCAAATTATATGAAAATATCGCTTGTATAAATTTTAATAATTTTAAATGCTACGAAAAATACATTCTTAAATTTTTTTTTGGAGCTATTCCATGTAAAATCAAAAAATGGGCCGTGCCGCATCATTTTTTATTTTCTATGATAATTAAGATATAATCAATTTTGTGAGACCTCAAAACAGGTTTTTGTTTCGCTTCAAAATTGCTTACACATGAGATATTGCCCTTTATTTACACCTTAGACAAGCAAAATATATTTTTTAACTTTTTTTTTTTTCCAAAAGATTAAATTTTTATGAATTAGCAGAAAAAATGATAAAGCTCGTTTAAAAGTATAATAACCGACTTTCATTTAAATAGACTGAAAACATAGGTGAAAGTAGGGTAGGTCTGTACAATCGGATGAAGATCGGGTATCGCATTTTAACCCAATTTGAGCAGCTAAAGATTAAAATAATTAGCTTTAACAAGAAAACTAGTAGTTGGGGACCACCGTAATATTTACCCATCATATATATGCATATATAATATGAAAATAATGTGTTTGAAAACTATTTATAAAATGGATCCCAATTCCAAAACAAAATTTAAACGTGTATTTATATTTTTATTGTTCATAGTAATGCTGTATTAATGAGTTGCTGATGAATCTCTTTCGATAAATTATACAACACGCCTAACTACTCAAGTAGTACTGAATTGCAAAAAAGAAACATCCTTATAACTCCAAAAATAATAATCTTATTAATTAACAGCTTATTGCTTCGGATTAAGCGTCTCATTTCCAATTAAAATATATCTTTGAATTGAAATTTGAATGAAATACAGGGTCATGAAAAATTGAAGAATGTGGGAAACAGGATTACAGATATCTCGGCAACTAATAATTCGATCAGCTTCGTTCTTTATGCAAAATTTGTGTTATTTTATTGCCTTTTACGATCTCTCCTTAAAATAAAAAATTTCGAAAATTTTTATATACCTTTCATCAGAGCGAATTTTTCCAGAGTCCGAAAAAAATAGTTCCGGATAATCGAGGTTACTGATATTAAATAGGCTTTGTCCCATTCTTACATACTAAGTACATACAAAATTTCAAGTCTCTATCTCAATTCGTTCGGGAGATAGAGCGTTTAAAGACAGACAGACGGACGGCCAATTTTTTTTTTTTTTTCTAAAAATATGTATTTTTAAATCTTCAGTGTCGAAAACGTGTAAATCCGTCAAAAAAAATTTCGATTTTCAAAATGATTGCAAGACTTACCCTATACTACGTATGATGGGTAAGTAAAAGAAGTAGCTATTACGCTATCGCAATACTGGCAATTTTTTTAGGTTTATGTTAAAAAGTTTATCTTTTTTTTTTCTGAAATTTTTCTATCTTTTAGTTTTATTTAAATATGAACACATTTTTTTTTTTAATTTTACCTGTAGAACATTAGATAAGAATTTCTTTCACACAATGAAACTGTTGCTAGCATTTATAGGTGCAGTTTTGTGGCTAGCTTTACGTCACTCTTTTTCTTGGGGTAAAAAGGATACAAGGAATGCAATAATTGAAAAACCCGCAAGCAATGCTTATAAAATGTCAGTCAAACCTACATGGATATAAATAAATCTGAGAGATTTTTATAAAGCTTCATTTTCTGCTTCTCAAATTAGTTTAGATAGTTAGAGATAGACCTTTTTGTCTTTAAAAATTTAATAATCACACATAATTGAATTATTTTAGTTTAATTCTGTTTTATTAAGTTTTAAAATAAACTATATTGTTTATTTTTAAAAGAAAGTCTGACTTTTTTCATTTTCTGTGAGATTAGCATATGTGGTTTTACCTCATCGATCGAGTAAAACTTGATTATTTGACCTTTTTAAAAGTAATCATTTATTATAATAAAATGTGATGAAGTAATCATTATATTATAGTGTAGAGTAGTACGCAAAGTTATGTTAAATTTTGTTGGAAAGTCTGACTTTAAAATGCAACTAAAAATAATTTTAGTTAATAAAAGTTTCCTTCCCCCCCCCCCCTCCCCCGACTTTCCTCTTTATACTGCGCTTAAACGGGGGTTTCGAATCCTTAAACTTCTCTGCCTCTTATTTGCAATTTCAAACATGAAAAGACAATGAAGGACTTACATTAATTACTCCGTTTGTTTTCTTGTAACACCTATATAAACACAGATTGTGTAGAGGGGAAAACTAGGTTGTTATAAGTGGTTTTTCTACGTGAAAAGAGAAGTGTAATTTCGTAAAAATTGAAAAAAATAATATTTTGCACCCTCAAAGCCTTATGTTATCAGGTGCTAAAAAATTAAAATTCCCTAATTTAGAACCTTTATTAATGTACTCTTCTAAATGTAAAAACAATTTTAATAATCTAAGTTTTTAAAGAATTAAGAGGTCTTAAGGCTGTTCGCCAGAGCGATTTCATATTCACTTCGCTAATGTTAAACATATGGACGTCGAATGCATTGGGATATTTAAAATATCTCATTGAGATTTTTTTTTACTTTACATAAATTTTTCGTATATTCTTCCCTTTTTTAAATTAGAAAGAATTTCTAAAATACATGCTTACTTTGATACTTTACGCGTTAAAAGCTGACGAGTTGTGAATAAGACTTCAAATTTAAGTATTTATATATTTTAAGAATATTTTGGCAACTAAAAAAAAAGAGAAATTCTTTAAGAAAAGGGGCACATAAAAGAGAAGTTAGAAAAATTAATTTCTGATAAGATATTTAGAAAATAAGAATGCGTTTCACGCCTTAAGATTAACATTGACGAGGGGAAGCTGAGAAACATGAAAAGAAAATGAAGGACTTACATTAATTACTCCGTTTGTTTTCTTGTAACACCTATATAAACACAGATTGTGTAGAGGGGAAAACTAGGTTGTTATAAGTGGTCTTTCTAGTGGTGAAAAAAGAAGTGTAATTTCGTAAAAATTGAAAAAAATAATATTTTTCACCCTCAAAGCTTTATGTTAACAGGTGCTAAAAAATTAAAATTCAGTAATTTAGAAAGAATTACAAAGAATTTCTAAAATACATGCTTACTTTGATACTTAACGCGTTAAAAGCTGACGAGTTGTGAATAAGACTTCAAATTTAAGTATTTATATATTTTAGGAATATTTTGGCAACTAAAAAAAAGAGAAATTCTTTAAGAAAAGGGGCACATAAAAGAGAAGTTAGAAAAGTTAATTTCTGATAAGATATTTAGAAAATAAGAATGCGTTTCACGCCTTAAGATTAACATTGACGAGGGGAAGCTGAGATCTCCCAGACCAACAGCCTTAAATTAACATATGGGTAAGTGGGATCGCAGATCACACAGATGAATCTCTTTCAAAACTCTTTATCCTTAAATTAACAAATGAAAATTGTCAATAGAAATTTAATAATTCCTTGCATAAATGGGCATGTGATGTGCATAATATGAATAAGTCTTCGTAGACCTATCTAACGATGTGTCACATGACGGGTGTCGTTAATTTCGAAAAAAGCATCTGGGGACAAAGAGGTGAGGAGGGGTATCGGATGTGTATAACATGAATAAGTTTTCATAGATCTTTCTAACGATATGTTACATGAGGGATGTACTCTAAATTCAGAAAATGGATCCTCGGAAAATGGAGGAAATGGAGGTGAGATCCTCGCCGGCTGACTCTCACCTCCCCCTGAATTTACCACTCTTTCAAATATTTAATGTTAAAAAATATTATTATTTGAGTGCTCAGTGAAAAAATGCATTCAAAACGTAATAAACAGCTGATCCGAAGAAAAAGATAAATTTCCTTCCTCCCATCACCAAAAACCAACTTACCCTAAATTTATATAATTCTTTTTATGTGTTTTAAGCTATGTCAAAGTTAAAAAGCGATTGGTCCTGTAGTTTCCCTTGTTTTAGCAAAATTTAGAAAATAGCCCCTCCTCGGATGATCCCCCCCCCCTCTCTATAAATTTTAACTCTTTCAAATATTTCATGTTAAAAAATAATATTTATATGAGTACTCAGTAAAAAAACACATTCAAAACGCAATAAGCAGCTTTTTTGAAGAAAGTAAAGAAAATTGTCCCTCCCCGCCCCAACAAAAATGCAACTCACCTTAAATTTATAAAATTCTTATTATGTGTTATAAACTATGTCAAAGTTTAAATGCGATCGGTTCTTTAGTTTTCCTAATTTTAAGAAATTTCTGTTAATTGTCTGTGCGAAAAAGTATCTCTTTTATAAGTTTAAAAATCGATTTTTTCATAAATCGGAAAGTTGTAAGATTTCTTAAATTTAGATTTTATGAATCAGCGTACAAAATAGCACCCAGATGAGAAAGGATGAAATTTGCAAAATCAATAGTTCAAAAAATTTATACTTCAATCATCACACCCTAGAATTAAAATTTATCTCTTTTACAGTGTCATTGGCCTGCCGTGGAAAAAATGCAATTTTTGAAATAATTATCCAAAAATTAATTATATTTGCTTCTGATTATGGAAATAAAAAAGAGATATTCTGAAAGAGAATGAAATTGTATGTAGAATGGCGTAAAAATCGTTGCTCAAAAATCGGCACTTAAAAAAAGTTTGATCCTGCATAAAAATTCTAAGTCTATTTCTGACCCCAAGACGCACCTGTTTTATATTATCCGAAAATTCAATTTCATGAGACATCTGTCTCCTCAGGGATTCGGCAATATTGACGATAAACGACATACCAGGGGCGTGTTCAGCAATGTCACCGGTAAGTAACCGGTAAGATTGGTTAGTTACCAAAACGTTCAGTTTGCTAACCGGTACGCAACCGATGTCGTTCAGAGGTAGTTACCAATGTGACCGGTAAGGAACCGAGCTAACCGAGGAAAAGTCCCGGTTAGTTGGGTCACGTGATTGGTAACATGAAAGTTTGTTTAAATCAAATTGGCAATCTACTATTTCTACACATGACGCTACGTGACAAAACTAACCAGTGCGACCAGAGAATCTGTAATTGGTTAGCTGACGGTAACTTACCATTCCGGTAAGTTACCGGTTACATTGGTCACTTTGGTAAGTTCGCTGAACACGCCCCAGATAACTACAACGTACGAATTTCAAGATGAATCAGAACAAAATTTCGATTCAGCAACCACCACTTCCAAAACATTCATACGATCTCGATATCTGAATCTAGCCAAGCAATAAGAGTGATTCGGAATCGGATGAGTAGGTATAGATAGGATTCCTATAACTCAGGAGCTTCCAAAACATTCATATGATCTGGATATCTGAATCCAACCAACCAATTAGAATGGTTCGGATTGGACAAGTAGGTATATATAGGGCTCCTATAGATAATGTGCATGCAACGTCACGCACCCGAAAAAGGATGTACTTCTCAATTTGTGGTTGGCAAAAATAATAATTCTTAAAGAGTTAGTAATTTATAACGCATTATTTCCTGCGCATAATACAATAAAATGAATTTTATTATATCGACGTGAAAATTACATTTAGTTTAGAATTTTCTAATGCAGTTTAATTCGAATTTTTGCCAACCACAAGTTGAGCTGTCTTTTTTTTTTTTTTTTTTTTTTTGAGTTTTTTGAGTGAACAAATGCTTTGAGGTCTATAGCTACAAATGGCTACAAATTACCTCGAATGATCCATAAACCACAGAAACAAATACAGAACACTTTATTATTACAAGAAATCCAGAACATACATTTTAATACACATCACAGGGACAACACCCGCACACCCATGCCGCTAGCTGGACTCGAACCAGGGTCCAGCGGTGTGGGAAGAGCTCACGCTACCGACCACGCCACTGGATCGGCAAGTTGAGCTGTCGCGAAAAAAGCCAGTTTGTTTACAAACATGCACATTATTTATTTTTTTTGTTTATTGAACAACATACATCTGACTTGTGTGCTCGACATGAAGCCTGTTTATAAGCCATCGTCAATATACAGGGACGAGATAGCACACAAGGAAATATTACAATACGAGAGAAGTACAAACAGGAGCTCCACACAAAGAGTGTGTGCAATGGAGCCAGTGGGATTCGAACCCCACTTTTTTTTTGTTTATTGAACAACATACATCTGACTTGTGTGCTCGACATGAAGCCTGTTTATAAGCCATCGTCAATATACAGGGACGAGATAGCACACAAGGAAATATTACAACACGAGAGAAGTACAAACAGGAGCTCCACACAAAGAGTGTGTGCAATGGAGCCAGTGGGATTCGAACCCACAACCTCACGACCAGCGGCGTGATGTCTTAACCACTCAGCCACGGAGGCCCCACATTATCCTATTTGAACATACATCTGACTTGTTTGCTCGACATCAAAGTCTGCTTATAAGTCATCGTCAAAATATAAGGACGAGATAGCACAAGGAAATTTACATCACAAGAGAAATACAACCAGGAGCTCCACACAAAGTGTGCGTGCAATGAAGCCAGCGGGAATCGAACCCACAACCTGCAGCGTAGCAGAGCGGCGTCGTAACCACTCGGTCACGGAGCCCCCCCCCCCCACATTATCTTTTTGTTTGTTTGTTTGTTTATTGAACAACATACATCTGACTCATGTGCTCGACATGAAACCTGCTTATAAGCCATCGTCAATATACAGGGACGAGCTAGAACACAAGGAAATATTACAACACACGAGAAGTACAACCAGGAGCTCCGCACAAAGTGTGTGTGCAATGGAGCCAGTGGGATTCGAACCCACAACCTCACGATTAGCGGCGTGATGTCTTAACCACTCAGCCACGGAGGCCCGCACATTATCTATTTTTTTGATTGAACAACATACATCTGACTTGTGTGCTCGGCATGGCGGCCTGCTTATAAGTCGTTGTCAATATACAGAGGCGAGATAGCACAAGGAAATTTTACATCACAAGAGAAATACAACCAGGAGCTCCACACAAAGAGTGTGTAGATTGGTGGTGGAGTGGTGTCTTAACTACTCAGCCACGGAGGCCCAACTCAGTATTACAAGAAACTTAGTTATAGACGCTATCAGTGTGACGTCAGTCATGACGCTTTGTTTGGAAACTGACTCTTAACAAACGGTTGCTATGTTTATGTCTTATTAAGCCGACCCAGTGGCGTGGTTGGTAGCATCAGCTCCTCCCACACCGCTGGACCCTGGTTCGAGTCCAGCTAGCGGCATGGGTGTCTGTGTTGTCCCTGTGATGTGTTTTAAAATGTATGTACTGTAATTCCTGCAATAATAAAGTGTTCTGTATTTGTTTCTGTGGTTTCTGGATCATTCGAGGTAACAGCCATTGTAGCTATAGACCTCAAAGCATTGTTTCACTCAAACTCAAATGTCTTATTAAATATAAATCGTAGAAGCCGATCCAGTGGCGTGGTCGGTAGCGTCAGCTCCTCCCACACTGCTGGACCCTGGTTCGAATCCAGCTAGCGGCATGGATGTCTGTGTTGTCCCTGTGATGTGTATTAAAATGTATGTACTGTATTTCCTGTAATAATAAAGTGTTCTGTATTAGTTTCTGTGTATTGTGGATCATTCGAGGTAACAGCCACTGTAGCTATAGACCTCAAAGCATTGTCCATTCAAATTCAAATTCAGATTCAAATAAATCGTAGAAGATGTTGCCATTTCATATAAAATACTAAAACACCTACCTGTGAGATATAGTTATAATATGTAAGAAAAATAAATAATACAGCATACCAAAAGTTTGTTTGGAGTCAGTATCCAAGCAAAACGTCATAGCTGACGTCACGACTGAAAAGTCTATTGCGACCGTACGTCCTGCATTATACAGGGTGTCCACTCTCTACGGTGGTCAATGGCTAATTTCTAAACCGTTAGTCATAGACATATAGTTCCAATTGCAAAAATGCTTTAAAAAGGTAAAGAATTGATTTTCATGCGATTTAGCTCAAAATAAAATTTTATTAAAAAATTACAAAAATTAACTTTTTATACGGTCCCCCGGTCCTATAAGTGATATTTAGTAATTTTTCCCCCCTACTCTACTTTTCTGTAGCGGAATACGAATGAATTGGACTGAGCTTTAAGGGAACGTTTACTAAGTGCTTAAAGTATTATAAAGGGCGTCTATTTTCAACGCTGTCCGATAGCTAATTCCTAAACCATTTGCCACAAACATATAGTTCCAATTGCAAAAAGGTTTTAAATGAGATAAAGAAATATCTTTAAAGCAATTTAACTGAAGGTGCTACCACCGTATAAGTTTTACGGTAGTGTTAATTTTTATTAATTAACTTCTAGATTGGTTAAAATAGTTGAAGACGTGAGTTTTAAAATTCTCATTATCGAGAAAATCAAATTTTGGGAAATCGCGATTTTATTTTAAAAGGTGTGTTATTTTGATAAGCCTTTATTTTGCTTAAAACGTTCGTACTTATTTTTCCCTAGCTCAAAATTTTAACTCAAATTTTAACTCTTTTCCAAATATCCGATCGAGGTTCAATTTGCGCACTTATTTATATCAGGGTGGCGAGTGGTCAGGGAAAACCGGGAAAAACACAGTCAAGAAAAGAGGGAACTACCAGTATTTTCTTACAGAAAATACTTCAAATAATATAAAGAGATTATATAAACTGAATTTATCTTTAACAAAATACTGGTATTTATCATCTATATTGACTGTGTTTTTATCTAACCACTCGCCACCCTGTATATCCAATGACAGTGTAATATTAATACAATTTTAGGTGCGTACCATTTATTTATTTTATAGGACTACATCAAATTCTGTTAGGTTAAGTAATCTAATAGAATTTTAAATATATGTTATTTTGTGACGATTTGTGACTGTTACTTTTATAATTTAAATTAACAAACTTATTGTTATTTTTTTACTTATAATTTTAGTACAAATTTTGCTTTAGTATGTAATCATCAACATAAATTTAAAAATAAAATTGTAAATATTATTTTACTCTCAATGTTTAATATGAAATTTTATATCTTGGGTTTATTTTTATTTCCAGTAAATTTGTGATTGGCCCTTAATTTGCAGCAAAAAAGATGCTTCAACTTTAAACAGCTATTACTCGGTCAGTTTTAATCGCAGAGGAATGGGACTTTTTTGTATTACTTGTTAGAGTAGTGGTAAAAATTTACTAAATATCACTTATAGGACCGTGGGACCGTATAAAAATTTAATTTCCGTAATATTTTAATAAAATTTTATTTTGACCTAAATCGCTTGAAAAACAATTCTTTACCTTTTTTAAAGCATTTTTGCAATTGGAATTATACGTCTATGACTAATGGTTTAGAAATTAGTCATTGCCACCGTTGAGAGTGGACACTCTGTATATCGTTAGAATAATTGGATGTGCCAATCCCAAAACTTTCTTCTATCTTATACATCTTAATATTTCAAAAAGTAGTTACAAATGCTAATACTTTTATATTATTAGTTCAACACTCTACAAGCTTTGGATTCCATGTTAAATTTCTCCTTCAGTGAATTAACCCTTTAACGATCATAGCATTTTCATTGCTAAGATGTCGAAATAAATGAATGACACCGGTAATTAAGAACAAATATATTTCTAAATAAGAAAACGTGATTTTTCACATACAAAATAAAAGGGATACTTTTAGATCAAAATACCGGTGTCAGTGTTGCGTATCGGAATTAAAATTTTGTGGTTTCGTGGCGAAACCAATGAACGTTAAAGGGTTAATTGGAGTAAAACAAGTTAATTACGATCATGATATTTAATAAAATCAATAATTATCGTTATTCTGTTGTATGTCAGCTCTTTGATAATAGCCGTCTTAGCAGGATGCGGAATTTCCGTCGTTTTACGAGCCATAGATATACAACAAAGCTACGATAAATTGTGAAAATTATAATCATTTCCAAAACTAGAAATAATCCACTTGATTTTGTAGCAGCATATGGCCCACAAGTACAGTTATTTGATAACTTGCTTAAGGAATATTCATCCATGTTTAAAATAACTTTTATAGACAGTTTTACGTTCAAACAGACAGTATACAACAAAAGTGAAGTAGCTTATGATTATCTGGTTTAGATACTTCTTTTCACTTTATTAAACATCAATTCCCTTTTCTCTTCTCTTCATTTCACTGCCTCTAACAAAAATATATTGAAAACATATATTGTTAAAGATAAATAATACAATTGATGTTAGAATTAAAAAAATATATACACTTCTTTTCTATTCATTAAAGAACAGTTCACTTTTCTCTTCTCTTCACTTCGCTCCTTCTCGCAAAATAATTTAAAAATACTTATTATTATATAATAAATAATACAAGTGGTGTTAGAGTACAAAAATATATGCATTTTAAAAATAATTGTGAAGTGCTTTTATTCTTGGCAGTGAATGAATGTTATGGCCATATGGAGGATATTTCCTAAATGCGATTTCCATTACCCTATATGAAAGCTGCTTTAGTGCCTGTGATTATATTTGGTGATTTTGGAAAGTGAATAGTTATTGTACATTTATATTATTATTTTACAGGCTTCTAACTTTAATGCATGTCTGGTATACCTCACTTAAAATAGGCAAAAGTATGTTTTTTGTTTGGAAACTAGGCATAAAATTTTGGAATACATCTACGTCTGCCGATGGAAAGGCTTACTTTTCTATGTCTCACTTCACCATAGGAAAGCATACAGCAGTTAAAAATGAAGGGATGATTTTAATGCAAAGAGCTACATGTGTCAAAACTTTAGTGAAATTTCGAAAAAAATTCAACTTTTGTAGCTCTTTAGTTCATTGATTTACGTATATCCTATAATTTTTATTCTTGAATAGCAAAGGGCGAACATTATATAATACAACCATGCAATTTGTTTTGTGGGATAACTTCAATGCATACTATGAGAAATACTATGCAAAACATAAAATTTAAATTTTTCAAGCGGGACACTGAACTTTGACCCTCCACCAAATTATGGGCCCTGGTTAGCACTGGTGCACGAATGTGCATCCCCTTGTTGGGCTCGGTAGTGGGTGGTGCGGCCGGGGTCTGAATTTTATTTTTCTTTAACATGGATGGAAAAACTTTTCCTTCTATTTCTCTCCCTAGTGGAGAGCAACAAAGTGTACAGACTTCCTGCTTCACTCGCTTTTTTATCGTCAAACGTACTGATAGCCACTCTGATTGTTCCTTTAAAAAAACCTCACCTTTTCTCATTGCTAAAACATTTCAGTCTGTCTTGGGAGATGGTCATTCTCTCAAAAAACTACAATCTGGCGATCTGCTAGTTGAGGTTTCTACATCAAAACAATCTCAACTTCTCTCTGATTGCACTACAATTGGCACCTTTTCTGTTGCTGTACAAATTCATAAAACTTTAAATACGAGCCGCGGTAGAATATCTGAACCTGACCTTTTATACTCCACCAAAGATGAACTTCTGGAAAATTTGAAACACCAAAATATCATAGATGTAAGTCGTATCACCACCCGTAGAAATGAGCAGATAATTCCCACTAAACACATTATCCTAACCTTCAATAGCCCCACATTGCCAACAAAAATTAAAGCAGGCTATCTAAGCTGCCCAGTCCGACCATATATACCAAACCCTCTCCGATGTTTTAAATGCCAGCGTTATGGCCATACCAATACCAATGGGCAATGTCGTGGATCTGTTACCTGCGCACGTTGTGCAGAAGTCGGCCACGACAATAAATCGTGTGAAGAACCCGAACGCTGCGCAAATTGCAAGGGTGATCACACATCTTATTCTCGCACTTGTCCTAACTGGAATCGGGAAAAAGAAATTCTTGCTCTCAAAATTAATCAAAATTTATCTTATCCCGATGCACGTAAAGCTGTTGAATCTAGAACCCCATCCGTTGGAATTTACTACTCCAGTATACTCAAGCAACAATCAACAACAGTAAGACATATAAGTACTCAAACTGATTCCACATATCTACCGAATAAATCTACTAGAACACAATCAACTAGCACACCAATTAAAGAAAGCCGTGACATCTTTCTCCCTACTAAATGTCTTGTAAAACCACTATTAGAACGCTGGCAACCAACCAAAGAACCTGTAAAAATAATTGATCTAGAAAAACATCGACAGAAATCTATCTAGTGGATCATCCAATTCTCCTGCTACTTCTCCAAAAAATGCCCCAAGTTCATCTGCTCTAAACATGAAAAAACCCAACTCTAGTCAAATTGTGAAAGCTTCCATTCAAAAAGAAAGGACCAAGACTGGGACCAAAACTGTTACAATCTCAAAAACACCACAGAAATCAAATATACTTAAAAAACAAACAGATACCAAGAAAACCCCATCTCCAGCATCTCCCAAGTGGCAGACTGTTGTTAAAAGAAAGAAAAGCTCATCGCTAAGCCCATGCATGAGGAATTTCAAAGATCCCAGGCAACTCCAGCATTATGTTCAAGAAGCTATGGAGTCCGAAGTGGCTCGGCAGTGGCTCGGACTCCGAGGAAAACACTGTGTTTGAGGAATATGTGCCTGGTTGAACTTGTTTTGTTTTTTATTGGCTATTGGTTTTATGTTTAAATTTTCTGTTGTATTTGACCTTTGTGTTTCTTTTTATATTGTTGTTAATTACTTTAGAATTTTAACTATTTTTGGAACTTTAACTTTTTACATTTTTAAACGTCTTTGACTGGTTTTAATTGTTTTTAATTTCACGTTCTGACAGTACAGCTTTCAACTTGTTACATCTTATCTGTTTTCTATTTTACCCTTATTGACTTTTAACCAGTTATATTTTAATTACATGTATCGATGCATTACATACTTGATTCTAACTCTGTTTTTATCTAGTATTTTCTGTCATATTTTACACTGTTTGTATTTTAACTTTTATTCTCAACTTTTAGAGTTTTAATTTATACTGAGTGTTTTTTAGCTATGGTCTTTGATTTATAATTACTGTTTTTACTTTGTTTTTTCCTTAGTACTGAGAACTAATTTATACATCTTAGTTTTTTTTTTTCGACTTTGTCTTGGCGCAGCATGTCCTAATGAGGACCTTGCGCCATAAAACTCAAATCAACCAACCAACCTCCACCAAATTAAAAACAATGGTCCCATAGCTTTAATATTTTGGATTTCTTTCTTACTAATGGTCATCTCACTGAGAAAAAAAAATCGCTAATATCTGTTTACCATTTAATCACAGGTTCCTTGATTCTGGGTGATTCTTATATGAAATGACTCTTAACAAGACTCGTTTAAATAAAATTAATAAAAACACTGAAAAATTTTAATGTTTTTTAAAGTTTAATGTTTTATCTTGAGACATTTTATAATAACTAGAAATATGTGATAAATATTCTTGTTAACACTGCTATAAATGTCTTGAAAATACTTTTTAAACCATACATTCCACACAAATGCGGATTCGCATCGATCAAAATTTAAAATGTTGGCATTATTTAAAACATGCATTAATTAATTTGCTTTTTTAATTAACAAAGTATGATTTTTGATGAAAATCATTATCCCTGTTACATCTCTTATTAAATTTTATATATGATCCATATTATATTTCATTATCACTGAATTTACAACAAAATTAATCTCTCTGCTATTAGCTTTGTCACTGATCGCAGCATTTCTACAATTTTCACAGTTTATCTTGCAATTTCTATATTAACTACAGTTACCACGGAAATTTTGTTTCGTTTAGAGTCCTAGTACTAACGTTAGAAATATTTAAATAGATGAAATTGCATTAGAATTAAAACTGTACAAAATGTTTTGTGTATAAATAGTATTCATTGAGTTAATCTTGCTTTATTAAAATACTTGTTTGGAGACCCAATAAAATAGTCAGAAATATTTGAATAGATGAAATTTAATAAGAATTAACCCTGCACAAAAAGTTTAATGCAGAACTAATATTCTACGAATAATCGCACTTTTCGATCCTCTTTTGATCGAGCAGT
The DNA here is from genome assembly GCA_964019185.1 of Maratus speculifer. Taxonomy (NCBI): domain Eukaryota; kingdom Metazoa; phylum Arthropoda; class Arachnida; order Araneae; family Salticidae; genus Maratus; species Maratus speculifer. The sequence continues at coordinate 156,725,888 of OZ025299.1, forward strand.
TTTACAGATGGTTCACAGTTATGTGACAATTTCTGTCACAGAAGTAAATCGTTAAAGGAATATTTTTAGACGAATTTTCATGCATAAAACGCATTGGCACATTCAAAAATTTGAAACTTTCTGATTTATTTTCTCAGAATCGGATTAATTCCTGAAGCTAGAAGAAACAAGTATTTTTTTGAAGGTCTTATTCTTTCAGTAAAAATTTTCTAACTTCTACAAACATGGAAACTCAGAAATTCAAGTATTACTCCCTGTAGTAGTTTAGTCAAGTTGACAGATTTCATTTAATAGCCTTTTTTATGTTTCCTGTATATACTATAAAAAGAGTATATTTGTACTATATATAGCTATATATTATATGGCCAATGATGACCGGTCACTTGCGATTTTAGACGTTTTGTTAAATATCTAGAAGAATACCTCAGAAATTAGCCTAAAATTTCAGGTGCGTAAACAGCATAGTAGATGCTATACATTTTCGCACCCCCCCCCCCCTCGAATCACCATAGGAGTCCGTCAACAAATTGAAGAAAAACTAATATATTTTGGTTAACCCTGTATCACTAATTTCGCAAAACGTTGAAACTGTAACATATGATTAGGTGGCTTCCTGTAATAAACTGTGTTTATTTTTATGGGAATAGCCCGTACACATGGAGAAATTAAAGTGTTTATAAAAACAATCCCAAATTTCACCAAGATTTTTGCTTATAATTTGCAAAGTTCTTAATATAAAACAAAGTTTTTCTCAAAAACCATGATAAACAACAATGTACAGAACACACTATAGTCAGAACTTAAAAATAATAAATATTATGTGAAAAATGAGCAGATTCACAAAATAATGTTTCACTGCGTATGCGCAAATGTAATCAAATTATAATATGTATAATGTATTAACTAAATGTATGGAGAAACACTTTTAAAAGTCTCAAAAACATAACTTGAAAAAATTTTAAATCATCGTCGATAGAATTAGCTCGAAATTCCTTATTCCCAAAAGGAAGCAAAACGGTAAGGTGCTGTATCCAAATATTGTGTATGTTACACAATATTGCACGTACATAGTATTGAACGTACTGCTGTATTTGGATACAGTCCCTAATCTCTTTCCTTCCGTTTCAGAACAAAAAAATTCGAAGTTTTTCAATCGACTAAAAATTTTCATTCTATGTTTTTGAGCCTTTCAAAGTTGCTCTGTACATTTAGCTAATACTTTAGATACATTGCATCTTGATTGAATTCAAGCATGAAGGAAACATTATTTGTGAACCTGATCATTTTTCTTCCAATATTCATTATTTTTTAATTCTGATTGCAGAATATTGTGTACTGTGTCGTTTGTCATGTCTTCTGAAAAGAGCATTCTTTTATAATTCAGAACTCTTTAAATTATTTAAAAAAAAAAACTAGTCAGGTATAGCAATCCCAAAATTTTCTTCTATCTTATGCATTTTAATACTTCCTGAAAAATGCGGCATAGCAGCACCACTCATTTTACTGAATCTGAAGTTCGAAGAAAATCCGTGCATTAGTTTTTGAGATAAAGCTTTTGCAAAATCTTATAAAAAAAGAAACTGCATAACAGCGTCACACGATGTACACAGTTGTGTGATGTACACCGAAAACTAACCAGGATAATTTTTTTTTCAGGTACTAACTTAATCTGAAGTTTGATGGAAATCCATGCATTACATCTTGAGATATATCTATTACAAAATCGTGAAAAATTCAGCATACCATCACCATCTGTAGGGCGATTTACACCAAAATCTAAACAACAGTAATCTATATCAGGGACTAACTGAATTTGAAGTTTAAGAAAATTTCGGGCTTTAATCCTTGAGATAGAGCTATTGCGATAATACGAATAATGCACCATGGCAGCACCACCTGTAGAGCGATTTGCACTTAAACGTAATCAGCACCATGATATAACATGCACTAACTAAATGTAAAATTTTATAAAAATTCATGCACTAGTTCTTGAGATGTGTTAATGAGGTAATTGTAAATGATGCAGCACAGTAGTGCCAGCTGTTGAGTGATATACAACAAAAACTACCAGATCTAGTTTATATCAAGGTCTGACAAAATCTAACATTTTGTGAAGTTTCGTGCATTATTTCTTGAGATAGAGCTATTGTGATAATCACGAATAATGCACAAAGGCAGTGCCACTTGTTGAGCGATTTGCACCAAAACATAATCAGCACCATGTTACATCATGTACTAACTAAATCTAAAGTTTTATGAAAATTCATGCTCTAGTTCATGAGATATGGCTATTGTGGAAATTGTGAATAATGCAGCATAGCAGCACTACCTGTTGAGCAACATACACCAAAACTAATCAAATCTAGTTTATATCAAAGTCTAACTGAATCTAAAGTTTTGCTGATGTTCGTGCATTAGTTCATGAAATAGAGCCCCCCCACAAAATTTTTGTCTCACAGACAGACATTTTGTAAAAACATGTTTTTCGGATTTTCTGACCCCTAAAACGTGTAAATCCGTCGAAAATCGGATTTTGTTAATTTTCACGAATCCAATATTTTCTTCTAAAGTAAAAACTTGTTGAAATTTGGCATTGTTTTTATAAAAACCTTAATTTCCACAAGAGCGTACTTGCTAACCTCTTAAAAACGAGCAAAAATAAATAAATAGTGGGAGATTTTTGTTATAAAACAAAAATCTCCCACATCTTGTGCTACAGTTTCAATGCTTTTGCGTCATGAATTTTTACAGAGCTATGTAAAAGATATTCGTTTTCCTTCACCTTTTTTGACGGTCCCCTATAGGGTTCGGGAAAAAAATCTTCGCGGAAATAAATTATATGGCCATTAATCACCATACACATTTTAGACATTTTGTGGAATATTTAAAAATATACTTGTCGGATTCTTCTGGAACTTTAGGATTATGAAGAAAATGTTTGACCTTATATTTATCATCGGCATTTGATCAGAAATACAACTAGGGGGGGGGGGGGAATAAAAAAAAGGAAAAAATAATATTTATATCACCCTGTACATTAAATTTTTTTATTTATCGCTGCAGAATACAAATACATGGATACTGTGTAACATGTGTACTGATTTTTGTAAGAATAGCACGTATATTCGCGAAAATATAGCTATTCTTTTAAAAAGTTAAAAAAATTCTTGCACGTTTTTAGCTTATGGCATGCACGGTTTTCAATCAAATTTAACTCCAGTTAAGAAAAAAATGTTAAAGTGTAGTAGAAACAATATAGTGCAATTGGAATATAAATATATTAAATATTTTATGAAATATGAACACTTGTATGAAATATTTTTTATCTGCGTATGCACAAACAATAACAAAAGTTTTTTTTTTTTTTTTTTTTTTTTTTTTTTTTTTTTTTTTTTACACATAATTTGATAGTCAACTCTATGGAGAAACTCATAAAATAAAATTCAGTCAAATATTGTGAAAATTCAGAAAGATATCATCTATAGAATGAGCTGAACTTTAGTTGCATTCCAAAAGCATCTGAATGATAAGAGATTTCCCACAAATTATCTTTTTTTTTTTTAATTAACTGACTTTCAGAAAAAAGTTAGTATTTAACCGTTTGACTGCTATGCAGCGCTATCGCGCTTCCAGATTTTGGATTGAAAACTAATTAAAAACGCTATATATGCTTTAAAAGACGCAGTTTTGTTATGAAAAAGCAAGAGCGGCAAAATATTTGCTCACGCGCAGAGGTACGGACTGGTACTGAAATGACAGCGCGAGAGCGCCACTTAGCTTGTTTGGACTTGAAATCTGGAAGCTCGATAGCGCTGCATAGCAGTCAAACGGTTAATTAATATGCGAATATTTTAAATAAATGCTCTTTTGATACCTCTTTTTATAATGGAACAGGGTCGTTCTGGCAGTTATCCAAAAAACTAAAGCATTATTTAAAATTGATTTTTTTAAAGAAAAATATTAAATTAAAATTGGCGATTTGTTGAAAATCCTTTATCATTCAGCTGCTTTTAGCGAGCAACAAAAAATCAATTCACTCTGTCAACGATATCTTTCTAAATTTTCACGATATTTGATTGGATTTTACTTATAAGTTGCTTCATAGATTTGAGTATTAGGTTCAAATAATTAGATTACGCATATGGAGGGAAAAAGTTGATTCTGAGTGCGAAAAGGAAACTGCTCCACTAGAGTGTCAAATGAACGGTGATCCATTGGTATAAAGAGAAAATAAAGTAGTTTGAGCGTTCTTTTAAATTGCATTTATATAAGTTTAAGCTTTGATGAATGTTTCAATGATTTTTAACCACAAATTTGCAATTTTTATCATTAAGTAATTTTTATGATAAAAATATATATAATAGATTTATTCACTTTCAAAACTATATATTTTTTAAATTTCATATTTAAACACCTTTCATCGTGAACGTCAATCAAAACAGTCTTTAACTGTCAACAGTTTAACAGATCTCGATCAATGATTTTTTTTTTCTATTCAAAATAAAAGTTATGCACATTTTTAAATGATTTTTGTTTCATGGAGGAGAGGAAGAATTTATGTAAAAAGAAAGATTCTTCTGCGAAATTCTACATTTTATATCTCCATCTTCCTATTAATTCGAAAAATTATCTTTTCTTTTCATCCTCGGGGATGAAAAGAAATGATCTTATCATTTCGTGCATTCGAAAAGGAATATTTTCCCACCCTCAACAGTTTGAAATTTTCATTGATATTTTCAGACTAATTTTTTAAACTAAAAGCATGAAACTAGCTGATGTGATTTTTAAAGAGATGTATAAGAGGCCGCGTGATTTCATTAGTTGCTCAATTAATTAGAATTTGATTTATTAGAATGAGCGAAGCGAATCCTCCGCTAGGCTACACAAATTACATTTTGCCGTACACTTTACATAAAAACTATCCAGTATTTTGACTTGAAATTAAATATAAAAATAAATAATGATCTTTAGAATTGCACAATATTATTTTTTACAGAATATCCTAAAAAATGATTATAGTAATTTATTTATTTTACATGTTTTTCCATTTTTCACATGTTTTACGCATTTTTGCAAATAAAAAAGGAAACGCATAGGAGAAAAAATAAATCAAGAAGTTGGTAATTATAGATAGAATCATAATTAATCAAATAAAGAAAAATATCCATATCAAATGCCTTTTACGCATTTAAAAAGAGTGTATATATGTTTGTTAAGTGGCAAGAAAAGAACTATAAACAAATAAATTAATATTTTGTCAAACTTTGCTTCGAAAGTATTTTGATTTATACCACTCCTATATCATAAGTAAAAAATTCCGAGAAATTCTTAGGATGATATTGCAGAACAACCCCCTTCGCCAAGGCCTGATTTTTGAAAAATCGTCAAATTGGCACGATTTTATATATGCACATATATATACAAATGTATAGCATATTTACATATATAAGCCAATGCTATATATACACATATTATATATCTGCATATGCGTTCAAGTTCACATATATATATATATATACTTACACTCATGCATATATGTATAAATATATATATATATTTATGTATCGCCCCCCACCCAAAAAAAGTCACTTTGGTGAAGGGGGTTGTTCTGAAAATTAACCGTTCTTAGTTATTTCACTGAATTTACATTCTAAAATTAAAATTCGCCAAAACATAAAATAACGTTTTTGCTTAATAAAGATGCAAAAATAATACAAAAAAAAATGTTACTTTCAAATATTTATCTTAGAAATAATGCTTCGCGAATGCAAACAAAGCTTGGCTTTTGCTAGTATGCAATTATTTTCTCAGTATGATCACTTTTTTCGTTCCCAGATCTCCCGCTTCAGAAAATTCGGCTCAAAACGTCTAATTTAACAGCATTTATTTTGCAATATTTTATTTACCAAAAATCGACAACCACGGCACATTGTGCTATTTTCAATACTGTAACACCAAAAAATGTATGATGCATAGTATGTATAAATGCATAGAAATGAAACAAATTTTACGTGTGAGTGTTTGGCTATGACTAGTAAATCCACCCTGAATTTGAAAAAAAAAAAAAAAAAAATCAGCCGGAAGGGGGCACTATAATAGCGATTTTGTGCCATTTTCAATATTGCACCATCGAAAAGTGTATGAAGTTATGGATAGAAATGAGCCAAATTTTCTGTGTAAGTGATTGGCTAATGGCTAGTAGGTCCTCCCTGAACTTGAAAAAAATACCCCGGAAGGAGGAGCTGTAATAGCAATTTTTGTGCCATTTTCAATATTGCACCCCTGAAAAGTGTATGAAGTTATGCATAGAATTGCACCAAATATTTTGTGTAAGTGTTTGGCTAATAGGTCCTCTCTGAATTTGAAAAAAATCCGCCGGAAATGAAACGCTGTAATCGCGATGTCTGTGTCATTTTCATTATTGTATTATCAAAAAGTGTATGAAGTTATGCATAGAACTGAACTAATTTTATTTTTGGTATGGCAATCAGGTCCTCCCTGAATTTGAAAAAAAAATCTGCTGGAACGGGTGTTGTAAAAGTGATTTCCGTGCTATTTTCATTATTGTACCATCGAAAAGTGCATAAAGTTATGTACAGAATTGAACCAATTTTTTGTGCATGTTTTTGGCTACAGCCAGCAGACCTTCCTTGAATTTGAAAATATTTCGTGGTAAAGGAGCATTGTGATAGCGCTTTTTGTATAATTTTCTTGATTTTTCGTCGTTTTATTGTCCACCGGCTCGTGCAGAGACAGGAATTCGTGTCCTGCTAAATCGGCTATTTGCAAACTGCTGATGATAATATAATTAAGGAAAATTACTGATTTTAATGAGTATCATGATTCACATTAATTCGTTTTTACTCCGATTAATTGACTGAAGCAGAAATTTAAGATGGGAATCAAAGTTGGTATAGTATTAAATTAAAATATTAATGTATAACTACTTTTTGAAATATTGAAATGTACGTATGAGATAGATTTATTTATTTATTGAATACATACATCTGACTTGTGTGCTCGACATGAAAGTCTGATTATAAGTCATCGTCAATATACGGGGACGAGATAGCACAAGGAAATTTTACAACACATATGATGGAAATACAGCCGGCAGCACCACACAAAGAGTGTGTGCAATGGAGCCAGTGGGATTCGAACCCACAATCGCCTGCGCTCGTAAGCGATTAGCGGCGGTGGTGCCTTGACCACTCGGCCACAGACATTCCATGTGATAGTAGGAAGTTTTGGAATTGGCACATCCAACAAGTTTAATTGTTTATAGTGAGTATTACGTCTTAAAAGTAACTACTATACCAATTTTCAAACTTATATTGTAACTGTACAACATAAATCGCAATTGTAGAACATTTTTTGCCTATGCACTCGTTTAAATTTTGAATTTAAAAAAACAAACTTTTATGGCGAGAATGAGTTTCTTAAAAACAGCCATTCCAAATTTTTAGTTTCTAGTCCTAACAGTTCCAAACAAGTTGTAAGTGGGATTGTTTTTAGAATGCTTACCGCTAAATTCACCTTTTTAAATTTCGAATGTTTTAGAAACCGCTCACACTCTAAATAAAAAGGAGTGAATAGTCACTCCAGAATAGTGAACACTCATTCTATCGCAGACTCAAAATATGCCCAACCTCTTTAGAGTGACTATTCACTTTGAGCAAAAGTGGAATCATTGACTCTTTGAAAGATAACTTAATACTCACTTCTAGGAAGTGAATATTCACTCTACACAGGGGTCAATAATCACTATTTCTGAGGAGTAACTATTCACTTTTGCTAAAGAAGTGCGTTTTTTCACTCCTAGTAGGAGTGAATAGTCAATTTTTCATAGGAGTAAATGCTTTTTTTTTTTTTTTTTTGCAATGAATTTTCTTTTTTATTGCTATTATGGGCATTTTAAAAGAATCGTGTCTTTTAGAACATACAATGAAAATAAATACAAACGTGGTAAAGATTGGAATAAAATACTTTATTGACAATATTTATTTAATTCAAAGTATGTAACATTAATTGAACTTTTTAAGGGAAAACGTAATTAAAGTTACACATGAATTAAATTAGATTATTGACAGAAATAAGCTATTTTATTCCAATCTTTCTCCTTGTGTTTGCTTTCATTGGTAGTCCCGTAAATATATGATAGTTTTAAAATGCCCAGAAGCGCTAGTTATTAAACAGTTTTAAAATATTAAACATACATTTTTTTCAGATACCCATTAAGTCTTACATATTATTTAAATAAATCCATAATGCACGTTATCTATGTTTTTTTATGTGTAATTAAAATCTTATTTCTGAAAAATATATATTAATACAAGCCGTATTTATAAAATGACATGGTAAGTCATATTTAATTTCAATTTTTTATTCCCGTATATAGAGTAGATGTGCATGTAGTACCTGCCGACGAAAACACTCACGAGCTAATGCTTAATCCTATGGGGAGAGATTTTTCTAATATCTCGTTTGCATTTTGACATTTTATTTATTTATTTATTTTGCATTGAATAGCTGAAGTTCGAATCTATATCGCATCTTTTTTACTTTTTCGATTTCGGTCGCAGATATTTTTATAAAGTTTCTTTTACTTTCAAAACCGGTACCAAAAATGAAAGTGTTATTTTAAAAAATATCTGCAGACAAAATTGAAAAAGTAAAAATAAACAAATATTTAAGAGAGAAAATGTGTTTTTGACGACTTCTGTAACTTAAGTGTTTTTATTTAAATGGTGAACGATTAAGCCCTATAAGCCCCTCTTTGACTGCGCCCTTAAACAGTTTTTTCGGCTTCATGAGTGGTTTGATTGCCAGATTATAAAATAGGCAAAACATAGTTAGATTCATTTTCAAAAAATAATAATAATAAAATGAAGAAGATATTGAAATTTTATAAATCACATTAATATAACTTGAAAACAACTATTTATAAAAATTTTGGTGTCATTACATTTTGGTAAGTGCAATTTAAAAATTAAAATTGATTACTTATGTTTTTAATTAAATCAAAATATTTTATGCACTATAAACACGAGGTAAAACCCGTCGAAAATCGACGAAAGAAAATCTTTAAGAAAGAACTGTTTCATTGATTTATAATAAATCTACAAAATTAGTACAGTAAAAAATACATGTTATATTGGTCAGTCTAACTCTAAAAAAAAAAAAAAAAAAAAAAAAAAAATTATATTTATTATATTATTTTAAGCTAAAATTAAGAAAATACTGTAAAACTCAATTATCCAAATTATTAAACACACAATAAAACCGAAATTCACCGGATTTTATAACAGACTATATTTTAAAAATAGTATACGCATTTTAATTTCTATTTTAAGAGAAAATGGAGCGATTCTGTTGCCACAATTGCAAAATTGGCACTAAAATTTATATATATAAAAAAAAATAATATCTCAAAAATAAATTAAGATACAGCTTTGAAACAAATTGCATTTAAAGTACTTTTTTTTCTCTATATAACATATAAAACTTTAAAATGTACGATGATTAGAAATATACACTTTGCAAGAGCGAAAATTATAAAACCGAAATTGCATAAGAAAGTGAATTAAATGAGGATTAAGTGAGGAAGTGAATGCATAAGCATTTGAATTTTTATTATTATTATTATTATTATTATTATTATTATTATTATTATTATTATTATTTTCATTTTCAATTTTAAGAGAAAATGGAGTGATTCTGTTGCCTCAATCACTAAATTGCTACTAAAAACTATAAATAAATTAATATCTCAAAAATAAATTGAGATACAGCTTTGAAACAAATTGCATTTATAAGTACATTTTTTTCTCTATACGGCGCACAGTGGGGCAGGAAGCCTCCAAAGTTGGCAAAAAATAAAATTTACTTTGAACAAAAAAAGCACATCACGGATTCTTTTGTAGAAGAAAAGTAGTAAAATTTTAAACTTTTACATAAGCTAAATAGTAATTTATTAATTAATTTACAAACCTTTTTCAATATTTTTTGTAGAAAAGTGAGTTAAAAACAAGAACTTAAGATAGTTTTATACTAATTAGATATTTATAAATCATCCATAATATCGCATTAAAAATGTAAACATAATTAGTAATTTTAATTATTCTCAAGCAAACCTTATAATGAATATTAGCGACTCGTTTTGAAGGATTGGATCAACCTTTCTCAGGCAAAATGTACGTATTACTATAAAGACAGCAGAAGAAAAACTGTTTCTGTTGTTTTAGTGCTAACACACACTTTTTGTTTTCCTGTTTTTCAGATCTTAAACTCATACATGTCACGTACACTAACGAATATGTAGAACTAGAATTGTATAACCGTTTTACTCTTGATATTTTTGATCGTCCAGAACAAATTCAGACGGAATATGAAGATGGACACGTTTGCTTTTCATTGACGCTTCTGTTTGTTTTTCAAATCGAGGAAATGAAAGCGATTTGCCAAGCAACTCTTTGTTAATTCTAAAGCATTTCCCTTGTTTCGCCAGGCTTTTGCTCATCGGAATTTATATTAAACTTTAAAACATGTAATCTTCTTTTCATTTAAGCTACTTGTTCGTAGTTTCTCCGATTATGGAGCTCTTATACCATAAAATCACATTACTTTTCAAAAGTTTTTTGTTAAAACGTTTTATGATAGTCAGTTTCATTTAAATACATTGTTTTGTGATAAACAATACATTAAAATTCGTATTTAACAAAGAAAATATTTATAATCATGTTTGGCACACCCGTACACTAACAAAAATTTAAGGATGATTAGCTATAAAAACGACCATACAATTAAAAAAAGTGGCAAAAAGGAGCAAGATTTTCTGGCATATTTGTCCTTTTAAAACTCATACTTAGTAGAAAAAATTATAATTAACACTTAACTCGCCTTAACTTATAACTAAAATCTACAATGTTTGTAGACAGTGTTATTTTTTTTTATAAATTTCACCACTATATATTCTAAGCGTCTGTATATGTATAAAAATCGTATAAAAACAAATTGAAAATTAATGAATTATTGTTACATACTTGTAGTTAAAGGTTCCATAGTCAAAAAAAATTAATTTTTAATTATTATAGCGAAATTAACAAACGAATGTTGAAACAAAATTATTGATTTTTTTTTCACTTATTATCAAAGCACAATATGCAGTTTAACTTCTTTCTCTTGTGACGATCAAAATAACTTTGCGCAAATTTTAATACTAGGAAGATGTGTACTGACATCTGCTCTATTAAAGTGACGTATGTCGGTAGTTCAAAATAAAATTTCATTTTTTCGATTTTTTGCCAGTTTTGAAGGCTTTTTGCCCCACTGTGGCGGCGGTATAAAAATTTAAAATAAACAATGCGTAGAAGTGTAAAATTTGCAGTACCGAAAATTTAAAAACCGTAATTGCAGGGAAAAGTGTTGCCATTCGCATAATGACGTATGCGTTACGCACAGATACGTTTGGCCTTTATAATATAGATTACCATAATTGCTTTTTTAATGAGGTGTACATTACTGGAAAATGACTACTTAAGTATTCCAGTAATGGACACTCCTCTCAAAACCTTAAAAATTAATGAAATTTTATAAACGACATTAAATACATAAAATTCAAAGCTTTCTTCAGCTACAAAAACAAAAAATTGCAAATTTTGCAATAAAATAAGGAATACATAAATTTATTAAATGAATCTTAGTATGATTTTCAATGAAGACACGATTTTCAATGAAAAACAGTGAAACTTAAAAACATTATTTTGTGCTTCCTGATTGGTTTAATTAAGAGTGTCAACAATAGTGCTAAATTATAAAATATGCAAGGACGAGTTACGAAAAAAATAAAAGCTAAATTTTTATTAGTTATTTTTTTTTATATATATAAACCAAAAACATTCAGGTGTGTACATTACTGCTACATCTACCCTACAGTATTCTATGAATGTGAGTTAAAGTTTTATAAAAAATATACTCATGTAGGAAAAAGAAAAACGAAGAAAATATAAAATAAAAGAAATGACTACATAAGTGTTGAATTAAGACATTTTTCTCCGGGAGGGATATTTCTGGCTCCGGGGGGATATTATAGAGCTCCGGGGAGGGAAATTGCCCATTTTGACCATTGAAAACACAAAATCTCAAAATTCGAGGGGGGGGGGCATTTCAATACCCTCCCCCGGGACACCCTCTGAATTCAACATTGCTACATATGTTTTGTTCTTACTGTAGGAAAAAACAATTTTAATGAATTATTTATCTCTAATAAATAAATGTCATCTAATATAAGTCATACTGCAAACTTTTAAAATTACTAAAGCGTTTTATTCTGTTAACATCAGGCATAAAATACTAATCTTTGCGTCACCGATTTTTCTTTTCTTTTTTTTTCTCCGAGTACATAGAGATAGAACACAACTTCCTGTGTAAAGTAAAACTTTTAACTCAACATTCTAGAATTTACTTTCGGAAAATAAAAAGTTGAAATTAAAATTGACTTACCGTTTTTTATGTTAAATATTATCCCTTGTTTGATGATCCTTTGTTTGATAAATAAGATATGTGCAGTGCAACATCTTCGTCACTGAGTATTAATGGAGTAGTATTGCTTTTTACTGAATTATTTTTTCTCCATTTTGACTCCAGATCAAGAAACTTAATCTATGTGGATTATTTTGAATCATAAGATATCGGAGTATATCATTCCAAGATCGAAATTTAAACTACTTTTCAGTATTAATAATACAAATTAAAGATCCACATTTGTAGACCGAGGAAACGAAAGTCGGACACATAACGGACACGATAGAATGGCGGAAACATTTTTATCATTACAACTGAGAAGACGATTTCTGATTGGCTGATGCGTAATACATATCTAAGTCACTTTTTAACAGTGACCGTTGACTCTTTCGAAGGAGTGACACTCATTTTTGAAAACGAGTGCGTTTTAATAGCAAATAAGCGTAATTTTATAGGTTATATTATAAAATGTAGTTTTTGAAAAGTAAGAATTGACATATTTTGGTACTTTTCATTGTTTTACTCCATATATTGGTTCAAAGTTGAGCGGGTATTTTTTTCAAGTGTATAATGCCGGGCTTTCACTCTCATTAACGGAGTGAGATTTTTCACTCTCGACCATGGAGTGAGATATTTCATTCTCGACAACGGAGTGAGATATTTCACTCCTTTTTAGGGAGTCGGAAATTCCACTCTTTAAAGAGTGTATTTGTATAAAGTTCACTCTAAAAAGAGTGAAAATGCAAATCACTCCTACAAAAAGTTAGCTTTTCACTCCTCTCAGTTTTAGAGTGCATGCAAGCATTTACATCTAAAAATTAATCACCAGACTAAATTTCAAAATTGTAAACCCAACAATTTCAGAGAAATCATATTTTTAGAACGTCTTTTGATCCTGCATACGATTGTGGTACTGACATACAGGGGCGTGCGAAGAGATAACTGCGCCCGAGGCAAAAATGCAATTTAGCGCCCTCCATCCTCAACTTTTTCTTGTGACAGGCGAAAAATGATGTTGGTAGTATAAACTTGGAACCCCCTAAACTTTCGCGCCTGGGACGCAAATAAACAAACTCTCAACGTCCCAGCGCGCCAACCTCCGTAGCCAAGGGGTGGCAATCAGTTCGTCGACAATCACTTCGTCGACATATCATTTAGTCGACACCACTTAGTCGACATATCATTTCGTCGACAGGTACACTTCGTCGACATAGCAATTCGTCGACAAGTACACTTAGTCGATAGGTACACTTCGTCGACATAGCATTTCGTCGACAAGTACACTTAGTCGACATCGTCGACATGTTCTCTTCGTCGACATATATTTCCGATATGTATTGCACATAAGTATTAACGTATTAATCACGAGATAGCGCTGGTTTAGTCATTTCAGTAATGAACAATCTACAAAATTAGTTAATTTTTAATATAATTTTATTAGGTAGATTTCGTAAGAAATACTACCTATTGCAATCGCACCAGTTTATATATCTATCTATCTATCTATCTATCTATCTATATATCTCACTTTTTTATGGACACGATAACTTCTATAATTCTTCACCAATCTCCACCAAACTTGTACATAAAATCAAAGGGGATAAAATCTTGGCTAAGTTCGTTAATGGGCAAAATCGGACCAAGGGGGTCGGAATAGGGGGCGTTTTTGTGAAAACCGAAAAAACGCCATAACTTCTTAATTAAAGTAGATATCGAATCGGTTTAAAGTTTATATTACTTCTTAAAAATGGGCCAAAAGTATATGCATGACAGATTTTTGATAAATTTAGAAGTGGGCTCAAGGGGCGAAAAAATGGATTTTGAGAGAAAAAATTTCATAACTTCGTCAATTTTCAAGATATCAAGTCCAACTAAATTTTTTATAAATGTTCTTAAAATTATCTAAAACTTTTGTATTTACAAGTTTTTGATAGGACCAACTTTTACCGATGAAAAAAATTAAAAACGAAAAGAAAAAGGGCGCAGAAAAAAGAGAAAAATCCATAACTCCGTCAATTTTTAAGATATCAAATCTGATTAAATTTATTTTACATCTTCTCAAAAATATCTACAATTTTTATATTGACAAGTTTTTCATAGGACCTATTCGTATAGCAAAAAGAAATTAAACAAAAATAGGAGTTGGAGAAAAAACCTCAAATCCAAACTGCTTATATTCTGACTCATTTTTAAATTCATTTTTGATTTTAAACGCATCCAAATGGTAGATCCTCTTATTTAGAAACTGTATAAAGTGATGCATTGGTCAATTTTCTGATAAAGACAGAATATATTTCAAAAAAGTCTACCAAAAAGGGTATTTTGAACAGAATTTCTAAAAGTCATCGGTACTGAAAATTGAAGGAAGTATTCAAATAAGAAATTGCGTTATTTTCTGACTCGTTTTTAAATCCATTTTTGTTCTCAAACGCATCCAATTTACAGATCCTCTTATTTAGGGACTATATAATGTGATGCATTGGTCAGTTTTTTGATAAAGACGGAATATATTTCAAAAAAGGCTACCAAAAAGGGTATTTTGAACAGAATTTTCTGAAATCATCTTGACTGAAAATTTAAGGAAGTGTTCAAATAAGAAATTGCGTTTTTTTCTGACTCGTTTTTAAATCCATTTTTGCTCTCAAATGCATCCAATTTACAGATCCTCTTATTTAGGAACTATATAATGTGATGCATTGATCGGTTTTTTGATAAAGACAGAATATTTTTTGAAAAAGGCTACCAAAAAGGGTATTTTGAACAGAATTTCTCGAAGTCTTTGTGATTTGAAAATTTAAGGAAGTTTTCACATAGCAAATTGCGTTTTTTATGACTCGTTTTAAAATCCATTTTCGCTCTCAAACGCATCCAATTTACAGATCCTCTTATTTAGGAGCTATGTACTGTGACGTATTGGCCAGTTTTTTGATAAAGATAGAATATATGTTTTAAAATGCTGTCAAAGTGAGTATTTCGCACAAAATTTTCCGAAGCAATCATGATTATAGAATTAAGGGTGTATTCAAACAACAAATCGTTTATTTTATGACTCATTTTTAAATTCAATTTTTTTCTCAAATGCATTCAACTGACAGTTTTTTGTTATTTAGGAGCTGTATAATGTACTGTTTTGGTCGATTTTTTTTAATAAATTCAGAATCTATTTCAAAATATATTATCAAAATGGGAATTTGAGCTGAATTTTTCTTAAGATGATTCTGATAAAACCAGTTTTTTCAGAAAAATGAAATTAAAAATTTTTCATAAACGGCCAAATGAAGTTATTAAACTGGGTTTATCTCTAATCATATATATATATATATATATATATATTTGTTTTTTTTTTTTGTTGTTTTTTTTTTTGTTGAAATGAGCACTCTTTGAAATCTACCTCCGCCTATAGGCCCAGCCGACAGGGATTTTTTAGAATCAACACTTAGTTATGAAAGCATACTAATGAAACAAAATAAGGAGTTTAAAAAACATTAGCAATTTATATATCAATAACTAGTAAAATAATTATGAAATTAATTCATTATTCAAGCTAATAATTAAATATTCAAGCTAATTCTTTATTGCTTTATCATAGGATTAATATTTCAATTATTTTACATGGGTTATTTAAAATGGGTGATTATTTAAGATGGGCGATTTTTAAGCATTTTCGAATAACAATGAAATGATGAATGTGTTAATAAATAAATATCCAATTTGAATTTGAAAACAGCCTCTACATACCTGGATTAAAAAATAAATGTCCCGTTAAATATGAATGTAGTTAATGTACTTTAATGTAGTTTTTTATGGAGATTTTTATAAATCTTTTCTCATGATACAAAGTTTATAAAACAGTAATTATAACAAATTATTGTTTCCTATTTTAATTAATTATCAAATATTTTTTATTTTTGAGAATATCTCAAACATTCTTTATAAAAATACATTTAAATTATGAATGGTTCTATTATTAATGAAAATTATTTAAAATTATTGCTTTTCTAAACTAAATTTATCCTCCGTTTGGCTTATAATTGCAAAAAATATCATTTTATAGAAAGTCAAAAGAAATTTTCCCACCAGCAAACAATCCAAACGCGTTGGAATGCAAACGCCTATTGTGTACTAATCCGCACCCACGCCCCCTAGAACACAATATGTAGACAAAATGCTATGTCGACGAAATGATGTGTTGATGAATTGCTATGTCGACGAAGTGTACCTGTCGACTAAGTGTATTTGTCAACGAAATACTTTGTCGACGAAGTCTACCTGTCGACTAAGTGTACTTGTCGACGAATTGCTATGTCGACGAAGTGTACCTGTCGACCAAGTGTACCTGTCGACGAAATGATATGTCGACGAAGTGGTGTCGACGAAATGATGTGTCGACGAAGTGATTGTCGACGAACTGTACCACTTCCGTAGCCAAACGCTTTGGGGGGAAAAAAACTTCGAAGAGCATGCAAGTTCGAAGTTGCTTCGATTTTTCATATTTCATCCTTTTGACCGCGTACGTCTTGTTTATGGAATATTTGTAAGAATATGAGTGAGGATTAAAAGTGCTTATCTCACCTTTTGAAAAATTATACATGCATTATGAATGCTCTGTAAATTGACCTTTCTAATAATAATATAATTTATAATCAAATTAGTTACTGGTTTAGACAATGTTATAAGTGCTTTGTTGCTGATTGATAATAGATTAAAAACATCCAATAATGGACACAATCGCCTCTCCTCAAAGTTTTTGGTTCATAAATAACTAGGAAATAAAAATTTAGCCTTTATTCATTTTCTTTCAGAATCCTCCTTGTACGCTACGATGCTGTTATGCTGATAATCTTGATTAAACCAGTCAGGAAGCAATTTTTTTTTCATAATAATGGAAAACTTTGAATTTTATTAATGCTGTCATTTACAAAATTGTGTTTATTTTAAAGATTGCAAGACCAGTATATATTAATGGAATGCTCACTTACTTTTCTTTTATGAGGTACTACCGAATATACTTTCAAAAAATTAAAAATTATACTTAATTATGAGGAATTTGAAAAAGTAAAAATCTAACCATGCTCGCTATTGAATTTGTGGTATTCTTGCAATTCTGCATTATTCCTTTAGAATGCACTTTATACTATCAATATTTAACAAACTGTACAAAAATAAATCTATTATTTTCTGAAAATTAAAAAGAAAAGAAAAAGAAGAACTAAAAACCATGCGTCCAGCATAGACTATGAAACATTTTCCAACACTTCAGAATACTGTAACAAAATTTTGCAATTTATTAAGTTGAAACATGGTATCTAAATAAACAATTTCAAAAAAAATTCTGCAACTACCATCAACAATTTCAAAAATATCAGTTTTTTTTTTCTGAACTTCCTGTATATAATCTATATGTGTATAAAACTACATAGTATGCTAAAAGTTAATTTAGTTAAACGTAGTTTAGTTAACAAAGTTGAAAATATAATATATAGAATTTCTACACTCTAAGTAATATGAAAAAATAAATAATAAATAAAGTAAAAACGCTCAGTACAAATGAAATCGCACTTTCATCTATAATTATTCGAGGTGTACTGTTGTCAAATTTTTTTGTGTGTCTTTGTAAATGAACGATGAATTCTATGCTCACCCTATTCTACTGTTTGCGCCTTACAGTACCCCTTATATGTATATAAATTTCAATATGCTTAAAATAATGTAAGATAATTAAAAATAAAACACACCGTAAACGATTTTTCCACCACAAACAGTATGAATCGGAATTCCTTTTAGTATCCGTGTAAGAGAACCGTAAATGCTAAAAAACGTAATTCAATGTAAGTATTTCAGCGTAAAACCAAAATTATGTAGGACAAATCTAGCTCGTAAATACTTTTGGAACTATGTTGAAATATCTTGATGAACTAAGCCAACTATTGTTTCAACTATTGTTTCACAATAAAACACAATAGTTTCAACTATTATACCTTCATAACACTAGAAGCATGCAGTTTAAATTTTTCAGCATCAGCCTTTACTTTGTAACAGTATAATCTTATAGTAACAGCATCAGTATTCGACTTAATCTAATCAATAACAACTTGTGTAGACTTAAATTAGTTTGCAAGTTCTAAAGCATTTTCTTTGAAAAAGAAAAATTCTTTTAACTTGAATATTTTGTATCCAAAATATTCAAGTTAATTGGATATAAGTATTTGCACATGCAAACTTCAACCTACGGTACTAGAATAGAATGTAGCATGTACGTTGCACGCCAAACTTCATTTTTTTTGCCAAAGCGCTTGGCTAGGGAGGTTGGCGCGAAGCGCGCTTGGACCTTGAGTGTTTGTTTATTTGCGCCCGGGGCGACCGTTCCCCCTTTTTGCACGGTGCTACTGACATAAAATGTAGCCTTTGTTATTCCACCAGCATTTTGCAATCAATATTTTTAAAGTCGCTTAAGTAATTACATCCCTATTAAACAAACAAATGATACTTCTTGTGAATTCTTCATACATATGCTTGCTTATGTAATACCTTATCTTTATAAGACAAACTGTAAATTTAAAGCTATCTTAAAGAAGAATAGTTTTCTCCGCTCAATAAAATGAATTTTCTGTTACATTCACAAAGTGACTTATATAATTAAAACGCATGATATTTGTACACACAGACACAGCCTTTGAAACGATTTGGAATGGAATAGAATTTTTAATTTTTTTTAATTTTATTATGTCATGAGTTATAATTAATTATTATTTTATGATGACTTTTCCGAAGCATGTTGAAAAAACGCTTTAGCAGCATTTTTTAAAAGATTCTTTAACCCAAAAAATGGTAAAAAAATTCTGAATAATAACAGTTGCAAATTTAGGGTATATAAGAAGTCAAACTCAATAGTAAATATGCAAGGAATTTCTCTTTTGAAAGAAAATTGACTGTAACTTTTAGGAAGTTGGAGGGGAGCAGGCAGGTTGTGTTTTTTTTTTCTAATAAATTAATTTTGTTACTGTCAAATGACGATTTTTTTTTTCCATCAGCTGAAAAATAAAGTAGAATAACGAAAGATAAAGTAGAAAAGAAAGTAGAATAACGAAATTTGGATGAGCTGGAAAAGCAAAGTATTGATCGGACTTGGGCCCCACAGGCCTGTATAAGTTAAATCCACTGACATTGATCGCAAGTGACCGGCCTATCATTGACTATTAGTGTACGTTCAGTTAAGCGGGCATCTTTTATTTAGTACATCAAAATGCCATACCATCTGTTGACAGCCTGCTGGTCTCATTCAGATTCCTCAGTTAAATAAGTTCACTGAAGTAGTCTGGAAATTAGGTAAACTTCCCTCACCAAAAAATTAAAAATGCAATTTAGAAATAAAAATTTGAAAAACAAATTTCATTTCAAAGACATTTTGGGGCCTAACAAATTTTAAAGGAGAAGCTCGTAATTCATGTGCCTTTTGGATAACCAGAGCCAGCATTTTTATTACTTTTAAAACGTAAAGCATGACACTTGCAGAATGATTACTTAAATGATTTGTAATTGAACATTTTTTTTTAATTTTTCGGTAAATTAATTAATAATTGAATATTTTATTATAAGCGACTATTTTTCCTTTCCAGCGCTTTCGCATCTGTAAATTCGGTTCAAAATGTCAACTTTGACAACAACTTGTGAGAGATTTTCTGCCTGTACTAAAAAAAAAAAAAAAAAAAAAAAAGGGGGGGGAAATTGTTCAATGCGGTAGTTTTGAATAAAAGAATTTATCAGCTTGATGCAGTTAAGAACAAAAATAAATTTAAAAATGTATCAGAAAATGGGTATTTTGGATTTGTGAACAGCCTTAAAAAGACGACTGTTCCTGGTCGAAGCCAGTATCCTTGCCTGAGAATGATTTGAACTATAACTATTCATAAACTGTTTTAAAAAGAAAGGAAAACTCATTATTTAGTCTGCGTATAAAAAACATTTTTTTAGCGCCATAGAAAGAAGTATTTAATTTTTTTAATTACCCGTTTCGACAACTTGAGAAGCATATAAATTAAGAAAATTCAGGCTTAAAATTAATCTGTAGTGAAAAGTTATCAAAATTTAACTAGAGCTTTCGTTTACTGAATTTATTTTTCCATTCTGCACGTTTTGAGGGAATAAAATCGTTAAAAAAGAAATGAATCAGTACAGAAAACAGCCCATTCATATAAAACTTTCAGGTGGGCTGTACTTTGGAACGTCACATGAAATGCAAGGCGCTTATTGGGCGAATTTCAGTAGAGTAAATCAACCATGAGAGTTGTGTCAGTGGAATGCAGATGGCAATTTATTAACAGAATACAGTTTCAAATTTGAACATTTGGATATTTGATGACATCAGATCTCCTTGGTTGTGTTTCAAATGTCGTGTAGTAATTTGTTTAGAAAACATGGACAATCAAAAGAGTCGTAAATATTTCAATTTTTTTCGATAATTATTTTGTTGTGGAGTATTGGCAACATGCATTGACGTTTGTTTCTATGGGAACTGAAATAGAGTGTGTATTGCAAACAATCGAAAAAAATAAAAAATAAAACAAGTGACCTGTTTCAGCATCAAGGAATGTATTAAATTCATTTTTATTGTAGAAAAGCAAACATGTTTATTTAAATGACAGTCATGCTATATTTTCACACTGTGTTTAACCTATCTTTTTTTTTTTTTTTTTTTTCATTAAATTTCATAATGTAGCTCAGAAAGCTCTATGTGTTATGTGCACGTGTTTAAAAGACTGAACGCCAAATATCATATTAGTTTGCGGTGAAGTGAATTTATTTTGTTTCTCTTCATGCTGGAACACCAAGTTTCAACTTAATAAGAGTCAGCAATTATTATCTTGTCATGGAGAACACATTTCCTTCTTAAACATAGCATTTTTCCTGCGGTTAAAGTGTTATATTTTTAAAGTGTTCAAGTCGTAATTAGCAGCTCAATTGACTAAAATGTAAGTTATCTTTTTTATAGTTATATTTTGTTAACATGCTTGTTTTATTTGGTATACCATTATATTATAGAAAATTTAAAAATAAATAATAAAATCATTGAGTGGTTTTTAGGACTTAAGGATTTTTTGGAAATAATTTCTTTGTGCCTAATGCATCATTTATATGTTATACACTTTATGACTGTCATAATTCAAAAAGTCAGCAATTTCATGCAAACTGTTATTACTATTTTACCTCAATAATTTCATTGGATAATGTTAATTGCTACTTCACAATTAAAATTTGTTTCTCAGATATATATATTTTTCAGTTATTGCATTGTCAATATTATTGCTTTAAGGTTATCTGAACGAAATTTCTAGCAATTTACTTGTAAACTAAAGTTGTAAAAGAAAAATCAACTTCTTAAGATGAGGAGAATATGAGACATTTTCGGGGGGATGGGGGAAATGGCTCTTTTCTACCCATTAATAATGAAGATATTCATTGTTTATATATGTTGTGCATTTTGTAACACCCATTGCTATGCTGCAATGTTTTCGCTACTGATTCCCTAATGGAACCCGATTTTGCTTTACAAGTATGTTCTCTTTAAAAGATGTTTACTGTAATTTGATTGAGACTTATCATATGAGGAGCCCAGAAGCCAAGGGGTACCAGTGACAAAATGTTGATTTGGAGTAAATTGAGTTTAAAGATAATTGATGTTAAATTGGAACATCAATAACAATTGACTAAATTGAAATAGGAAACATCTGCTTGTTGCATTCTAATCTTTAAACTCTCATTTCAATAACTGTTAAAAAAATAGAGTACAATTTTCTTTAAATGTATAATTAATCAATATTGTTTGTTTTTCGAAAAAAGTGGTTTATCTCTATAACTCCCCAAATAATCAGAAAATGACCTACATTTCTTTACCTGAAATGAGAAAAGCATATTTCCAGATACCCTGTGCACTTAACTCAATTTTGTCACTTATATCCCTTGGCTTCTGGGGTCCTCATATAAAGTGATCCGTTTTAAGATATTATGTTTCCCCTGCTTGAGTGCATCTCGCACATTATAAACAAAAAACATTGCCTGAAAATTTCAGCTTTTTTCAGTCAAACATAGATTAAGAAATGTATATAAAGAATTAAGAGATATATTTTCTTCCTTATATGATGCTTTTTTATTGTAGTTTATTGCTACCTGGCAGGGGCGTGCAAAGAGAAAACTGCACCCGGGGGAAAGTTTCAATTTGGCACCCCCTTCACCCAACTTTTTCTTGTAATAGTCCAACAATGATATTGGTAGTATAAATTTGGCACCTGATTTTGGACGCTGCTGCTACTTGGTGTCTAATTTTTCACTGTTGTCATATTCCAAAAAATGCTTTGAAACACTGATTTTCACCACGCTTTCTAAAATACCCTCCCCTCTTTCTTTCTTTCTTTTTTTTTTTTTCTATAATAAAATAGAATAACTGTACAAATCTTTGAGTCTGAATGAGAATGCCTGCAAGTTTTATGCATTGTATAGATGAAAAATGATTACAGGATTTTGTCGGGGAGTATTGAGTTTGGATTTGAAAACATCTTAATCTGCTGTTGTTTTCATGTATCATTCATCTGGCTTTTATTGATAAAATTTATCCAAGTATCAGTGACAGTTGTTGCTAGAAATAATGGGGATACTAAACGATGAATTATATTTTTTATGTAAAATACATAATGCAAAAAGACAAAGTTTGCATGTATTCATAATAGAAAAGAGCATTCCTGACATCATAACCATAGATCCATCTATACAGCAAAACATGTAAAATCAGAAATTGTCTATAATGGGATAATTTGTAGTTCTGTCAAAAATAATAGAAATTTTACATACTAACATGGAATAATTTTTTTCCTGGCAATTCTGCCTTGACTATATTACCATAAACTATCTATTGAATTTTCTCTTCTATAAACAATTCTTTCTATCTAGGACTCAATTTTGTGTAATACTTAAACAAAAACCAAGTCTTCCTAATAGTTTTGTTTCTTATTTTTCTTCCAAAGTTTAATGATGAAATGAATTATCTGATTTTTGTCTTCTGGAGTCTGGCAACTGTGGGTGGGGGATGTCTTTCCTGGGCCACCTTCTGAATTCTGTAGTATTGTATAACATGAGCAGGATTATTTTAATTGTTTGTCACATTTAAGAAAGTCTGTAGAGATTATAGTTGTGGTCAGCCATGAGTTTCTGTGTTGATAATTGACTGGAAGATTCTTAACATCCTAAAAATAATGAAGGTTTTTGCTGGAATCAATTACTTAAGGTATTTGCTTTACAGTTCCTGTTATGGTGCATGTTAGCAGCACAATCAATCTTTGTTTATCTTTCTCCTCTCTGTTATTACATTCCTTTCATTGTGTTTGCCAGTGGCATATTCAGGGGGTGGCCTGATGGGGCTGCATCCCCCTCAGAAAATTGTGAAAAACAAAGTTTAATTACAAAAGTTTATAAAAATGTAATGAAATCTGCTAAGATGGAATTTAAAAGCGATCAGAAAATTATTCTGTTTTACGCAGATTTTCATTAAGAAAATGTTATTATGTTGAGATCACAAAAAAAAAATTTGAGCCAAGTTTCCGATATGTACAGGCTTTCTTTAAACGCTTTAAACATTATATTAGTTAATACAAAAACCTACTTAAAACGAATTTTTTTCCTGTCTGATACGATTTCGTCTTAGCAGGTTCGATTCATGATATATGCATTACAGCTATGATAAAAACCTGTCTAAAGCGGAAATGTTAACATTTCTTGTGGTACCCTCAAAGAAATTTTTGCTATGTCTTAGCACCCTCTGAAAAGATTAGTCTAGATACGCCACTAGTGTTTGTCATTCATCATCTGTTGATGCAAAGTTTTTTTTCCCAAACAGAGTAGCATATTGCATTGCTTCTTAACATAGAATTAAGGGACAAATTAAATGTTTTTTGTATTGTTGCATTCTCAAGTGGTTTAAAAGTGCAGATTCTATGTCATCAAATTTTCCATCTTGTTTTCTTTTGCAAGATAAGTTTAATTTTAATTTCATCAGAAATTTAGGCACTTTTAGTAATATAGTCTGTCTGAAAAGTTTAAGCGTTTTGCAAATCTGGTTTTAGATTATTGAAGTAGAAAATATTGTATGCTAATTTACAATAAATACTCGACATTTAATCAAAATAAAATAAAATAAGCCATTTTGGATGGTTAAAATAAAAAATATATTTATTTTTATTTATTTTCTCTTTTTTCCTCGAGAAACGTTGTCTCAAAAGTTTAAGCACTTTATGCAATTTTTTTAGAAACACGGATTGCCTGTGTGTAATGACGTTCTATGACATCATATTGCACTTCTGTAAAAATATAAAAGGTGGAGAAATTATTTCCCCTTGTTTTAAAATGCCAAAGGGTAAAGAATTCACAAAATGTTAGATTTTGGGAGTTTTTAAATTGAAATCACAAAATAAAACTCTTCCTGAAATCGCAAAAGTTTTAAATTAATCAAAGCGAGGTATATATCAAGTACTCTCTAGAAATGATAATTTTAAGCGAAAACCAACGTGTGGAAGATCATGTATGACAACTGATCGGAGAATACGGAGATTGGTATCTAGACAAAATATGTTCCATACAGCAAATTAAAAATAATCTCAGTGTACAGATGTCCCAAGACACTGTACGTACATGTATTAAAGAGTGTGATTACATCTTACTAAAGAAAATGACTCCCAAATCATCTCTCAAATTACATAACGAACAGACCAGAATCAAATGAGCTTAAACACACATTTTATGAGGACAAACAGCTTACTGTTTTATTCAGCGATGAGAAAAAGTGGAACTTAGATTACCCTAACGGTTAGAAAGTGTATTTGCATGATTTACAAAAAGAACCAAGGGCATTTTTCAGTAGGCAGCAAGGCGGTAAATCTGTTATGGTTTGGGGGGCATTTGGATTCAATGGTCAAACCTCTCTGACTTTTCTAAAAGGAAGACAAGATTTTAAAAAGTATCAAGGGATGCTAAACCAACATTTGCTTCCATTCGGTGACATTTTGGGGGGGTCCTGAATGGGCTTTTCAACAAGACAATGCCTCAATCCACGTATGGCATTCTACATTTTTTGGCTTTCTTAGAAAAAATGTTAAAGTTCTTGACTGTCCAGACTTAAACCCGACTGAGAATGTCTGGGGTATTTTAACTCGCCAGGTTTATGGCAAAGGAAAGCAGTTTGACTCTATTAAAGAAGTCCAAGAGGCTATTGAGAAAGCATAGTACTCTTTGCCACCAGAAAACCCTACAAAAACTAATAATTTCGATGAATGTATGTTTATTTGAACTAATCCGAAATCATGGAGAAATAATTTGTAAGTAAAAGTTTTGTAAAAATTATAAATCTGGTTGTTTTTGATATTGTGCATAAACCTTTGAGACAGTTTTTTTAAATTATTTTTATTACAATTGTGTAATTTATTTTTTCTACTTTTGACATCATTTATTTATATAATATTGCAAAATCTGCAAATATATGTTATTCATTCTAACTTTTTATAATTCTTTGATAATGGACATTTTATGCTTGTGCTTAAAATTTTGAGACAGACTATACCAACTTGAAAAAGACTGATTGAAAAATCCCTAGTTTTACATGAAGCTTTATGCTGGTCGCATCCTGATTTCTCTAACACATATCATTGTATTTATGCATGTTCATTAACTTTTGTCAAAATAAAAAATGTCCAAATCTATCTTCTTCCAACAATCTTCTTCTGCTTTTGTGTTATCCTTCCTCATCTTGTTTCTTCCTCATTTATTTTTGAGGAAAAGGGAAGGGGGGGGGGTGTAAAGGTTAAATAATGTTGCTAAAGCACTTCGGTAAAAAAAAAACTTCGATGAATAAAAAAAAAAAACCTAGCATTATTACTTACTAATATATGTTTTGAAGTGAAAGCTTGTTTTTAATTTATGATGACTGATTATATGAAAAGATGACTTTGATTTATTTTGTGATAATAGATTAAAATATCAGAAACTTTGATTTTTAAAAGTGATTGTATTAATTTTACTAAGCAGTGTTTTCACTTTGATATGAATCTGTTCTCTTGAAGTTTGATTTTAATAATGGCACTTGATCTTGAAAGGGTTTAGGATGAGCCGCCACTGATAAGTTATAAATTTAAAAATGATTGTTCTAAAGACACATTGTAACAAAAAAAATCCACTCCTTTTTTTTTTTCATTGCCATAGTTCACTGCCTGGTTTTGCCTAACATGTGGAAGTGTCCTTTAGATTATCATAAATTTTTTATTCATTAAGCTGACAAAATATTGAAAAATAGAATGCTTATTATTTTAACTATATATTTTTTAATAGTATATATATATTTTTTTTACTTTTATTTTTCTGTCACACACATATATGTGTGTGTATTTTCCATCTTCTTTCACAATTTTCCCTTTCGCTGACAAAATATCAGTATAAAATGTTTTAAAATTTTCATATCCTATTCGTAAATTGCCCATTAAATCCTACCTTAAAAACTTAGTCAATTTTAGAGTTATTATCTTTTAATGTTATTTATCTTGTTTAGAAATTCTATTTTAATAGATGTGATTGTAAAAGTGCAAAATAAATGCAATATTTTCTCAGCATTTCTGAAGCGAGTTCTTTTATCTTCAGATTTATTAAACTAATTAGTAGCTAAACAGTTTCATTTGTATTAGCTTAAATTTGAATTAGAAATGTTCATATGCAGATTGCATAAAACAAGTATTT
>OZ025299.1:157353275-157535775 GCA_964019185.1 Maratus speculifer
GTAGGTACAAAATATTTTTCAAGGGCAAAAACTTTAAATTGCCTTCTTTGTTCATTACAAAGGAAATTTTTTTCATGAGATGGACAAAAGTAACCACGCGAGGACCAAAGTAGTTTCGGTTCATGGTATGTGGGTCGCTCAAAGGAAAGTAACACTGCTGTAAGAAATGCTATTTAAAGAGAAATATGACTTCGCGTTTTCCTGAGACGGCGCATTGTGTTGAGAATGCATGCGATATTCCCAAAAGATGCGTGTGTGATCGTGTTGGAACACGTTAAAATGCATCATTCGCATGATTAATGCCTCTAAATTGTGCTATTTTTAGCTGCGGAAAAAATTTGGTGCTAATGAAATCTATCATTGAATGAAAAATGTGTTTGGCACGGACTGCATGTCACGCAGATCGTTATTCTGATTGTGTAGGAATTTTTGTAGTGGGAAAAGCAGAATTGACGACAGACGACGAGCTGGTCTAGCGCATGTTGTCTTCTTCCATTACGAAAATCCCTACGTCATCGGAATATTGATCTGCGTGACATACAATCCGTGTTATGAACATTTTGCATTCGACGACCAATTTAACTATCACTCATATTTCCCGCTCTTGAAAATTGCACGACCGCGCATCGACGCCCTTTTGAGATATCCATGATTCGAGCGGTGCCTTTTTAATGTGCTCCTACGCTATTATTCACGCATCCTTCCGCATTTGACAGTATCCCATGCATTCACAGCACATTGTGCCTACTCTAGGAGCACGCGAGCCCTCTTTCTCTTCAAATGGAGGTGTTGTTACAGAAATGCTACTTTCATATGTGCGACCCATATACATAACTAGAAGAAAATATTGAAGAAGTGTTGAAGGTAAAAAACATAATCGAGTGAAACAACTAATTTATGATAAACGTATTTAATTAAATTAGTAATGACCCCCAGAAAGAAAATTTTTGAGAAATGAAACCACGTATTCATGTTTTAATCAGAAATATAATCAAGTAATTTATCTTATCACTGCTCACCCATTTAATAAATGATTTTCGAATTTATTATTCTGTAAGTAGCTGTCACGTTTAATTTCTATTAATTAACGCAGATAGATTTAAAACATAATTATCCTATTAAGGTTCTATCAGACTTTATGAGAGAATTGAATAAATTATTTAAACGGCTGATATTATCTGAAAAATTCGCAAGCAGAGGAGATGTTTCACATGTCGAATAAATTACACCGAACAAAGAAAGTTGACGTTGATATGGTTTTTAATTGCTACTTGGAGCGAAATAAATTAAAAAGAGATCATTAATTAATTTAACGGAATTAGCATTATATTTTTATTAGAAAGTTTTAGATATCAAATATACTAAAAGTAAAAAAAGTGAGATTTTTTTTTAAATTTATTGTTTCAATAAATTTGTTAGAAAAGAAATTGGACAAGTTTTTCATTTGCTACTCCATGAAACAAGCATTTTTTTAAAGATTTTAAATTCGTTTAGATGAACACCCAATATTTTTTATATTATTTAACATTTATTAAAATTATAATAACAGCCAAAAATTTTAGATGTAATATACAATAAAAGTGAAACTAAAGAGAAGTTTTAAAAAAATTATTATTTCTAATGAATTAGCTCATACAAATTAATGTTATTTTCATATAATTTTTGCTTATACAAATATATATATATTTGTACTTTAAGGTAGTAAAGCCACTTGAACACTCTGGATTTACTATATTCCTGAACCTGGAATAAAAATGTTCTTTTGATTAGAACGGTTAAAATGAAAAATCTTACGTTATGAAAATATACCTTAATGAACGGATGTCAGAAATTTAGAATATTATTTAAAAGTAGATAGATGAATCAAAACATTATGAATATTTTGCATTAAATACTGGACACAGAAGGTTACCTGCTAAAACTAGCATTGATAACATAACTCACCCTTTTATTAACCCTTCCAGGAGAAAAACGCTTCTTTTGCTAAAATATTAAAATAACCAATTGACACTGATATTTATGTGCAACTTTATACGGTATTAGTAAAATCTGTTCTTGGCATGTATTTTATGAAACAAAATTTAATTCCTAAATTCTAGCGTGAAAGTGGCATTTGAAAATTAAAATTAAGTAGTATATAACATATACCGATGCTCTTCAACGGGTTAAAAACCTTTGTTCCACTGATACATGGTCAAATCACGATGTTAAAGTACCGATAAATACTGAAACGCTGATAAATCAAATATCAATTAGTCTTATGCCTTGTATGAGTGAAATATAATTGTACTTAGTCCTATGTATTGTATTGAACTGTGAGATTTCAGCAATGATTCAGTGCATATTTTACGCACTTACTTTGACAATTTGCAATATCATATTATATTAAATTAATTAAATTATACTTAAATTAGAAACTTATTATTAAAAAATATATGTGAAATGTATGTTAGGGTGGGCCGAAAAAAACTTTTTTTCGATTTTCGATTATGGCGGGTGCGGAAAAGTGGCCACTGGTGGCACTCAGTTCATACAAAAAATTTGAGATTTTTTGGACATTTCCTTATCCTGCCGCAAACGGCTTGAAAATTTGCAAAAATGTTCATTTTTGAACTTTTTTCGAAAAAAATTTAAGAATGTTAAATTAAATTTATTTTGGTTGTATTTACTTCAAAAGGCATATTTAATGTACCAAATGTTTAAATAAGATTTGATCATGCATTATTTAATATTTATGTGTATTATAACTTAGGCTATTTTTATAGCTTTTTCGCGTATAACAGGCAAAAGTTGTATTTGTTTGAATCGATCATTAGTTTCTATATTATTTATGTCCCTTAATCTTCTTTATATTTTTCTATGTGTCAAACGTCATGTATTTGGGGAAAAGACAGCAGTATACTTCAAAAACAAATCTGGAAGATGAGAAAGTGGTGAAGCAGGAGTCTAAGCGAGCGCAATGACTCGGCGTAATACTCAGGGAGTGAAGGACGAAATAGTTGAGAGCCAAAATGCGATAAAGGATTCTTATTATTTATCCTTGCTCAGTTACCTGCGACATTTGTTCAGTGTTAACGTGAAACCCTTTTGTAGTGATTATACAGTGCTTTTTGGGTCGTTTAATGTGCCATTATAGTGTTTTGTGCGTTTTATTACGACGAGCTTAGAAATGGCTAGTATATAGGGCCATGACAATGCAAAGACACGCGATACCGTGAAAAGTAATTTTTGGGGGGCGTCATGCATATTGAAAGAATTGCAATTGCCAACCTATGCTGATAATCATGCGCCACTACTACTGGTTGCTTCACCATGTAGAAATTGTGACAGCAGAGGATACGTATCTCGTCATCGATAAAAACAAAGTCAGAAGAGAGAAATAGAAACTTGGAAAGAAGATACAGGCAGAAGTTATTGAAAGAAGGAAAATTAAAAGCATATTTTTTGATGGTAGAAAGGATAAAAGTATATTAAGAGGAAGAAAAATAACAAGAGGCACCGTCGAGAGAAAGGCGAGGAGCACATCACCGTGTTGTTTTAACCTGGTTAGGAATACTCGGGTCACTTGATACCTCGTTCCATTTCCTTGATACCTCGTCAGTTCAGAAAAGTCTAACTTGTGGTGACTTGGAAGATTGTATAATGATTTTGCTATTTCTTTTCCGTGACCAGAACGCGGTGATGTGTTCCTCGCCTTTCTCTCGACGGTGCCGCTTGTTATTTTTCTTCCTCTTAATATACTTTTATTCTCTCTACCATCAAAAAATATGCTTTTAATTTTCCTTCTTTCAATAACTTCTTCTGCCTGTATCTTCTTTCCAAGTTTCTATTTCTCTCTTCTGACTTTGTTTTTATAGATGACGATATTCGTATCATCTGCTGTCACAACTTCTACATGGTGAAGCAACCAGTAGTATTGGCGCATGATTATCAGCATAAGTTGGCTATTGCAATTCTTTCAATATGCAGGACGCCCCCAAAAAGTTACTTTTCACGCTATTGCGTGTCTTTGCATTGTCATGGCCCTTTATACTAGTCATTTCTAAGCTCGTTGTTATAAAACGCACAAAACACTATAATGGCACATTAAACGACCCAAAAAGCACTGTATAATCACTACAAAAAGGATTCACTTAACACTGAACAAATGTCTCAGGTTACTGAGCAAGGATAAATAATAAGAATCCTTTATCGCATTTTGGCTCTCAGCTATTTCGCCCTTCACTCCCTGAGTATTATGACGAGTCATTGCGCTCGCTTAGAGTCCTGCTTCACCACTTTCTCACCTTCCAGATTTGTTTTTGAAGTATACTGCTGTCTTTTCCCCAAATATATGACGTTTGACACATAGAAAAAATATAAAGAAGACCAAGGGACATAAATAATATGGAAACTAACGATCGATTCAAAGAAATACAACTTTTGCCTGTTATACGCGAAAAAGCTATAAAATAGCCTAAGTATAATACACATAGATATTAAATAATGTATGATCAGATATTATTTAAACATTTGGTACATTAAATATGTCTTTTCAAGTAAATACAACCAAAATAAATTTAATTTTACATTCTTAAATTTTTTTCGAAAAAAGTTCAAAAATGAACATTTTTGCAAAATTTCAAGCCGTTTGCGGCAGGGTAAGGAAATGTCCAAAAAATCTCAAATTTTTTTGTATGAACTGAGTGCCACCAGTGGCCACTTTTCCGCACCCGCCAAAATCGAAAATCGGAAAAAAGTTTTTTTCGGCCCACCCTAATGTATGTGTGCATTTAAAAAAAATAATAGAAACAACTCCAAAAGCTTCAAACACGATCCATTATTTCATTTAATTATGCCAAAACAATTATTAATTATGATTTAAAGTTACGCACATTGAAAATTGCTTTTCAAGTACAGAAAAAAAAGAAAAGGCATTAGACGTTAAAAATTTCATCGGAACTTCGGAAGCACATCTACAAACTTCCTAAACTGCTTCGCGGCATGACTTTCCATTTACACTGAAAAAAAAGATATATACCGCCTACACCTAGAATGAATAGTTGGTTGGTTGGTTGATTGGGGTTTAATGGCGCAAAATCCCTTTAGGGACATGCTGCGCCAAGACCAAGTCAAAATAGGAAAAATAATTAAGAAAAAGGGATAAAATGCATAGTTAAAACCAATCACAAAGTCTAAAGTCCTCAGTTAAAATGCATAAAATTTGTTAAAATATAGACAATCCACAATAAATATATAAACACAACTTTAAAGTACACAAAAATTAAAAAAGTAAGAGAAAGAAACAATAAGGCAGGTGTTAAACACAAGGTGCAATTAAATAAAGTAAAAACAGTGCAGTAATTGTTTTTTAAAAACCAATCAAAACCTGACAAATATATTTAAAGTTGTAAAAAAATAAAATGCTAAAATTAGTTAAAATTCTAAAACAGCAAGATAATGACACGATGACTAAATTGGAAAAGTACTACAGAAAACCTAAAATACAACTAAAACAAAGACCAATAAAAAAACCAATTTAACCAGGCACATACTCTTCAAAATGTGTGTTTTCGTCTGAATCCGAGCCACTGCCGTAAGACTCGGATTCCATAGCTTCTTGGACATAATGCTGCAGTTGTCTGGGATCTTTAAAATTTCTTTTGCATGGGCTGAGCGATGAATTTTGCAATCTTTTAACGACAGTCTTCCGCCGTGGGGTTACTGGAGTTGGGGTTTTTATGGTATCTGATTGTTTTTTAAGAATATGTGATTTTTGTAATGTTTTTGATTTTGTAGCAGTTTGGATCCCAGCCTTGGTTCCTTCTTTCTGAACACCAGTTTTCACTATTTGACTAGAGTTGGGTCGGACCGTGTTGGACTTAGGCGATATTTTTGTACAGGTTCCAGCTTTGATATTAGTTTGGGGATCAGATGATTTTTTGGATGGAGAATTTAATTTCTGTTCTCTTTTTTCTAAACCAATTATTTTAACCGGTTCTGTGGATGGTAGCCAGCGTTCTAATTTAGGGGTTCCAGACAATTTAGTAGGGAGACAGACATCACGTGTTTCTTTAATTGGTGTGCTAGTTGATTGTGATTTAGTAGATCTATTAGGTGGATATGAGGAATCAGTTTGGGTGCTTACATGTCTAACAGATTTTGATTGGTTTTTAAGTAAGCTGGAGTAAGAAATTCCGACAGATGGGGTTCTGGTTTCTACAAGTTTGCGAGCTTCAGGATAAGACAAATTTTGAGTAATTTTAACTGTGATAATTTCTTTTTCTCTGTTCCAATTAGGACAAGTACGGGAATATGCAGTATGATCTCCCTTACAGTTTGCACAACGTTCGGTTTTTTTACAATCTTTATTGTCATGGCCCACTTCTGCACAACGTGCGCAGGTAAGAGATCCACGACATGTACCATTAGTATGGCCGTAACGTTGGCATTTAAAGTAACGGAGAGGGTTAGGAATGTAAGGTCTGACAGGACAATTCAGGTAAGCGGCTTTGATTCTAGTTGGTAAAGTAGGACTATTGAAAGTGAGAATGACATGCTTTGTAGGAAGGATTTGTCCATTCCGACGGATAGTGATACGACGTGCATCAAGGACATTTTGATCTTTTAAATTTTCTAAGAGTTCATCTTTTGTAGAGAATAATAGGTCTGGTTCAGAGATGACACCTCGGCTTGTATTTAGAGATTTATGTGTTTGTACAGAAACGGAAAATGTGCCAATTGTAGAGCAATTAGTGAGAAACTGCGATTGTTTAGCTGTAGATACTTTTACTAGTAAATCTCCTGATTGTAATTTTTTGAGAGTGTGGCCATCCCCTAAGACAGACTGGAACGTTTTTGCAATGAGAAATGGCGATGTTTTTCCAAAGGAACTATCAGAGTGGCTATCAGTGCGTTTAATTATGAAATATCGAGTGAAAGCAGAATTCTGTGACATTTGTTGCTCTCTACAAGAGAGAGAAGCAGGAAGTGAAGTATTTCCATCCATAGTAGATAAAATAAAATTCAGACCCCGGCCGCACCACCCACTCCCGAGCCCTACAAGGGGATGCACATTCGTGCACCAGTGCTAACCAGGGCCCATACGGTCACAAGACAACCCTATGTCAGTCTCCACCCTTAACGAGATGACTAGTAGTTGCTCGATCACTTGATCCCTAAAGCCAGTGACAAAAGCCAGCTGACCAGCCGATTGATGCATACGGGACCAAATGCACCTCCCGTCTACCTGAAGCAGAGGCCAAAGCAGTGTGTTGGTTTCCCTCAACTGCCAGGATCCCCCTTTCCAGGGACACGGGTCGCCACGCACGGCCAACACGTGGGTGGTTTACAATTCTCCATGAGTCGATATACAGGATGTATCGGCTCATGCAGAATTGCCCTCACCTCCGAAGAGGAAACCACAATGAGAGTGAAACAAAGGGGAAAGGAAGACCAGAGAAGTAAGAGGAAAAGGAAAGGAGAAAGATCACTCAGGTGCCCCGGGGTTGTGAAGCCCGTGAATACCTAAAGAAGGTATCCCCCTGGGGGGCCTAGAATGAATAATTAGTCACTTTCTGAATTCCCAAACTTCAAATATAGATTTCCGAAACAGACGAAATGATCTAGGGTTTCTAGTCTCTTGTTTTCTAGGAGACGAAACACTACTGAATCTTTTCAGTAGTGGGAAATTATTGCTTAATTTAGCGAATGGTTTTATAAAGTAGAAGTATAGTTACTAAAACTAACCTTTTGTGCTTGCATCCATTTGCAGAGATTTTTAAATACGTTTAAAAACGAGAATATAGAAAAATTCTCTTGAATTCTAGTAGGCAACTCTAAAGTTCTCTAGCAAAGGGAACTAGAATTTATAAGGTGACATGAAACTATTTTTTCTAGAGCCATAATTTAGATTCTAGATCTCAGAACCATATTTTTTCTCCATGTAGTAAACCAAAGTAAAAGTTTCCGAAATATTCAAATACGATGTAAAAATTAGATATTCATACTAAACAGTTGATAGTTTCTTACAATTTCAGTATGAAGACCTAAGTTTCTCTTAAGTTTATGATTTTGACGATGTTTGGTTATAACGGAGCGAACTTATTGAGTTGAAACTTGTAAGTTTGACTCACTTTTGTGAGTTTTGAGTTGAGTTTGAATGTTTCTTTGAAAAAAACGAGCGTGAGATAAGTTGAACTAAAAAAATCCAGGCGTTAATATTACACCTCATACTTATAGTTCTGCATTAAAATCCATTTATTTAATTTAAGGGAGGGTATTCGCCCGTCCCCCTTTATACTTAATAAAAAAATTTCAAAACTAATCAGGGAAGCATCTTATCAGTATGAACCTATATCCAAAAACTGAAGCAAATCTATTAATTCTGCATGAAAAACCCCATATCTAAATTAAGAGGGGTACTTCCCTTGATACCTCCTTTATACTTATTCAATGAATATCCCAAACAAATCAGGGAAGCGCCTTATCAGGATAAACCTATATCCGAAATTGGAAGCAAATCGGCAAATTCTGCGGGAAAAACCTTTATATATATATATATATATATATAATGTCAGCATGGGACATCTTTCTACAATTTTCTACTACAATTAATCAATATTTTTGAATAATATAACATGGTTTGTGGTTGTAACCTAAAGTTTCAGAACTAGTGTATTTATAATACATTGTATTTATATCTATTGAAAATAAATAAGAATATTGTTTAGTGAAAGACCATTTTTATATTTTATATTAGTACTAATATTTTTTTTTCTGTTTCAGGTGATATGAAAGAAGAGTTTAAAAACTATTTCCACGTTATAATGATGCCTTTGTGGCGTCGTAAGTATCTTCTAGTCTCAGGATGTCTTGTATGGGGTACAGTGTATCTCTATCTTCACTATTCTACCTCATCCCCTGATATAAGTAATTCTGAAAATAAATATTTTAAATACCCTGTTGATACAGCAAATCAGCATGCAAATTCAGAGAAACTTATTTCCAGAGTTAAATCTACTAGTAAGTCATCACTGCTAAGAGCAGACATTTCGGAAGACAATGCAAAACAAACTTTCACTCCTTCAAATGAGTTTCCAAGTTCACATCTTGAGCATCATCACAATCATAATCCAAACAATGACATTTACACAGCTGAAACAAGGGAGAAACTAAAAAAATTAAAAAAGCAAAAATCTATTAGAGATAAATATATAGAAAAAGGAATAAAACCAACATCATTCCTTGTTAAATCGAAGCGGAAATCTTCTTTAGATGATATCACTAACGTATCTACAACTGAAACCACAAAAAAACTATATTATATTCCTCCTCGCCGCCTTGTGCATTTTGATTTAAAAGGTGCTCCGCCAAAAATTTCTTATTTTAAATCTATCTTTCCATTAATCAAAAGTGCTGGTGCAAATGGAATCCTTATGGAATATGAAGATACTTTCCCTTTCTCAGGTGCTTTGTCTTCAGTTACTGCACATAATGCATACAAGAAAAAAGAAATACGTTACATTCTCGAATTAGCAAAAAATAATGATTTGCAAGTCATTCCATTAGTTCAAACATTTGGTCATTTAGAGTTCATACTTAAACTTTCGGAATTTAAAAATCTGCGTGAAGTTGAAGATATACCACAATCTGTTTGTCCTACAAATAATAATACTCTTGTGATGATTAAAATGATGATTGATCAAATAATGGCTTTACATCCTGATGCTCAGTGGTTACACATTGGTTGTGACGAAGTTTATCAATTAGGTCATTGTTCAAGGTGTTCCCGATATGACCGAAACAGTTTATTCTTAGCTTATGTTAGAAAAATTGCAAAATATGTAAAAGATCGCCATAAAGTGACGCCTATAATATGGGATGATATGTTGAGACACACAACTGTACAAGAGTTAGAGAAATATGAAATGGGCAAACTCATAGAACCTATGGCATGGTCCTATGTAGAAGATGTTTACTTATTCCTTCCAAGTAGTCTTTGGGAAAAATACAGCCAAGTTTTTCCTTACATCTGGACAGCAAGTGCCTTTAAAGGAGCTTTTGGTGAGACTTTGACCGTTCCGGACGCAAAACGACATTTAGAAAACAACAAAGCATGGCTTAACGTCATGACAGAACAAAACAGCAGTTTTAGTGGCTTTCGTGGCATTGCTTTAACAGGATGGCAGAGATATGACCATTTTGCATCTTTATGCGAACTTTTGCCAGCTGGTTTTCCATCTCTTATTCTTAATCTCTTAACAGTATCTCAAGGTCATTTTGATAATAAAGTATTTCCTAAAATGCAAGAGCTCTTAGAATGTTCCTCTCGGATGCATTATCATTTGGATCTTGAACACGATCCTAATATGTGGCGAGCTCTAGGTGTATGTTTTTTTCCCGGATCCTCGGTTTTCAGACTTACACTACGCCATTATGATGTTGCAAAATCTTTAGATAAATATATTTTTGATATCACGACACACAAAGGCTGGATGACAGAATACAATGTCAATCACAACTTTTCCAGTCCTTTGAGAGTAAATGAAATGTTAAGAGATTTTGGATACTACAATTCATCTTTGCAAATGCTCCAGGAAGCAGCGATCAAAGCACTGAGAGAAGTATACGATGATGATACAGTTAGTGAATGGATTGAATTAAATATATATCCTTACGTTAAAAAAATGAACGAAGTTTGGAAGCAAGGCAAAATATTGAAAAAGTATCAAATATGGCCTCGGCGACCTTTACCAAGGTTTGTCGAGTTGCCGTCACCACCTATAGATTTAGGATTTGTTACATCCTGAAAGATGGCAGTATTATCATACATATGCTTCAATGTGATCGGGCTCATTGTAGTCTTAAAACTCATTAAACTCAAAGGAAAACTTACTTTACAAAATGAAAATACTGTATGAAATACTCTAAAGAGTTCATACTAAGTAAATTTCATACGCATTTTCGCGTATAACTATGTTTTGATTGTTTTGCATTGCACCATTGATAAGAGTGAATTGTTCTTTTAAAATATTTTTAAAGTGCAGAATGTCCCACACTTACAATTTTATAAAACAACACACATTTTAGAATTTCTTTGCTAATTAATTAAAGTGATGTAGAAACTTCATTTTCATAAATCAGTATTGAATATAAAGAATTATTATTTAATGCTGTCCCGCCTACGTTTTATAAATAATTATAGATATTTTTAATAATTAAATGGAAGTGAGCAGAAATTTTCTAGTCGTTTTAGTATGTTTTACTTTTTTTATTAAAATCAATAAATATCTTACCAACAACATCTTACAACATTACCAAAGTTAAATTATAAAAATTGTAAATATTTTATACAATGAGATTACAAAATACCACCTACATTCAGAATTTAGTACGTTACATTTACATAAAGATACATACATTTTACAATAAAAAATAGGAGTATCTAAAGTATTTCATCACAAATTTTATTTTTTGTTGTCATAAATTCTCTGGACCAAAAAACAAATGCATCCCTGAAAACTGTATACTACTATAAAATAAGCGGACAATCTAGGTTCTATTGAAAAAAGAAAGAATTTATACAATCTGGTGTAAAATGCGCTTAGTTTTTTTTTTTTTTAATTTAATCGCTCGAGTAAAAAGAGGTACTAGAAGAATATTTTAGAAAATTCTCAAGTGGCGTCATAGCGTTTGTTTTATTTTTTTTAAATACAAGTTTTACAAATATAAAATAATGGAAATGCCATTTTTAATAATTTAAAGCTATGGTAATTATGACCACACTCTTCTACTTATATAGTTTACATTTAAAATATAACAATAATGTTTCGAGAAGAAATCGACAACATTTAGCTGGCGGAATTCGAAATTCTGCAAACTCACCCATATTTATAAATAAAATACAGTGATGTTATATTCAACCTGAAATTAAAAAAAATGCAATAGATCTGCGTAAGATTAAAACGGTTAAAATATTCGTCTACATTCAGGGAAAATTTAAAAAAAAATTAAAAATACTACTTGATGTGTGGTATATCATGAAGGGTGCATACTAAATTCCTGTCCGCCGCCATTAACTTGAGAACGGTGATAGCCATAGTCATACACGTGGTGTCTTTGTATATAAAGTAGATAAGTGCTAAGCTTTGGGACCACTTACAGCGTTACTTTGCGGCCGCTAGAAAATTAGTGTTCCTACTTTGAAAAAGATAGCGGATACGAAATAAATGTCACTTATAAAGTATTAGAACTTCCTCCATTTTCTCTGAAATGATCTCCTTTACATAAAAATAACTTCATTAGAAACACTGAGATGCATTTTTACTATATTCATTCACAAACTTAAGTACACAACTAACCAAATACACAAATGTGGCATTATGCAGCTTACCGGCGTTTACCGTTTTAATTAACGTGTGTAAACAAGGTTCAGTACATATTAATAAGAAAACTAAGTTACGTATGCAACATGTGTTCACCATTGGCAGCAATGCATCATATTATCTGTAATAGGGGACAAATTAAGCATACTTGATTCTTGAATCTTTCTTATGTGTATTACTTTTATTGGTAAATGTGCATAAGCCTTAAAGTGCCACACGTATGCGTCAAAATTTGTGGTATATTTAAACTGATACGAGGATGTAAAAAAATTTGTTTCAGAAATTCTTATAAAATTATTTTTATATGTAAAACATCATCTCTTTCTAAATAAAGGCCATTTTTCAACTTTGTAATTGACATTTTCCTCATCTCAAGATTCGTTTTCGGAGATAGGAACACCAAATCTGCAATTTGCACCGGAAATGGTTCCATAGCGTGGCACTTAGTCACTTTATTATACCTAGATACCACATTTATTTCTATAGCTATGTTATTCTGAACTTAATCGGATCTAATATGACGTTTTACTGGGCATCCTTGTAGAATATGGCTAAAAATGGCCAATAACTTGTACAAATAGCAGTTTTTTTTTATGATGTTACGTTTAATGTTATGGCATAAAACATATATACAACAGCAATAAAGTGGCATGTATATAAAACCCTCAAATATCAAATTAAAAAAATAATATACTTTGGGATATGTAAACTTTATTATGATGGCTGAAAACTTTTTCAGGGAAAAGAACTTTCTCATAATTTCTACACTGTTATTAAAAAACTCATGGAGGTTAACGGCTTCATATACAGAAATATCTAAAAAAAAGGTAATTCAAAACTCATCAAATAATTGAAATTAATCATGGAAGTTCATTCCTTAGATAACCCTCTATGCATGATTTCATGAAAAGTTTGTAAGATAGAAAAAAAGTTTTCTTTGTGATGTGTTGTGTTAATATATATTTTTAACACATTTCAATAAAATTATTTTAAACAATATTAAAATATTCATATATCAAGCTCTACCTTAAACGGAAATGAAAATATGAATGATCAACGAATTTAAGAAATTAGTTTGTTAGTTAATGTTAGTTTTAAAACAAAAAATCAATTTGACAACAGAAAATTCCTTTTTATAACCAGATGTGTAGATTAAATATAAAATTATAATATAATCATTACGTCATGAATATTAATTTTAATTGAAGAAAATAATCTAAAACATATCTGTTATTATTCAATAATGAAACGCAATTTAACAACTTGTGTTGCTTCATTTAAAATTTTAACTGAGATACCATGGTATATATATTACATTCAAGTTAAACCATTCTTTGGTGTAAATAAACTATATGAACCATAATATCCTTTTTCTTAATTTTTCAAAAAAAAAAGTCATGATTCAACCTCTAAAATGGTTTCAACTTCCCCCACAAAAAAAAAAAAAAAAAAAAAAAAAAAAAAAAAAAAAAAAAAAAAAACTCATATTTATTCATTAGCCGATCCAAAGAAATCGTTCTACGCACACTCAGTAGGCTGCAAGTTATTGAACAAGGGCATAAAATGGGCTTGTGCGGTGACTAGAACTTTGAAATGCAGGT
Organism: Maratus speculifer; assembly: GCA_964019185.1. NCBI lineage: Eukaryota > Metazoa > Arthropoda > Arachnida > Araneae > Salticidae > Maratus > Maratus speculifer. Next base: position 157,367,242 of record OZ025299.1, read on the forward strand.
TGAAGTTTGTGTGTTCGTAGTATGATATATTCCACTTTAACTCTTAAATGCATAGGATAGAACGCGTTCTAAAAAATGCGCAGTTCAAAGAATCAGAATTCATACCAGAAAAATCCGGAATATGTGAATAAAACCCCCAATAAATCGGGAACACTTATGGTATCGAAAATGATACAATATGCATTTAAGGGTTAAACAGAGGGGTAGTCAGATTAGCCCTTTGTTGCAAAGGACAACCGAACACGCTGTAAAATTAAATTTATTTGATCTGCTACTGATTTGTACACTGTATTATGGTTCACATTAAGACATTTATTTAAATACTGTACCCTCTGATGGTTCTTAAAATGTACAAAATCATGGTAAATTTTCCCCCATGTTATATTTACACTTCCTACATTACCAAAATTTGCTCAACTTTAGCAATAAAATTTTAAGAATGTACAGGAAATAGTAACAGTGAAAAAAATTGTGTTAGATTCCGAAAAGCAAAGAAATCTTAAAAGTAAACAAATTTTAAAATCATTTTCATACACCAACAATATTTAGTGTAAAGTTTCAAAATACTATCTTCTAGTTATCTTCAATATTTTCTTATTTTACAATTTATAATAATTTTAGCTTTACCTTGCATTAAGTGTATTATACCAGTTTTCATTATAATGATACCTAAAACTAGAAAATAACAAATTATTCATTAAAATTAGAGACATTGTTGCTGTGGATTCGAGATATGTTTTTAAGACTGTTAAAAGAATTTGTAAAATGACGTATATTTTATAAAAGTGTTACAACTGTTTACATTTACTTGTTAAATATATGTCTATGTGATGTCAAAATGAATTTCCAATTACATGACTGCATAAAGATGTATTGTTTTGAATACTTCGACATTAAAAATTTGTGCCTAATAACTGGGCTCAGGTTTTAAAAGATATGAATAAAATTATAATTTTTGTTTAAAAAATTTACTGAAGTATTTAAATTATGATCATCCTAAATAAAACTTTATAAATTCTGCGTTAAACGAATGTGTTTAGCTGTGATACAAGTCGCCATTTTCCTCTTGTAACTTTTGAATGCGTTACCGATTAGAGAATAACTGCCATAGATTTAAAAAAATGATACTGGTGAAAACAAAATAGAAGAAGGCATATATTTCTAAATTTACTTAGTTTAAAACTTAAAAGACGAAAATTTCGACTTGTATCACAGCCATATTCATGCACTTAATGAACTAATTACTATATGTTTATGTGTATGAGTGTATCCGATTTTTTTTAATTCTTCAGTGTTAAAACTTATGTCTGATATATGGACTCGTATTTTTAAGATGTATAAATAATTTAAAAATTTGTTACAATGCATATAACTTTTACTGAAATATCTAAATTGCGATTACCACAAATTACCTTGTTTTGATAGTTAACTGTCATAACAAAGTTGTATGCCTGCATATTGAATTTTTGATTCAAATACTTCGATATTAAAACATATACCAGCTATATGGCCAAGTGTTTTAAAAGTAATAATAAAAATAATAATGAAATGATTTAAACTTTACTAAGATATTTAAATTACCATGATCATATAACTAGCTTGACTTGAACAAATAATCTACTTATAAATTACGTACTATATAATACTTTACAAAACTGTAATTAACTTTTAAGCTTGAGTTTATTGTTTAGTTTATCTGTTTCTTAAAACAGAAAGGGCCGATGTATAAAATTGAGAAATTTGAGTTAAATACACTAATAAGTTCAGGATGTAATATAAAGTAATTGTTAAAAGGGCCAAAGTCCTCCAAATATTAGATCATTAAAAAAAAAACATTTTGTTCAGTCCTATGTTACTTACTGTTAATGTAAAAATGGCCAATGTCATTATAAAAAAAATAATAAATTAATAAATCAATGTAACATTAGATTGTAGTGAGAAAAACATCACTGATTTGAAAAGTACAACTTTGGAAAATAACAGTACAGAAATCGTAGCAAGATTAAATTGCGTTTTCTGCGATTTGAGAAAAATGGACATTGGCCCTTTTTGTTCCAAGGTACAGATATATTCAAATATAATATATTTTACTGATACTTGTGCCGGTTTGCTTTTACAAATTAGCAACAGAATCGAAACTAGAATAAATATTAGCATTTCTTTAAATCAGCGCAGATCTATGACAAATTCGTGTTTAATATACAGCTAATGCTATCTTTTAAGCATTTAGTTTTCACGGCACGAAGTCGCTCTGTTGATATTTTATTAATTATTATAATTAAACTGAGCTATGGCATTCCTAATTACTAAAAGCTGGACATACTGGACCATGTGAATTTTTCTGCCTTAAACATTTTTACGAAAATTGCTTTTGCGTATTTGTATGTAAGAGATTATTATTATGACAAATTACAATAATCATTTTATGAACATATGTATACTGGTCTTATGTACGAATTTGGGAAAATGGTGAAATTATTCTAAATTCCTCTGGCATTTGCAGTCAAAAGTTGGATTAGTAAAGAATGATCTATAACAATCTTTCTTATAATTTAATAAAATCAAAGTACAATGGGGTTTTATTGACATTGTTTTGATTACCTATTCCAGTAAAAATCCAAATTGATTAAAAGTTTTATGGGCTTTACGAGCCTATAAACATATAAATAAATATTTATAAAATAAAATGCATATTTTATATAAATATTTATAATATAAAATGCATATTTTATATTATAAATATTATTGTAATCGTGCATCAATTATTTAAAAATTATTTTAACGCGTATTTAAATCTTTTGATTATTTTTTATTTTTAAAACGTTAAATTAATAAATATTATGCGTTACCAACAAATTTTTACGATTGATGGTGCAAGACAATGTTTATGTTTTTCAGGAAAATCCCACACCCTAATTAAAATTTAAGGTTAATAAAGCCAATCGCATATTTTTGTTTAAATGTGATCGAATATTTCTCGTGTTGGTTTTTTCTACTTTAACTCAATTCATTAAAACCTCATTTTATACATTGACACAACAGAATAATAGAATTTTTATGAACTTTAATGCTGATATTCAACAAAGTAAATCTGGTATATTTATGAAGTCTTAAAGGTTGTAATTGCCAGTATAATTCCTTTAAAAGGAAACTTTATTTATTAGCTTTAAATGTCTATTCCAGTGTACATATGTTCATGTATAATTATATTAAAGTAATTAAATTTACATAATTGTATTTCAATGCAATTTAGTAACTTCTATATTATTAATTAAATGAAATATGACTGATAATTGAAACATTGTTTTTTGAACTTCTTTTTTTATATAAGTTTTTATATGATCGAAATAAACTTCTTTATACAAGCCGTGTAAAAATTTTAAAATAATTATTTACGTTACTATAATATTTAGCTTTTATGATTATCCATTGTTTAAATTTAAAAATGTATATTTCTACTCTTTAAAACAATTCGAAGACCCATATGACAATCTACATTACTTGCTTTAACTAATATATTTTACAAACTACTAGTAAAGTGAAAATGTCACGTCAAAACTTGAAATCAATGAAAAAAAAAAAGATTTATGTTGTATTATTTTGGCAATTATTTTGTATTATCTTCATGTTACGCTTTTACAACATTTCTTATTTTCTTTAATTAAATAGATAGGAAACCTATGAGATCTCTCTTGTTCTCAATCGATTATTAAATGTGAGAGTCATAATTTATTCTCTTTTGTAAAATTTGTTTGCGAGAATCAAGTAACTTTACCATCATCTTTATATTAGCTAAAAACTGAGTCCGATAAAATGCAGAAAATGTGATTAGTTGTTTTTTTAGTTTTTTTTTCTTGACATATTAAAAACGGATTTTTCCAGAAATAAAATTAGTATTTTTAAATTAAAATAATATATGTATATATATATATATATATATATGTATATATGTATATGTGTGCATTATATAACACTTTTTAAGAGTTTAAGCCATAAAAATGTTTAACATAATTTACAAGATATCTGAAAACAATTATTAATATAAAATACATATAGTTTTAATGGTGCATATAATAAAAAAGAAATTACTGACATGTTTTCAAATTGATAAAAAATAAGTAAAATTTCAAATAAAACTAAAGAATCTAAGAAACAAGAATTTTCGAAAAATTAAACAAAAAATTATGTGAAACAAATATATCATAAAATTTTTTTATCGAATTTTAAAAGAAAGAGTTTTTTAATGGAAATACATGTTACCATAAAAAATTACTAATATAAAATGGATTGAAAGTGTTATAATGAGTATATGATTTTTAAAAAAAATTAATATTATGAGAAGGAATAAAAATTATCAAAATTTTCGGAATGCGCCGACATAGAACTTAGAAAACAGAAATTAAAGAACAATGCTGTTAATAAATTCATTAAAAATCTCATTCTAAAAATAACTTCATTTCTATCCTATGATAATTTATTTTAATGTTGTAGAATACCCTGATGTCACAATCTCAAAGTTTTTATTTGCTTATTTTTTATTAGTCTTAAAAGTTCTTTTTTAATGTTTTATAATGTGAAACTTTAAAACGTACTTTAATGATATTTTATTTAAAGATAACTTCGATATATTTTTAAAATTATATATTTATGAATGTCGGTTTTGGGGGGAATAAATATCATCAGAATGAACACAATTTTTTATATTATCCATAACATTATACATTTTTTTTTCAAATTTAAGGATTTTTTGAGGCTTAATATTTTAAAACTGTCGGATAATGTAAATGCTGACGAAAGTTATTCAGAGTTTGAACTATAAATGCAGTGAAAAACACTCTGTTATTCGTTAAAAACATTTAGCAAAAAGAGATATCAAAAACTGGATGAGTATTGTTGTGTAAATGATCATTTCACTGCGTAAAAAAGGTAGAAGGACACTAGTTTATCTTCTAATAAAAGTAATTGAGTTAACTGATTAAATTAGCACAGAATTCTTTATTTGCTGAACATTTTACAACCAAATGAATTACATTATTTAAAAATAAGTTACGAAGTGAATTTGTTTTTTATCGTATATTTTCTAATGCAGTCATAAAACTCTGTAAAGAAGTAGAAGGACACATACGTATTTTATACGAAAATTAAAGAATTCGTAAGAAATTTTCTTTGAATTTGGTTTTATCACTTGAAAGACTCTGTTTGGCCTTGAATCATAGTGTGTTTATATTTCACTTTAGCAAAAACTGTCCCAAATATCATTAAGTTCATTCCGAAGATCAACAACAGATTCATATTGTTTTCCTCCATTGTATGCCTCCAGTATATGCGACAATATAATGTTGCTCATATGTTTTCAGCTATGATTAGGTCAGGAATTCTACCTGGACATGGCAAAACATGGAAAGGTTTTTGCGTGAAAAGCTGCGTGAATCACTGCTCAATCTTGTTAAATTATCTTCTCCACCTAATTCTGTTCCCTACAGTTTAATTTGAATTTTCCACAACCAGATGCAATCTTTATGATTATGCCTACCTCCTAAAATATCACAAATCCATATCTGACAGTTTTCCAGATCATCAAATTTCCACATCCCATATATCGAAAGTTCTTCTCATTTTTGATACGATGACAAGTATAATTAATCAGATCCATCTACATTAAACTTTTTCTTAATTGAGAAAATGACAGAAGCCCATTTCGTGGTCAAGACGTGTGGCCTCTCACCCAAGATAAGTGGTTTGCTACATGCATTTTTGTAAATTTTGGATGGTGGTGTTTCTTTTGAAAATGAACATTTTAGATTTATTTATTTATCAGGTATATACATTTTTTCGTGGAACATGTTATTCCTGCTCATATTCGGACCTTTAAAATTGTAGAATTTATCTTTTTCAACTTTCTAATAATATTTTTTCATCACGAAGCTTTAGTATTTTAGCTCTTCGTGGGTTTTTTTCAGTAACTTGATGCTGTGGATTTCCGAAATATGTTGATATTTCAGTTTTACTAACGTTAAGGAATGTGGCAAATTTTATGATGCTTTTACCCTCTTCCTTAAGCATTATCACCTGACATTTCTGAAAATAATTTAAAGGTATTCTTCAGGCATTCTAAAATAGAATACATCTAAAAATATAGAAATACTTTTTCTTTAAAAGAAACAGTAAAATGCTTATTTACATTATCCGCAACAAAAGGCTCCAATGAATTCAGTTTTCCACACCTGTCCTTCTATTATTTACAGTGTAATAGTTACATAAGTTCATGTTTCTATAAGTAAATTATGTTACCAATTTTTACTTTACAGCAAAAGGAAGGAAAGAAAATTATGCTGTTAAAAAATCAGAACGTAAATGTAAATCACTATTAAATAAATAAAAAAAAAAAAAAAAAAAAAAAAAAAAAACTAGCAACCTTCTTTGTTTTTTTACACAGTGTATGTATTTACGTATAAAAAGTTTATAGTTTGTTCACATTTTACTTGAAACTGAAATTTAGAAGAAACTTATGAATGTGGCCGAATCATTTATTGTAATAAAAATTTTTGTTAAAAAATATCGAAAGACATCAGTTTTAAAACTATTAAATCACAGTAGTTTCACTTTACTATCAGTTTTAATTTGTATATTTTAGGTACTTTAAAGCACATATTTTGTACAGTCACAAAACAGATGTTTTTAATGTATTATACAAAGCTCAATATAATAAAACTGTACATATAACGCTGACAGTAGTTTGAGTTTTTAAGTGAAATGAATGGAAGACTGATACATTAAAAAGGAGGCTATTTTTGTTTCAGTATTAAAGTGTTTTTAATCTCTAATTATTTCCATTAATTTATTTTTTTTAATTTACAAATTTGAAATGATTGAATCAATTAAAAAATTATTCAACTTTTAATGAATTGTAATCGTTTAAAAGTTAGTCTGATTGAAAAGGTTACTTTTAATTTTTAAGCTATCATGAAATTTTGATAAGAATAAACAGATTTTATTTAAATTTCCGGCAGTTCATTTTAAGAATCAATTTAAAGAAAAATATTTTTAATATATATTTTATAAGTTTGTGTGTTATGAAGTGAACTTTATAAACATTGTTGTTTATTAGCGTATATTTTCAAGCATAAGAAGTCAAGTATTTTATTTTTACACTTAAATTTCTGTTATATTTTATTGTAAATAATGAAATTGTTTGTACTATTGTCTAATATAATATCTTCAAACAACCACCATCAGCACAGCCTTTCTAGCTAGGGATATTCGGGATATTTGCAACATTACGACTTCACATTATTATTGACACTTCTCGGTGAAAACGAAGTCTACTTAGAAATATTTTCCAAACAGAAAAATAACAGAGGAATGCGCGCTTTTCAATTTTGATTTACTCTCACGATTTCTCTCTTTTTTTACATTATATTATCCTGTTGATCTAATCAAATGTTTACAAATTCTTTTATAATATCTTTTGAAAGCCATTCCCAGTAAAACAGTAAAAGGAAATTACTCTCGAAAAATTTAAAAATAGTTTTTTGCTTAGTTAAAGATAATGAAAGGCTTCAGAAAGGATGCAAATGTACAGAATGTTTCAACAACAGAGGAATATATAAATAAGTGGCACACAAGTTCATTTTGTAAACAGAGGCTTTAAAATAAGTTCACATTTTTCTACAATCGTTGGTAATGTAACTTCGTAAGATATAAAAAAAGCTAAAACTAATATATAAGGTTTTATTCAAAATTACAGATTTTAATCTTTAATTGATAAACGCGAGAAAAAGAAAGTTTTGAATTTTGCAGTTAGTTTGAGAACATATGCAAGTTTACATAAGACAGAACCATCTATTGACAAAAATGCATATATTTCTAAATTAGTCTATTCATAACTTTGCTACAAACATGTTACTTACTTCATCTTTTTACTTAAGTGAGTAGTGATTTATTGGATTTTAAAGTTCGGGTACATAATTAGACATGGTCAAAGTAAGAAATTTAGTTTATTAAAATAAAACTATAGGATGCAAATTAGTTAATGGAAAATAAAATGTTTAATAAATGATGATATATTTAACGAAATGAGAAATATTCACATTATTTAAGACTATTTATAAATTTTACTTTAAATATATTAATCATGGAAATAATGACTCAACGAAATTGAAGGGCTCTGTGAAGTAGTGTTTGAAGATCTCTTGTCTAAATTATGTGCCTGAGATTGTTTACTTGCACAGGGTGCCCAGAAAGTTTTGGTGCATGAGATTTCTGACTTTACAGACTGGTGTAGACTGGCTGCTTAAAAATCGTTGTTTAAAATTGAAATTGGATCCATGTTTTTAAAGCTTGTTGAAAATATATTAATAATTAATAATAGCATTTTTTTTATTAATTTGACCACCATTTTCAAGAAAGACGAATAGTTTGTAAATCTGACGTAACTTCAATTGTAATCATAAGAAAAGTGGGATATTCAGATCGTTCAAAGGAAACTAATATCCTATTCTTTGTTTGTTAAATGATGTTAAATTGCAGATTTTCACCTATCGTTTCTACCTCTGCTATCACAAGAAACTCCCTTTGAAACACAACGCTGAAATCCTACATCGTCAAATAACATCAATATAATAACAATATTTTAATATCTAAATAGAAATTTTTTTATTTTTCTAATGCATTAAAGCTGTATGCGCACCCTGTAATAACTATGTTTATGTAAGATGAAGAAACATGGATGTACCTTGCGGATGGTGCCGTCAAAGATACAGAATAATCTGTCAAACACTTTTTTGGAAGAAATGTAAATAAATTGTATAATATTTCATTTTAAAATTTTGTATATGAAAGAAAACATTGAAATAGTTTATTACTGTTGCATTGTAAAAAATAGTTTTCTAATTTCATCTAATTGCCACCAGGCTCTGAGGACCACATAGCGTGCAATACACTTAAATCAAATAAATTTAGTTATTGTTATACTTATCTGTTTTATATTTTTTCCATTGACACAACATTTGTAAAAGTCATTTTAATCAGAGTTGCCAAGTCTCCGGCTTTCTGGATACCAGCATCGTAATGCAGAAAATGTTGCTTTATTTAATTGGAATATTTCATCGATTTAAAATAACCAGATTTTCTTTACGATAACATTGGTGTTCAAAAAGCCAGAGCTTGACCAATCTGTTTTAAGTTAATTCGTAAAACAAGTTGTAGCAAATGGAGTAACTTCATTGCCATAATTTGATTTTGTAACGTGGGAACAGAAAAAATCAACTTTTATGTTTTTGGGAAAAGTACACTGACCAATAAAAATTGGAAGATTTTACTGATAACAAAAATAATGTAAGATAAAATATCGTTTCCATGAAAACGAACATTTCTTGTATAAGACAGTGCGATCACGATCCATTTCTGCAATTCTTTCCTGGAAAATACCTCCTTCACATATCAATGGGCTTTGCAAATCCGGGCATCTTGGTGATCTTTATCTAAGGTGGTCTGGGGTAATAACGCTAGGCGGGGTAATAACGCTAGGCGGGGTAATAACGCCAAGTGCTAATATTTTGCATAATTATGAAATAATCTGGTAAATGACACCCATGTGCTCTGCGCAGAAGGGTTTTGAGTCATATAAATCGCAAAAAACAGCTTCAAGTTAATTTGTTTCATTTTCAGGTCTTATTGTTTTTACAAGCAACTAAAATTAACGCTTGATCTAAAATTTGCGAGATACGTTTTGTGATGTGAAGACTATTTTTTTTATCCGGAAATACTTTCTTAATTACATAAATTTGTAGTACATTTCATGGACTTTCAAAATGTTGTTGAAGATTTTGGATATCTTCTCGAGATAATTTGTAATTTAAAATGTACAGCGCAATAACTATAACGGGGTAATAACGCCAATCCTTGGCATTAATACCCCGGTTGATTCCCTACAGTGGCCGAGCTACATCCTAAATACTGATTCAAATAAACACAGTTAAAACTGTGCAATGTTTCTAATAATTCTATTTAAGCGGTCCTTTTTAAGCAAAAAGAAGCTCACGGTCTGATATTCTTTTTCCTTATCCTCCCCCCCCCCCCACACACACCACACTTTTATTTTTCTTACACTATCACAAAATACTGAACATTTTCAATAGCTTAGAATGCAATTTGTCAATTTCTAAGTTTGTAGAGTTTGTATTTTTAGAATTGGGCAATCTACATGCAATTATTCCATCTTATTTCATAGTTTTGTTTGCATGGCGTTATTACCCATATATGTGGGTAATAACGCCAAATAGCATTGGTAAAGAAATCACGCCATTACACTTTATGAATACATATCTGTTAAATTACTTTTTTTATATAGCTAGTCAATGAGTTGCTGTATCAAAATATATATTTGTTTGAAAAATACAAACTAAAACTGAGCCGTGAAAATTGGTAGAACCTTAACGTGGCGTTATTACCCCAGGATACCGTATTTCATTTTTTTTCTCTATTTCCTCCTGCCTATTCTGTTGTCTATTCTTCACTCTCAACATTATTACATTTTTTGTTGTAAGCGCAATTCTTCATTAGCCAATATCATAAGTCTTTATTCATTTATGAAGAATTGAAACCATCCACATGTTTGCCGTGCGATCCGTGTCCCTGTAAAAAAGGATCGTGACAGTTTAAGGAAACCAGCACACTGCTTTGGTCTCTGTTTAGATAGACTGGGGATGAATGTTGGTCCCATTCGCATTAATCAGCGGGTCAGCTAACTTGTCACGAACTAAGGTTCGGGCATTTATTAGTCATCTCGTTAAGGGTGAAAACTGAAATATGAATATCATATGACCGTAAGGGTCCTATTTAGTACTATTAGTGGTTGATGCGGCCGAGGTTTTTATTGTTTTTATCTCATTTATGGATGAAAGTACTTCAATTTTTTCTATTCCTCTCTCATTTGGAGACCAACAAATTGTATAGTATATTTCATTCATTCGCTTCTTTGTAATTAAAAGCACTCATAGTCTTTCTGATATTTTTTAAAGAGAACTTCACTGTTTCTTATTTCAAAATATTTATTCTGGTTTTGGAGATAATTGTTGACTTAAAATCCTGCAGTCTGGAGTTGTTGATGTTTCTTCAGCTAATCAGCCACAAGCTATCTCGAATTCCAATAGATACTTTTTATTTTTCTGTTTAGGCACACCAGACTTTAAATGCAAGCCGTGGTGTTATATCCGAACCAGATCTTCCACTCTGTATAGAAAGAATTCCTAGAAATTAAAAAAGATTAAAATGTTATAGATTCACGCCTTATTAATATCTTTGCATAGAGCGTGTGTTTCATACGAAATGCATTATTCTGAGTTTCAATAATCTACGCTACTAACTAAAATTAGTTTTGCCTATATAAGCTGTCTTGTTCGACTTTATATTTTCATTCCTCTTCGTTGTTTTAAATGCCAGCATATGGCTATACTACAACTACCATGCTATGGCTATACTACAACTACCGGTCGTAGTTCCTTTAATTTTACACGTTTAGCAGAAGCCGGACATGGCTGCAAATAATTCCCAAACGTTAAACGTTGCGCATATTTTAAGTTCATTCAGCATAATCTCGCTCTTGACCAAATTGGATCCGTGAAAAAAAAAAAAAAAAAAAAAAAAAAAAAAAAAAAAAAAAAAAACTTGTTAAAACTATTCAAAAACTTTCTTATCCTGAAGCTTCCAAACATATTGAATCCAGAACCCTATCCTTCTAGAGTTATTAATCTAGTTTACTTGAAAACCAAAAAAAATTGTTAAGGCATATAAGCACCGATATTAAATCTCCCATTCCACCAAGCAATTCACCTGGAACTCAACTGTGAAGCATTATAAAGAAAAAACCTGTTATGTTCAATCTACTGCTAGTAGAAGACTTATGCCATCATTTGAACTTTGCGAACCATCATCTGAACCTGTTAAAATAGAATATTATGATTACGCTATTCATTTTTATCCTTTTGTTAATCCGTCAAAAAAGGTTCAAGCCAATCTAAGAAGTCAATCAAACATGAGTCTGAGCAAATTTCTATTTCCTTTACAAATAAGTTGCCCAAACCAGATGTTTCTCTGACAAATAAGTAAATACAAAAGTCATGTGCAGAGAAAAAAAAAAGTAACGAATACTTCGACGCAAATTTCAACACAATGAAAAACTATGAATAAAAAAACAAGTATTGGTGTTGTTTTATGAAGACCGATTATTAGCACTTGAAATATAGTCCCGAGGAAGGGGAAGCCTTAAGTAAGGGTCTATCTAAGCGATCTAAGCCATATTTAACCAAGGAAAACATCAAACGATTAGGCAGACGGGCACGATGGGGTTAAAACGCAGCATCTCCCGTCTACAAGTTTTGGGACCTGAACCTCTAGAAAAACAGGGAATCATGTGTTAGCCGATCATTTGCTAATATGAAGGATTTTGCTCGATTATCTGAAAGAGTTTATGGAATCAGACTCTTACACTCAAGATTCAGATGGGGATTACGGAATTTCAGTTTTTGAGGAATTGAATCCTGCGTGATTTTATGTTGTTTATTTAACGATCTGTTGTTTAAATAAACCTAGTTTTATGCTATATTAATTAGACATTTTACACTTTGTTTTACTTATCAATCGTTACTTTCTAGATTTTACAGATTTTAGTTATAAATATTATGTTTGCTTTTTTAGCATGGTTTTGAGATATCATTGGATGTTTTTAATTATACATCATCACACTGCTTTTTCCACAGCTTTCACACTGCTCATCACTTTTCATCTCCTTTAAACATGCGAATTTTTATCTATTTTTCTGTAGCAAAATGTCTCAAAAGAGAGTTTTTGCCATAAAACCCTAACGAACGAAACGTTCCTGCAATGAAAAATACACGATGTCTCGCTAAAAACCAACCTGGTTTTATACTCATAACTTTGCTAAAAGTTTAGAATATTGTAAAAGGATTTTTAGCAGACTTTCACATTCTTTTATTTTAAATGTAATGGTAACACGAGTTATGCAGTAAAAAACCAACACTGAGTGTCAGACACTCTATCAATTAAAATGTAACTTGCAACGGTCCATTGGGATCCGCCAACATAAAAGGAAGCCATAACAGATCTTTAACAACAAAACAACAGTTTATTTAACAAAAGTGTAAAACAGTGTGAGGAATAAAAGAAATGAATTTAAATAGATGACTTTGACTAAACAATACAAAAACCAAGATAGGGTATGAAAATCCCAACTTGATAAATCTCAATGTAAAAAAATCAATTCACAAAATGATACATCAAAGATACTAAAATCACTAATTGGATTTAATGATAATTTAGATTGCCAATAGACTTCAACTATCTTCTTACTGAGCCCAACTACTCTTTTATTCAATAAGATAAATCAACTTCTTGCCAATAACTGATGCACTGGGAGTAATTTATATTTTTACATTCAAATTAGAACTGTAGTCATTTAAATTAAAGAATAGTTTTTCCATGGCACGTGTTTAACTCAGCTAAAAATTCTTGAAAGGCGAGACTAGATACAAATCCAAAGTTCCTTGCTTATACTCGCCTACATGTAGACACTACTAAATCACAATAACTTAACATATTTTCGCAAAATGTCAATGACAACAAATTATCAGGTTCTTTTCACACTTTTAGAAAGTGTTTGAAAGACGAAATAGGTTCCTCATTCAGCCACAAATATTATCATAAAAGAACTTCCATAAATTATCATAAAAGAAATCCACACACTAGTATACTCTTATGAAAGAATAAATTGTTTTACTTCGAAAATACCACAAGGTGACAGTATATACCTTATAAGTGGGAAATTCGCTGTACCCTCTTGCACTTCTTGCATCGTTATAAAATTTCCCACAAAGTTAGTCTGCTAAACATTTCGCTAAAATTTCTGCAAAACAGATTAAATTATAGACAGAAATTTGGATTTTGAATGAAGTTAGACGCCCAGATATAATTTTATACACTTTTAAATCAATTAAAAGTAGTTTCAGCCAGTTACAGAAAGTGTTTATAGTTTTAAAATTTATTTTTCACGATGATTGATGTAATCCAGTTGTACGATAATTTTATAGAAATAGAATTAACAAAAAAAAAAAATTATGTATTGTCTCATAACACGATCATATATTTATTTATACATATATCATACATTAGAATTTAGTGTCATACAATTTATAAAATGTTTGTGTATCGCATAAAAAAAATTTGACCACAAAAAGTATTAAAGGATGGAAATTTTTTTAATTTTTCTAAAAAATATCATTTTCACACTGGGTAAGTAGTAATGCATGCACAAGAAACAATGAGACACAAGAGTGAGATCATCTAAAATAATCTGTTGGTCAAAGATATTACGTATGTTGTGATAAGATGAATGTGAAAATGTCCCAAAAGATAAATAAAGTTTCCATCATTGCTGTCGATGCATGCATTACACTGTCGGATCAAGAACAGGCGGATTCGCACAAATATACCTGGATTTTCTCGGATATATATAGCAGCACAGATTAGTCTTGCAACCAGATGCATATTGGGATCCACAGGCGTTGCGTATATAGCATTTTTTAATGCACCCTAAAGAAGAAAATATGGATCGGGAAGCACCTTAAATCGGGAGAGTGCGTTGGCCACTTAAAAATGTTTACCGTCGGTGATTTAATTGTTCACGAATACATCTGCCATAATGAAGAGATGCCTCATCATTTTGAAACCACATATGGCGTCCGACATGTTGTGACATGCGTGAAATAAACTTGATAGCACTTCTTGTAAAAAGATGCGATAATCTGCAGATGTTATAGATGCTGGCAATAAAAGTAAGGGCCGACGCGATATAGATTCTCGCCAGCCCATAAATAAATTCCTAATCTGAGAACGCTGATTTCCTTCAATGCTCTTGTGAATATCATGTAATGGCAAACAAAGTCGTTTTAGACAATGGGTTGCAATGCATATCTGAATCCTTTTGATGTTCCCTATTTCCTTTTAAAGTTTCTTCCAATAATCCTAGGACATCCTGTATATTATATACTTATTTACTGGAATAAGATTAATAATGCATCATTATCAAAAATATGCCTCATATGTCATATTTTTTTTATAAACTAAATCACATCGATGAGTAAAAAGTGCATTTTAGAGTGCTATGTATGTATATATATATATATATATATATAGAACCATTATGCAATACTATTCAGCATCAAAATATGGAATAACTCATTAAATAACGAACTACATCCAACAGAGGAGTTGGCAGAAATTGGAACAAAATTGGAAATGTGATATTTAGCTCGTTATCAAGGGTAATGCTAAATAGACACATTAATTGCGATTAATTTCTGTTTAGAAATCAGGATAAACCTAAAAATGATTTCTAAATTACCCAATTAATCGCCAATGCAAAACATAATTCAATGAAAAATACTAGACAAATATTAAAACAATAATCGAATTATCAAATAGATAAACTGACACGATAAATCGCCACCATGTAAGAGAGAAAAAAATATAAATTCAAATTTGCAAACTCCCATGCCAACAGTTATAGGTGACAGTTAACGGAAAAAGTTTTATCAGAAACCAAAAAGATATAATTAATAATATATAATTAAAATAACTATTATTAAAAATATTAAATTACAAAATTATATTGAACAACGATGTTATGAACTTAATGGAAATAATGTAATAATTTTATAATAATAAAAAAGTTTTAATTAATATCGATGAAAATTTACTTTAAGAACGATAAAATACTAATAAACTAGACAGTGCTCCATCTACTATCACGATCGTGAGTAAATGATTTTTTTAAAGTAAGAAATAATATATATAAAACTATATTGACATTTAGATCTTAATCTAAAAAAGGAGAATTAAAAATGCATTTTAAAATCTAGATTAAAAAATAAAAAGATAAAAAATACCTTATTAATAAGGATGTTTTAACAAGATCCAAACAAAAAGTTTAATGGATCAATGTTATCATAATGTAGGTAGTAAAAATGAGCGGTGGCGTTATCTTTAGTTTGTAAATAGGATAAATTAATTCAGTAAGAGCTCCATTTTACAAATTACATTACTTATTAGTTTAAAGCAACAATGTGGGTATTAATAAATTATTATATCATTTTAAAATATACTAGCAGTAGATAGTTTATTTTGATAACTAACTTGTCAAATTTAAAAATATAAAATATATAATATAAAATAATAACAAATTATTAACTATTAACCAGCCTCAAACTACTTTGCAAATTAAAGCCAAAGGAATAAACAAGGAATGCTATGTCAACACAATACCATAAACAATAAATTAACACTTTTCTATTGTTACACTGTACCAATTCCTAAACCCCCCTTTTATATATCTATAAATATATTAACATATGTCCATATATTTTCCAGCAGCTCCTCCCTACCTCCATTATCTAACATCTGCCCACCGAGCCTACCTATTAATTAATGGTTTTTTTTATATTTTATAGTTTTATATTTTTTGTGAAATTTTTATGTTTTATATATTTTTTAATATATTTCTTTATACGCAAAATGCTAAAGGTAGCTAACAATAAACATCCTACTGCAAATTATAAGTAATAAAAGTATTAATTGTATATTAAAGAGTAAATGGATTTCTTAGGAAAACCATGATTTATCGTATCAAATATTAATTGTTTAATGTTTTTGTTAATAAGATGAGGGGAACTTAAACTTTTGATTCTGAACAAGTGATTGAGGAGTATAATGCGATAAACAGAAATGTGGAGGGAAGTTTTAAAATGAGTAAAGGTATTAACTTTAAATTTAAAATCTTTACGTTTCTCATACAGCTCAGTAATTATTTTGTTCTCAACTACTTTAATTTTTAAATCTAAAAAGTTAATAATATTGTTTGATGAAAGGTTTTCCGTAAGTTCCAGATCAGTGGGATAATCTATAGGAAATGAAGTACTAACACTGTTAGTGGTGTCAATTAAAATGATGTCATCAATATAGCGAAACATTAAAAGATTGTCATTACAATTAGCGCGTTCATAGTGGTATAAGAATAAATCAGACAAAATACTTGTCGTAGAGTCTCCTTGAGGAATTCCGACTTTTTGTACATATAGAGTATTATCTTGTAAAAGAAAGTTAATGCGTATAATGAAATTAGTTAATGTGCGAAAATAAGCTGTATCCATATAATTAGGAAGAGTTAATTGATATTTAAATTGTTTGAATAGTTGATTAATGATTTTATGAAGGTCTAAGAGATTGATATTATTGAATAGATCTTTGTCTTAAGTCCTTATATTTTTAACAAATTTAAGGTCTTTAAGTATACTAACCAGTTGATAACTGTTTTTGATACAATGTGTATTATCTTTCGCTATAGTGAGTTTATATATCTGATTTAGAATTGTTGATAAAATATTGTTAGCATAATTGTTATATGTATTACATTCTATTGTAACAATTCAAAATTTAATGGGATTCTTATGAAACTTAGGAATTAACACTAAATAAGGATAATTAAAGTTTGTAGGTGTAAAATTAAGTAGTTTATAGAAACTATTAATTCTACGATTGTATCATCAACAATGTTTACAATGTATCATCATTAGCATTATAGAAAGAATTATTTGATGAAAGAAATAATGTAAAAAGATAGTGATAATACGATTTACAAATGTTGCATAGTTATTTGAGGATTTATCTATATAAGTTATCACAAAGTTATGTTGCAATTTATTAATTTATTGGAAAATGTGACGAGTATTCACTTTAATTAGCTCTGATGCTTTTTCGTTAAGAGCAAGAGTTAACTTATCTATAACCAATATTTTCCACTGGTGAAAATAAGCGATAGGTTTATTGTAAGAAATTGAAATTTTGTAAATAAATAAGTCAATGTTATAATTAAATTGTTTTATAATTATTTAACATTAAAATTGGATGGAAATCGAAATTTAGTACCATAACCCATTAATTTTCTTAATGTAGTATCATTGACAATATTAAGGTTACCAGTAATTATAATGACCATGATCCTTATTAATATATTGTTGCATAGTAGGGACTTTGCAGTTACAAGGAAAGGTACTAGTGGCAGCGGTATTTTTGGAAAAGGAATTATAGTTAAATATCTTGCTTCCTAAAGGAATTGGATATCTGAATGTTCTAGATATTTGTCAATTTTTAATACTAAATTTACAATTTGTATCATTTATTATAGAATTACTATTAATTGTATTATATATTTGATTAGAATAAGTAATTAACATTTGTGTGTTTGTATTTTTAATTTTAGGGGTTTTTTTGTAAATTGATATTGAATTGATTAACTCTTGTCATAATAAGATCAAAGAATAAATTTGAGAAATGCATATTATACGTAATAATACTTTGAAATATATTTAAATACTGTGCAAGCGTTTTCTTTTTCATAGTGAATATATACTTTCGAACTATTAACCAGTTATAATTAATTAACTAATTTCTATGAAGATCATTTAACTGCCTGATATATTAAAGTATCATTTTAGCATACACTTTACACAACATGTGTGTCATGTTATAGTACACAATTTCAAAATGCAATAGATAAACAGACTAACAAATATGGACTGAGAGAGCATGTATGCAGATATATTCTGTGTGGATATATTTTAATGTACTCAGCATAATATTTTCCCAAATTTATTACCCAAATTTATTACCCATTTATTACCCAAATTCACGATTTTTTAAAAATATGATACTAGTAATATTTTATATTCTTGGAAGAGAGAAACATTTCGTGCAATATTTTATCACGGACCCGGGCAACGCCGGGTGGGTCAGCTAGCTATAGTAATAAAGAGAGAAGTTTGTGAGTGTGTCCGAGCTGTTTTGAAGTGACCGCTGCACGTATATTTTAAAAAAAAAACTAAAGATTTCAGCGCTGGTTTAATTTCAACTTTGAAGAACATTTTCTACGTAATGCAATTCATTTTTAAGAAAAATACACAGAAATAAATTTTAGATTAGGAAAATTGTAGTTTTTATATTTTTAATCGGAACTTTTGTTTAATACAAAAATGTATATTTTGTTTTAAAATAAATATGAATTTATGATTATGTTTTAGAGAAAAATCATGAAGATACACGTACATTTTGAGAAGATATAATCGATGCAATTGAAGATCAACTTTTACGTTTCTCACTTTTCACAAACATTTAGTTTGCCAGTAAATCTTTTAGCATTACCGCGTTATTTTAAAAAGTTTTGAAAAGTTTCGTAAAGTTTTAAAAGATTAATTATGTAAGGCTATTAAATGAATTTTATATTGGAAGAAAATTCCGTTCCGCGAAATGTATTTACAAGGATATATGTTTTTATTCCAAATGTTCTAGCAATTAAAGTAAAATAACTACACCAGTGGTTTACTCTGTATAAGAAGTGGATACATTGAACTTCAGTAACACAGCCCAACAAAATTCATCTTTATTCATGTTCCACATGATTAATTAAATGTCATTTACTACACTGCTTGCCATTAAAATTGAAACATCATGAAAGAAAGAAAATACAAAAAAAGATATTTTATTGTACGTAAAGAGTAGTGCATAAAAATAAAATGATTACATTTGTAAGCAGTTTGGGGTGCGAAATTATTAGAAACTCCCTGTGTCATCTAAAACGACCCTTATCCAATTAGGCATAGAATGGAACTGAGCTCGGATGACACAAACGGGCAACTCATTCCACGATGCTTCAAGTCTATTTTGCACTTTATTAACCGTATTAGGTGAAAAGGGGTGGAAGGCTAATCTCTCAGCAATCCATCGGCAGATTTTTTTAATGGATGACAGATCTGGAGACTGTGCAGGCCAGGGCAGTTATCGAATATCCCATGTATCTAAGAAAGTCAGAACATGATGCGCAACATGTGGTCCTGCGCTATCTTGTTGGTCTCGAAGACAAAGCTCAACCACTGGAAATAAAATGAAAGAAATGTGACGATCTACTTCCAAATTACCGTCGATCCGAACTAAAGATATGCATGTCGTGTACCCAATGGCTGTTCAAACCTTCACATTAGGTATAGGGCACCTATGCCGATACCGAATGCAAGCAAGCGACGAGAGTTATCCTCGGAGACTCCAGACACGTATACGGCTATTAGAATACTACACGCAGACGCGGGAATCGTCTGAAAAGATGACATTGTGCCAGTACTGCATCCAGTTTCGTCGTATGGCGCACCAGAGTAGTTTTCTCTCTCAATGCCCTATTGTCAAGAAAAGCCGCAGTAATGGTCGACGTGCTGACAGTCCATGCTGCTGCAAATGTCTTCGCACCGTGAGAGTGGATATTGGGCGTGCAGCAAACATGCCCATTTCCTGACTAATGGTCTGTGCCCTGATTGTACGGTTTTGTAGGGCCGACCTCACAATATGTCTGTCCTGGGCATTTTTCCTGGGAGGACTTTGAGATCATGAATGTTATTATGAGTATGACCCTCAGTAATCCATTTAATAAATGAAAACACCTAGGTTTTCAAGTTACTACCTCATAAAAACCAGAAACATTTAATATATTTTCTAGTTTAAAGTATGCTTTTTTTTATTAAAAAAAAGATTGGCAATCATACTGTAAGTACAGCGAGTAGAAGATATAGTGTAGAAATCACCCACAAAATAGTGCTAAAAATTGTATCCAATAAATATACAACCATGCTGAATAACAAGATATTGATCGCAACGACATCTGCTAGCTCTAAGCTCTTTTCAGCGTATTCATTGTATAAGAATTGAAATCAGAAAACGTTCCAAAGCTGGATATATAATATTTAAATTTTATTTGAATCAAATAACACATTTTAAAACAAAAATAAAATAAAAAGTAGACAATCTCAGCTGAAAAATATTAAAGGATTAATGCATGTATTTAACCTTTAGAAAACATTTAATTCTTATGCATTTAGTTAATATAAAAACACAATGACTTTCTGTAAGGATGTAGAAAACTTTCAAATAAAAAAATATAGATAATTTAAAAGCATTCCTATTGATATTTATGTCGAGATCTAATTATGTCTTTGTGCTCATGTAAACAGCAAAATGTTCGAATTTCAATAAGCTTTATTTATAGAAAGATTTGAAAAATGATAATTTCGTGGTTAGTAATAATCTGAAATGTTTTTATATGTTTTGAAATATAATTCCAATTTTAATTACATATAAATGTAAGCTAACTAACAACTAAAATGTTTAATGTCTTAAATAGGTCAAAATATCAAAAGGATGTATTTTTCAATAAAATAAATCTATATTTAATTCACTCTAAACTTTTCAGTCGCTTAAGAGCCCACACTAGTCACTGAAAAAGACGCAGATGATAATGTTAAGTCTATGGAAGCGTTATTTTCAAATATCTTGCTCAAAATTTATTTATTTATTTATTTATTTATTTTTTTGCATACAATTGCTGAAGACGGCTAATTTTTACTTTTTCGATTCTGGTTTGAGATTAAAAAAATAACCAGTTTGAAATTATCAGTCAGAAACTATTCAAATAAAAAATAATGTATACCCAAAATTGAAAAATTAAAAACTAACCTGAAAACTAGTCGTCTTCAGCTAACTTATGCAAAAAATCATTCAAAAATATTAAAATTTGAACGGAATATTTGAAAATAACGCCTCCATAGACTTAACATTATCATCCGGGTCTTTTTCAGTGACTAGTGTGGCGCCGCACAGTGGATCAAAGTATAGGCGGTGGCGAACATAGGATTATCATGATAGTATAAAGTTCTACATATGATGTTTTTTGTTAGATTTAGGTTCGGATGAGCATAATAAATAACACCAAAAGTATCTTAATCGTTTTTAGAAACAATTCCGTGCTTTTTGTTTTCAAATAGAAATTTAGAGATATGTCGGGATAATTAAACTAGACTTTGAAAAAAAAAAAGAGTAAGATTGAAAAAACTTAACAGACATTGATTTTATTATCTATCCAGTTTTTATTTATATCCAAATTATTTTTGTGGAATATTCCATATTTATTTTATTTTTAATTGACAACATATATGATGTTCACATATCTCTTTAAATTTGTTTTACAAAATTACAACACTTTACTATAAAATATTACAACTTATTTCAATGCTGATTAATCATAGACGTGATTCAGTTCTTTGAATTTATTTTTATTTATTATTATTAATTATTTTGTTTGTTTGTTTATTTTTGTTTTATTTCTTAAACTAGTTGGATGTGCCAATCCCAAAACTTTCTTCTATCTGAGACGTACAATTTAATATTTTTAAAAAATAGTTACTCATTTTAATGCCTTTAATAACTTTAATTTAATATCATACCAATTTTGATTTTCATCTTAAATTTCTTTTTCAGTTAATTAAGGAGTAAAAACGAATTTCCGTCTCTGCACGAGCCGATAGACAATAGAATGATAGGCAGATTTTTTTTTTCAAATTCAGGGAGATCTTACTTGCCTTACCAAAAAAATAATCATATTCAAAAAATTTAGTTCAGTTCTAGTACTAACTTCATACACTTTTAGGTGGTGCAATATTGAAAATGGCACAAAATTCACTATTGCAGCGCCCCCTTCCGGCGAATTTTTTTTAATTCAGGGAGGAAGACTAGGCATAGTCATACAATTACACAAAAAATTTGGTTCAATTCGATGCATAATTTCATTAACTTTTGGTCGGTACAATATTGAAAATGGCACAAACATCGCGATTGCAGCGCCCCCTTCCGGAAGAATATTACAAAACTGAAGTAGGACCTGCTTGCCATAGCCAAAAACATTCACAAAAATTTGGTTCAATTCTATGCATAACTTCATACACTTTTTGATGGTAGAATGGCGACATACACACAGACAGACATTTTGTAAAAACATGTTTTTTGGCATCTCTGACCCCTTAAACATGTAAATCCGTCGAAAACCGGAAGTCGAAAAAAATTTCGATTACAATACTTTCTTCTATTGAAGATAGAAGAAAGTAAAAATATTATTTTCTTTTTTTTTTCCTTAATGTTTTTCTTAACTTTTTTTTTTTTTTTTTTTGAAATTTTATAACAAATAGAAATTTGTTTCTGTTTGTAAAGAATTTAAATAGTGGTTTTATTTAAGAGAAATAGTGTCATTGAAAAGTTTGGGTAGTAGCCTCAGCAATTCATGAATAATATTCAATAGATCTTTCACGTATGTTTTGTGGAATTACAATTCCAAAGTAAGCTAGTAGAAAAACCTAATACTATTATCCACCAGATCTTTTTAACCTGTTAGATCTGAATTTCTGAGCTAAAATATTTTTAAATTGTATCAACGATTGGAAAAAGAAAAATTAAGTAAAGCCTAATATACATATATGGCCATTGATCACAAGATGTATTTAACTATGATTTATGGAAAAGTTATTATTACAATTTTAGATACATCACCATGTTAAACATGTTCCATTTGAGTTACAAAATCTTAACAAATGAATAATATTCATAAAACTGAGGTGAAAACAGCTAAACAATGTACCTCAAAATATGGGTGATATTATATGCTTACTCTATAAAATAATGATTTTTGGAAAATATGTAATTAAGCGTTTTGATTTTGCAATTTGGCAATTATTGGAAGAAGCTTAGCTAAGCTCGTAGTAAAGACTTTTGAAGGTATCGGGATTCCCAAACGAGAAAAATAAGTCGAAGAGCATGTAACGAAGACTTGTAGCACCGTTCGTTTATAACATCTGACTCGTTAATTTCCTGTATTCGACAAAAATTAAAAAACGTTCAAAGGAAAAGAAAATTTTCAGAGGCATTAGAACTTTCAGGATTCAAGCATCATGCATCCATTTATTAGCATAGATTTAACCCTCTAAGAGCATTTGCGCTTTTTAGAATTTTCATGTAAATATTTATATAACCAAAGATACTTATATATTGAATTTAATTTTATAGTTTAATTTTAAATTACTTTTTATATTATTCCATCTTAGAAAATTCTTACAGTATAATATTTATTAAAAAATATTTTTGTCTACAGACAATTTACTATACTTTCCGGAAACGGAAAATTATGTTATTGCCACTAAAAGTGTATCAAATCCATTTATTTAAAAAATGCGCAGGTTTGCGCAAAAATTGCCCTATACCACATTAAAACACATACTTTTAGGAACACAAACATGTCTTTGAAATTTCAGACAACTTCAGGCAATTTTAAAAAAGCAATTTGTAAGTCTATTATACAGTTTATTTTATATAGGTTGTTCATAATGTAAAATGATGTATAAAATTCAATCAAAATGTAATCAGTAGAGATTTAAAATGTGTTTTAGGAAATTAATAATGATATTTTAAACGAGTTATCATTAGTGGTTACCTTGGTTTAATTTCTGACCACATTTAAAAATCACTAAAATTCGCAGAAAAATTCCTCTAATGAAAAGTGTATATTCCAAGCTGTACAAATAAGATATAATTTTGTATAATTTAAAATATGAACGTATATTCGTATTTTGTAGATATTCTTTTAAAATATTTCATTGCGAAAAAATAATTATTTAATGATTATTTTTTGGCTCTATGTTCGCTTTTTCTTAAGGATCGATCCACTGTGCGCCGGTGCAACACTAGTCTCTGAAAAACTATTTCTGTCAAAATTCAAACTAAAAATAAATATATTTTCAAAAATACATTTTTTTTCTTTGAAGAGTAAGACAAAGGTGTTTTCATCATTTCTATTTCTATTTCTTTTTTTTTTTTTTTTTTTTTTTTTTTTTGGCCGACTGTGCTTCTTTTTTGCTGAAAACCTCAATTCCGAATGTAAATATAAATTTGAACTTTCTTTGAATTATTTTAGTCTGAGCATTTATAAAATATTTTTTGTTCTTTTTTAATTCAGCAATAAATTTTACAGTTTTTCTGATTACTTTTATGTTTAATTAAATTTTTACTTTCAATTTCTTTTCCAGATAATAAATTGTCTCTTCAAGTGTTGCAATTAAATTACTTTAAATATTCTTACATAACTCTTCCTTAGTTTAAAGTCATTTAGCGCTTCATTAGCCAAATCTCTTTCGGAAAATTCTATTAGTTGTGTGTTATTTGGTTCTAAATTAACTTGAACACGAATAGAGAATGTTCTAAAATCCTTGTAATTTAAGCATTTATATATATATATATATTGTTTTTAAATGTTACTAACCATTGTCGGAGAAGTTTTCGATAATATCCTTGTCTTTGAATATATAGAACTGAGTGCAGGGTTTCCTTAAATAATTGAATTCATTTGAATAAAGAAAATTAAAATTTAAATAACTGATAATGTAGATTATTGACGCAGTGCTTAATAGTAACAAAATTAGAAAAACTTTGGCAGTTTTTTCCTTTTAGGTAATAGTAGATTATTCATTTAAAAAGTGACATATACGATGAGCAAATCCAAGATCGATAACAGTATCAATATATGTTTCAAAAGTTTGTACACTTGGACGAGTTTGTTAAGATGAGTTATACGAAAAAATAATAATTGGGTAATAAAAAAAGACTTATCAAGTACGTTTTTTTCTGAAATTCACTCGACCAGCAATATTTCATTGTTCTTATGAAGCTACTAAGACAAATAAAGGTATTCTAGATAACAATAGTTATCAACTCATTAACGATGATAGTAAAAGTTCATGTTCCCCGACATATTCATGCATCGCCTGGTCTCTCTTTAACTCAACAGTGCACGTTTTTTTTTTTCCTTTATAAAAACATATTTCATTTCTTAATAAGCATACATAAAAGAAAAATTACTGAAAAAATTATCTATCATTTATTTTTCAGTATTTTGGATTTTTTAAAATGATTGCCAAATTGCAATACCATATGAATTAACCGCATGCATAAAATGTTTGTTGCTATAACCTTGCTGAAAACTATTTAAAATAACGCTTTAAAATATATTCTTAAAAAAATATTTTTTAAATGAAATTTTGCATATTATTTTTTTTAATATTTTTGTTGGATATCTATCTAGGGCTAGGAAAATGGTAGGCTTCAAAATTTCTTTTTTATTTCGTACTAATAAATAACTTGGGGTATTTTTAATGAACTAAACATAAACATATGATCAATATGAATGCGTAAAACAAAGTTATCAAGAGGCAACAGTAAATAAACGTTAATAAGAGAAATTTTAATTTGTTGCCAAATTGCAAACCAATTGCACTAATGAATTAAACATTTTCTCAAAGATATGTTTTCATTTTTTTATAGTCCACCACTAGACTTTCCCTGAACTAATATAACAAATAAAACAGCACGTTTGTTTTTTACTTTGGCAATTTTCAGAAGCGCAACGCTACTTTGATTAATCGCAATATTATGCTTCAGCTGCACTAATGATGTAGACCGATCGCTGTACAATTGTGAATTAAATTATTGTCCAAGAGCCGACAGCACAAAAATCTATGTTATCAAACACAAGAAATAAAAACTTTATTTTAAGGAAGAATAGTAATAGAAGAATCTAAGTATCAATGTCTGCCAGAAGTGAAGTGGTGCATAAGCCAAAAATTAATACCACAAGTGCCTCACTCGTAGGTTTATCATTGCATTTTCCTGCTCCCAGCTTTCCATATTTTCATACCTTTGATTGTACGGCAAACAAAATGTTAAACCTACAAGTAAACCACAATTGGTACTAATTTTTGGCTTATGCGCCACTTCACTTCCGGCAGGCATGGATCACATTAGATTCCCCTATTACTACTATTCCATAAAATAAAGGTTTTTTTTCCTTGTGCTCGATAACATTGGTTTTTGTGCTGTCGGTTGTTGGACTATTAGACCAGTAACTCAAAGTTTAAGCAGAAAGGTCTGAAAAAATTTGAAGAAATTTGTGCAGAGACTTGGGACAACAGTTTTAATGTTGATCTGAGGATTGTCTTCACAAAAGCAGCGATGTGTCGAATCGCTTCATCCTGTATGGATGCTATAAAATAGAGCCTTTTTGCCTCTCTTTCAATTGTAGGATAGCTTTAAATGCGCTGTTATATGGCTCATCTTCAATAAAAACTGTTTTAAATGTACTGCAATCGCTTTCTTTTAATAAAAAAGGGACACTGTACATCATGAAGAGTTTTTGAGACAAATGTATTTGGGATAGCCAATAACCACATACCCACAGTTTTGTATGTTGACACTTACAGTTATATGAAAAGCATGCCACGTTTCTAGATAAAAGTTTTAAAAGACATTATGTATTAGTATCCATTTTCTCGAAAAAACGATTTATAACATTCAGACGTGTTGTAAAATTAGTTAGTTCCCGTTATTGCACTGATGAGAGTTTATAATCTCTGGAGAATGATCCTAAGAATTTACAGCACGCTACCATAAGAATTTCATTTTGTCGGAAAATTGCACGTGCACTGCATTCACCATTCACTGTTTTGTAGATTGTTCGTTATAATCGTGTTTTAGTTCATTCACGTCTGAAATAAATGTCAGTGCTCCCTGGTTTTAAATGAGCTCATTTCAAGGAGCTCATTTCCTCGAACCGTTTATCATACTTTAAAAGTTGTGAGAGTTATTTCTTTTTAATTTTTAAAGCAACACATTGTAGGATCATATGAAAATTTTACTTATCTATTCTACATTTGTGTACAACAGTTTAACTAATAAATCATAATGATGTAAAGATAAGATCTTTAATCATAGAAGTTACAGGTCAAATTGTATGGAAAATCTTTTAAGATGCATTCTTCTTAGTTTTCGTAAAAAAACTGAACCGAAACATTTCTCTCGGAAATCTGCGCAAGACCTTTTGTCCGTATATTTCAAGATGATATCCATATGCTTATATAACCTCCGGTATAGATAGAATCGTCTTTGCACAAATGCTTTGTTCAAATTTGTAACTATCGTAACATTTTTATGATAACCAAAAATTCCAAAATTTTCTAAGCATTTCTGGAAAAACCTTATCTGTCTGTTAGGTAGATTTCGTATGAAATACTACCTATTGCATCCCATGTTGGAATTTCTGAAAAATTTTTGCGGATCTACACGAATCATGACTCCTAGACCCCAAAACTACCACCAGTAAAAAAGTTTATCTATCTATCTATCTATCTATCTATCGGTGCATATCACTTTCTTCTGGACACGATAACTTCCATAATTATGCTTAGATCTTCTTCAAACTTTTACATAAAATCAAGGAGCTTAAAATCTCGGTCGAGTTCGTTAATGGGCAAAATCGGACCAAGGGGGTCGGAATAGGGGGCGTTTTTGTGAAAACCGAAAAAACGCCATAACTTCTTAATTAAAGTAGATATCGAATCGGTTTAAAATTTATATTACTTCTTAAAAATGGGCCAAAAGTATATGCATGGCAGATTTCTCACAAACTTAGAAGTGGGCTCAAGGGGCGAAAAAAACAGGGATTTTGAGAGAAAAAAAATGCATAACTTCGACAATTCTCAAGATATCAAATCCAACTAAATTT
Organism: Maratus speculifer; assembly: GCA_964019185.1. Classification (NCBI taxonomy): domain Eukaryota; kingdom Metazoa; phylum Arthropoda; class Arachnida; order Araneae; family Salticidae; genus Maratus; species Maratus speculifer. The sequence continues at coordinate 157,395,785 of OZ025299.1, forward strand.
TTTACAAATGTTCTCAAAATTATCTAAAACTTTTGCATTTACAAGTTTCTGATAGGACCAATTTTTACCGTTAAAAATAATTAAAAACGAAAAGAAAAAGGGGGGAGGAAAAAGAAAAAAATTTATAACTTACTCAATTCTTAAGCAATCAAATCTAATTAAATTTATTTTACATCTTCACAATAATATCTACAACTTTTATACTAACAAGTTTTTCATAGAACCAATTCTTACAGCAAAAATAAATTAAACAAAAATAGGAGTTGGAGCAAAAACCTCAAATCAAAACTGCTTATATTCTGACTCATTTTTAAATTCATTTTTGATTTTAAACGCATCCAAATGACAGATCCTCTTATTTAGGAACTATATAATGCTACGTATTGGCCAGTTTTTTGATAAAGGTAGAATATATTTTTAAAAAGGCTGCCAAAAAGGGTATTTTGAACAGATTTCCCGAAGTTATCGTCATTAAAAAATTGATTAAGTATAACAAATTGCGTTTTTTCTGAGTCATTTTAAAATCCATTTTTATTCTCAAACCCATACAATTTACAGGTCCTCTTATTTAGGAACAATATTACTTGACGAATTGGCAGTTTTTTGATAAAGGCAGAATATATTTTTAAAAAGGCTGCCAAAAAGGGTATTTTGAACAGAATTTCCCGAAGTTATCGTCATTGAAAAATTGAGGAAGTATAACAAATTGCGTTTTCTCTGAGTCATTTTTAAATTCATTTTTGTTCTCAAACCCTTCCAATTTACAGGTCCTCTTATTTAGGAACTATGTAATGTGACGGATTGACCAGTTTTTTGATAAAGGCAGAATATATTTCAAAAAAGGCTGCCAAAATGGGCACTTCGCATAAAATTTCCCAAAGCGATCATGATTAATGAACTGTGGGTATTCAAATAACAAATTGGTTATTTTATGACTCATTTTTAAATCCAATTTTGCTCTGAAACGCATTCAATTGACATCTTTTTTGTTACTTAGGAACTATATAATGTGCGTATTCGTCGATTTTTTGATAAAGAGTGAATATATATATTTTAAAAGCTGTCAAAGTAAGCACTTCGCAAAAAAATTTCCCAAAGCGATCATGATAAAAGAATTGAGATTGTATTCAAACAACAAATTGTTTCTTTTATGACTCATTTTTAAATTCAATTTTGCTCTCATACGCATTCAATTGACAATTATTTGTTATTTAGGAATTGTGTAATGTGCCGTATTGGTCAGATTTTTGATAAAGGCTAAATATATATTTAAAAAAAGCTGTCAAAGTGGGCACTTCGCACAAAATTTCCCAAAGCCATCTTGATTAAAGAATTGTGGATGTATTAAAATAATAAATTGGTTATTTTATGACTCATTTTTAAATTCAAATTTGCTGTCAATCGAATTTAATTAACAGTTTTTTGTTATTTAGGAACTATATAATGAGCATAATGGTCAATTTTTTAAATAAAGTAAGAATATAATTCAAAATATGTTGCCAAAATGGGCATTTGAGTAGAATTTCATTAAAAAAATTTTAAAAGCGGCTGAATAAAGTAGTTAAACTGGGTTTATCTCTATTTTTTTTTTTTTTTTTGAGATGAAAATTTTTTGAAATCTACCTCCGCCTATAGGCCATGCCGACAGGGATTTTTCATGAATAGTTTTCTCATTATTAAGTTTTCAAATGTGATGGAATTTCTAGATCACCGGTGCCAATCTGGTGAACCATTAAAAGCTAAATTTATGTATTCTATTATTATGTTTATAAGAAAATTGGTTTCTAAGAAAATAGTTTCCTTTTCCACAAAAATTTCGTTTTAAGATAAAAATATTGATATATTTTGAAAATTAATAGTTTTTCAGATTTCTACAGTCAGTAAAAACTGTTAGAACCTGTTTGTTTCCGAACCACTTTTACAGAACAACGATACACCCCACTGAGAAAGAATCCTACAAATTTTCCTATTCTGATCTTCCTGGTAGTTAAATTCAGTTTCCTTTAATCCAATTTGTTGCTATAAATGTGTGTGATTTTATGTTGAATTTTATTTGAAAATGAATTGTAATTTTTTTTCAAAAGCCTAGAAAATGTTACTTACTTAAAGGCCATTACACTAACACATTCTTAACAACCCCTCCTTATAACATTTTAAAATATAATCATTTAAACTTGCCTGTTATTGTATACGTCTATATTCAAACACGAGTCTTTTTACTAATTAAAAAATTGTTAGTGTAGGCAAACAACTTCCAATGATGCATAATACAGTTGTATGTATTAAAATGTCTCGGATCCTCCCCTCCCCAATAAAAATGCAAAATTTCAAAATTAAAATTTAAATCAAATGAAGATATTAAATCATTTTTTTTAATTAAAACTAATACATCTACCAAGGAGCAAATCTCAATAATTTTAATTAAATTTGTTTTGTACATAAATCAACATTTTAACATTCTGAAATTCTGAAATATCTTCATAATTTGCGTTCATTTAGCTGGGATAGATATTTTTCTGAAATGAACCTATTTAAAGTATTTAAAAAAAGTTTCACAACATAATTAATTAATTTAAGTAAAATAATAGAATTTTTCAACATTTTATTATTGGACGTATGACACGAGGTATTCAGCTGCATACACGCAAGTATACAGTTTATGTGTACGGACTCTGTGACGGACAGACAGACAGAGGGCAGAGACCAATAGAATTTTATCAGATGAACGAAAGCATAAAAATAAAAATTAAAATACTGTTAAAATATCTGACCAAAAATCAGCAGCCTATTTTTGATTTTAGACTTATTGTCGGACAGCTAAAGAAATTCTTGGTGGAAACTTTTGGAATTGCAGGGAAAGATACATTAGAAGTTATATATTTTAACGATGTTTGTTCACAAGAGTAATTAGGGGACCAACAACAAACAGAAAAAAAATGTTGTTGATCATGCAAAATGAAATGATCTGAATGTAATTATTTTTTGTATGAAATGCCTATGTAAATATTGTACGACATATGTGTAAATATACAATGCATAAATTTTGGAAAAAATAGGTTTAAAATTAAGATATTTAGTCTTTACATATCTTTAGTTTATAGCTCGCAGAAATTTCAATCAACTGTCATAGCACTTGACAAAGTACAAAAAACATAGTGCAATTGGAATATAACTATATTAATTATTTACTAAAATACGGGCATTTTCTTATTTGATGAAGCAGCCTATTAAAAGATCAGTCAAATATTGTAAATAAGCTCTTTTTTAATTAGTTGCTTTACATAACTAATTTTCAAATAATGAAAAAAAACTCATAAAGCTTTGTAAAATTTTCGCGTGCACAATTAAAAAATATTTTACAAAACTGCTCATATTTCAGTAAATATTTATAATATTTATATTTGAACTTTACTGTGTCATTTCGGGTAGATTTTGCCAAATTCTCTGAAACTCACGTTAATTTTGGCTAAAGTCCCTATATGTTATAAAAGAAATCGTAAAAATTTCTTAATATTTTTAAAAGAGTCACATCTTTAAAAAAAACCTATGTACGATAAATATGTGCTATTCTTAGCATTTTATTTTACAGGGTAATTCAAAATTGTATTTATGACTTCAGTTTTTTATTGATCTTTTAATAGCTTTCGTGCTCAAATCTTCCTCGTCAATTATGAGATTAGACACGTTCTTTAAAGTCCTGAAGCTCCAGATGAATCCAAAGAGTCTAACTTAGATATTCGACATAATGTATAAAATAAAAAATGTACCGGTAATGTTTTGGCATATAGTGTAATTTCGCAAACAGAACTTTTTTGTATTATCATGTTTTGCATTAAATGAAAATGATAAAACTTATTTTTCAGAAAAAGCTAAAATTATAATTTATTGCAATTAATTAAGTATATGATCAGCTAATATTAAATGTTTTTAGGTGAAGTTTTATATGAGATAAAGTTACATTTTAGATTGATCTATAAACCTAAGAATTGATAATTTATTATTACATAAAAACAGAAAATAAATGTTATAAACCGAAATTCGCTTTTATTGTTAGTCTGTTTCATTAAAAGAGCATATTGGCTTTACATACAAAATATTTGATTTATACCTATTTTTGCATCAGACACATTTGTTGTTTTTTCTTTTTTATCATGCTTATATCCTTTTTTTTCTACTTTACTCTTTTTAGATATGTCACGGCAATTTCCTGTTTCATATATTTTGAGAACCATAATTTCAAAACTGATTTCACATTTTTAATTAAATCACATCGTCAAACAATTTCCTTCACGATTGCAGAAATTTATTTCCATAGAATAAAGAACCAAATAATAGCATCAAATAACGTATTAAAAATTGAAAATAGTTTAATTATTATTTCACAAAATTACTCATTAAATAGCTGTTACATTTAAGCAAAAATTAACAGAAAGTGAGAACATCGAAACACCAGAATAGTTTAAGAAGAATAACAGTTTCCAGTTTTGTCTAAGAAAAAGGAAATATTTCCCAAAAAGGAAATCGTGAATAATAATAGTTACTCTACAGACAAAGTAAGTTCATTACAGTTTGTAGTAATTTCCGACATGCTAATGAATTTCTGCAAACCTTCCCCTTTAAAAGGTAAAGAGAAATATTTATAACCATCGTGTAGATAATACGGGAAATGCTTTCTTACATAATTATGACACATCTTTAGGCAATATAAAGTCAATTTTTATTTTTATGCTTTCGTTCATCTGACAAAACCCTATTCGTTTCTGTCATCTGTCTGTCTGTCCGTCACAGAGTCCGTACACACAAACTGTATACTTGTGTGTATGCAGCTGAATACCTCGTGTCATACGACAAATAATAAAATTTTGAAAATTTCTATTATTTTACTTAAATTAAAAAAAAATTTTGGTTTTTTTAAATTTAAAATTTTTTTTATATTTCCCCTGAATTTTCTTTATTTCGTACTGTTAAAAAAATTGGAATTTTTGATTTTATTTAAATAATTTCATTTGAACATTTATAATTAGTATAAATAAATTTCCTTTTATAATTATTTAAAAAATTAAATTTATTGATGCTATCATCGATGTACGAATTTAATAATTAAAAATTAACTATTTGTATTAATTAATTAAAGGATAAATTGTTCTAAAGAAATATTAAAACTCTTTGTGCTTCGATCATACTTACCGACTTATTTCCTATTATACTCTTATTGTAAAGATTTCTAACGTATTATACTTTATCTGAATCAACTTTTATTAAATTATTCAAATATTTGGCAATTGCAGCTATAGAAATTGATTCCAGAGTTTTTAGAATAAATTTATAGAATAGTAAGGTATACTACAATAAACAGTTTTTGCATAGCAAACTAAGGTCGAGTCCATCTATTGAAACAAAAGTATAAGATGCCTCCATCCAATTCGAACACAATTATCGTGCACAACTTTAACGAAATTAAAGAAATTTTAACAATATCTTTGACAGCTTCCTTTCCCTTGAAAGAAACATTATTTCATGAAGAAAAGTGCTGGGAATGCGAAATAATTTGGTCAGAGTGCAAGACCTGATTAACAATGGGCCAATCTTTCACCACTTGATTAAAAAAAAGTCTAATTTAAACGCCGTTATCATGCAAAACTATTATCGCGAATAAGAAAAATTTTTCCATTTTTTCCCTTTTCTTTACTGGTTGAAGTTTGTCCGGTTGGTATTCAGACCCTATTAGTGTAACCATACATGATGTAAATTGCAGTGGGAAATATTGTTTGTCTAGTTTCGGCATATTTACACGTGGACTATTCTCAATTTTGCAACTTATAGAATGGTAAATATATTGTAGTGTTTTTAAATAGATTCATTATAATATAGAGTAGAAATATCTAGGTTTGGATTAAAGCGAGGTACCTTGTATTTTTCTCTCAATCAATGGAAAATCGAATTTTCATAAGCAACTTATGATACTCATATTTCCTATAAACCATGTTTGCTGTTAGTGTAGCCCATTTATCGCTTTCTTTCGTGAAATCTGATAAAAATTCTTTTGCTCTCATTTCTAGATATAATTCAGATGTTATCATAACTGCGTAACTTACCGATTTCGGCAAATATGTTTATGTCTACTCATATTTAATATTTGTGCCATTTAATGCATCGCACCGACAGTGTCGCCTGTAATACTAATTACAGTAACCCCCAGTTTTCTTTCTATGTTTAAAAACACTCTTGTGTATGTGAATCAGTGACCTATAAGGTTGTCAAAAAATATGCGTCAAAATTTCCTTTTCTCTCCAAATATTAAATACTAAATTATTGTTTTATTTTAATTAATTTTCGTCTGTGTACATTAAATTACTATTTTGAACACGACTACCGACTGAGTATTGTAAATATGGCGAAAGATTAGAAAACTTTTCTACCAAAAATCGAACCGACTTCAAAAACGACTGCAAAGTGAAAAATAATCTTTTTACATAATAGTAATAAGAAATTAAATTAAGAGCGTAGTATTTACTATGTATATTATTATATTTATGTACATTAATTTGATTTTTTGGAGTTGGTGAAAGCCAAGCAAAGTTACATGTAATTTCCCAATAGACACACATCCAAGTATCTACGAGTTTTTTTACGATTTAATATTTAAAAAAAAATTAACTTTAAAAAATTTAACTTTATTCTTTTACGATTTGCACTGGATAATTAATTTTAATTTTGAACTTGGCTTGGCTGGCACCGACTCCAAAAAAATGAAATTAATGCACATAAATGTAATAATAGGCATGGTAAATACTACGCTCTTAATTTAATTTCTTATTACTATTACGTAAAAAGATTATTTTTCACTTTGCATTAGTTTTTGAAGACGGTTCAATTTTTGGTAAAAAAGAATATTTTACTCTTTTTAGTTTAAAGTTCACGATTTTTTGAAGTCGGTTAGTAAAAATTATAATACGGAAAAAAATATTGCAAATTACACACGTATGTCAGGAGGTGGATCGAACCCATGCTCTCTTTAAAGAACCAGAGCTTAAATCTAGTGCCTTAGACCGCTCGGCTATCCTCACTACTCAGCATGCGGCGAGCTTATTAAACGTCCATATTACTTTAAATTTGCGAGACATCACTAATTTTATTAGTTTTTGCTTAATTTCTAAAAAAGTACTGAACTAATTTCGATGAAATGGAAGTGGTACCAATTGGAGTGGTAAACTTGGAACTGGTACCAATACGGAAGTAACCACTTTCATTTAACACAAATACTAGTTTAATCGGTTGGATAGTTTCGGTGTAATCGGTGAACATACATAAAAAAATACATACGCGTCGAATTGGTGATAACCTCCACTCTTTTTTTAACTCTTTAATTTAACACAAAAAAATAATAGGTTGGATAGTTTCGGATTAATCGGTGAACATACATAAAAAAATATATATATACATACGCGTCAAATTGATAACCTCCTCGTCCTTTTTTGAAGCCGGTTAATAAAAATATGGAGAAAATTATTGCAAATTATACACGTATGTCTGGAGTGGGGTTCGAACCCACGCATTCTTTCGAAAACCAGAGCTTATATCTGGTGATTTAGACAGCTCGGCAATCCTGACTGCACTTCTTTTGACGAGCTTATTCAACTTCCAAGTTACTTTTAATTTGCGAGAAATTATTAATTTTATTAGTTTTTGCCTAATTTCTAAAAAAGTACTGAACTAATTTCGATGAAATGGAAATGGTACCAATTCGGAAGTAACCTCTTCCATTTAACACAAATACTACTTTAATCGGTTGGATAGTTTCGGAGTAATCGGTGAACATACATAAAAAAAATACATACGTGTCGAATTGGTGATAACCTCCACTCTTTTTTTTTTAACTCGGTAAAAAAAGTATAATACGTAAAAAATATTGTATATTATATAGGTATATCAGGAGTGGGGTTCCAACCCACGCTCTCTTTTGAGAACCAAAACTTAAATCTGTCGCCTTAGGCTGCTCGGCAATCCTGACTGCAATCCATTCGGCGAGCTTATTCAAAATCCATATTACTTTTAATTTGCGAGAAATCACTAATTTTATTAGTTTTTGCCTAATTACTAAAAAAGTACTGAACCAATTTCAATGAAATGGAAATGGTACCATTTCGAGAGTTAGCCTCTTTCATTTAACACAAAAACCAAATTAATCGGTTGGATAGTTTCGGAATAATCGGTGAATATATATGGAAAAAAATACATACTCGTCGAACTGATAACCTCCTCCTCCTTTTTTGAAGTCGGTTAATAATAAAAATTATAATACGGAAAAAATACTGTAAATTATACACGAATGTCTGGAGTGAGGTTCGAATCCACACTTTCTTTCGAGAAACAGAGCTTAAACCTGGCGCCTTAGACCGCTCGGCCATTCTGTCGGTACTTCATTCAACGAACTTATTCAATACTTTTAACTAACAGCAAATCACTAATTTTATTAGTTTTTGCCTAATTACTAAAAAAGTACTAAACCAATTTCGATGAAACGGAAGTGGTACTAATTCGAGAGCATTCTCTTTCATTTAAAACAAAAATAACTGAAATCGGTCGCATAGTTTGGTAGTAATCGGTGAACATACATTAAAAAAAAATACATACGCGTTGAATTGATAACCTCCTCTCTTTTTTTTTGAAGTCGGTTAAAAATGAAAAGAAACAGTTTAGAAAAAGATCCATTATTGAATTTGAATGGGAATGTCGCCTTTAGTTGCCAAGTTTGGCGATACTTCACCAAATAGGGCCAAGCTTGGCGACAACCTGGCACTAGCGCATATGAATACATAGTTTTAATATACTTATGATTTCAAAACTGTTGCAACAATGATAGATAATTTGATAGAAATCATTATGTTTTTTAGATTTCTTTTAAATTACTGAAAAGTACTGCACTAATTTTTATGAAACAAAATTGGTACCAATTCGAGACTATCCTCTTTCATTTAAAACTAAAAATACAAAAATCGACTGCATAGTTTCGAAGTAATCGGTGAACATACATACATTGCAGCTTGTAAGAAAACGTTTAGTGTTCTTATGAGAACCACAAATCAATAATCTTCAGAATAAATTATTTAACATATGTATTGAAACATATTATGAAGATTCGTTTTCCAAAATAGCGGTATGAACAATAAAGTTTTCATATGTGCTGGGAGGTCTATCTATAGAAAACATATGTTCTATAAACTAGTATTGCGTGAGAGAATTACACCCACAACGTAACGTGAGTTTTGCGTGTCAGCGTATTCAATATTAACATACTAATAAAAATATATTTAATTAACATTCTTGAAATGAATAATCCCTTTAAAATAAAACTGAAAAATAATGAAAATAATTTTTATTTACTTTATTAATTAAATTTTTCATGCTTTAATTAGTAAATGTGACATTTATATTAAAATTTTAACAATTTATTCAAAATTGATATTCATGGAAAATAGAGCAAGATGCCTTTTAACTAAAATTTTATTAAATAAAGGAAACAAATGTGTTCCATTTTAGCATGCAATGTTTCTAAAATATCATAAAGCTAAAATCGATATACTAAATGTTTTGTCAGGAATAATATTACGTGCGGAAATGAATACATGCAACGGGAGTATTGCGTGCAAAGTCATGTGGCATACACGACGATTAAAATTGGTATAAAAATGAATACACTTGGATGAAAAAATCGAAAAAAATTCTGAATTGAACTAAGTTAATGCGGTATTTTTTGTGCATAACTAATTACGTTTTGTATGCTTTTAACTAAGAATTATTAGAATTATACTGAGTTTATAATAGTGTATTCAAAAGAATTTTTACTGAAAATATATTCCGCTACGTTTTAATTATTCTCAAAATAGAGGAATATATTTTATCTCAAGTATTTTTGGTCAAAATTTGTTTCAAAACTTTTGATTGGTTGGTTCGATGGTTGGTTAGGGGTTTTATGGCACAAAGTCTTCTTAGGGACATGCTGGCCAAGAAAAAAGTGTTAAAATAAAGATATATAAATATAGTTTAAAATCTTGTCATAAAAGCAGTATACAAAGTAAGCGTCTTAAGAGAAATAGGTTGGTTGATTGATTGGGGTTTTATGGTATAATGTCTCCTTTGGGACATGCTACGCCAAGAGAGAGTCAAAAACGTGGACATAGAATTATGAATAAACAGTGATCAGTGCGATAATGAGAAAAAAACAATGTAATTAATGAAAACAGCAATGATATATACAATGTAAACCAATTTAAAAAGTATAAAGATGAAAAAGTACAATTAAAAATTTCATAAATTAGTATTAATTGTTAAAATGTAAACATTGTATAAGATGGGGTAAAAGTACTAGATAAAAACAAGCTGACTAGCAAATTGGAGATAAAAACAATGTAATTAAGTGTAAATAGTAATGATATATATAAATAAAACCAAATAAACGAGTCCTGAGACCCTAGATTACGAAATGTTAAAATGTATAGTTAAAATAAATTGTTAAAATATAAACAATGCATAAGATGATGCACAAAAAATATATAAAAACATTTAAACAGTACAGAAATATATTTAAACAGTACAGAATTTAAAAAAATTAAATCAATTAGGCTTATATTCTTCGTAAACAATATTCTCCTCTTCTTTACAAGAGGTAAGAGACCGACTCCATAGCCTCTTCCACATACTTATTCATCTGTTTCGGATTTTTCAAATTGATAGCAGTTGGGTTATGACACGATTTCCTCTCTTTACACTTCACAGTTTGCCACCGTGAAGAGCCCCGAAAAGTCTTATTTTCCTTAGTTTTTTGGATTGGTTTTACTGTTTGACTATTATCAGGTTTCTTGAAATTTGATACAGATGAAACAGGAATTTTTTCAATCTCATGTTTGGTTACCTTTTTTAACCTTCTGACTGCCGCTGGCTGATTTTTTCGCACACTAATCTGCAGGTTTCACTGCAGCATAAGCAATATTTAAATTAATATAATTCTACAAATAAAACCCAGTTTTAAAAAATTAAGTTAGGATTAATACTCTCAAAGATTATACACCTATACATAATAACATATTTTGTATCAGGTTGGAAAAAAATCTTTTTTTAATATTTTTAATAAATTACAGAGAAACCAACATTACAATTTTACCCTTTTGCCGGACAGTCAGGGGGTTAATTGGCTTGATGATTTCTGTGGTTGACTTGTTAGATATTCAATTTTTACAGGTTTTGATGAAGGTTTCCAAATCATTAATTTTGGCAAAACTCTTGTAGCTGCAGTAGAGTATACATCACGGGTCTTTTTCTTTATAGTAATAGATGTTTTTTCAGGTGATCAGCTCTTTCGAAATGGGGCTTAAGTCTGGGAGAGTAAGATGCATGATCATCTTTGCAATTTACGCAGAGTTTAGGTTTTTCACAAGTTTTACTGTCGTGGCCAACTTCTGCACAATGTGCACAAGTAACAGTGCAACGACATGTAGTATTGGTATGGCCATAACGCTGGCATTTAAAATAACGGATGGGATTAGGGATGTAAGGTCGGAGTGGACAATTTAAATAGCCGGTTTTAATTCTAGGAGGTAAAATATGGCTATTAAAGGTAAGTATTATATGTTTAGTAGGAATTATCTGCCAATTTCTACGTATAGCTATACGGTGGACATCTATGAAATTTTGATCCTTTAAATTAGTTAAAATTTCCTCTTTTGTGGAAAATAACAGATCTGGTTCAGATATTACACCAAGGCAAGAATTTAAAGTTTGATGTGCTTTAACAGATACAGAGAAAGTGCCTATTGTATTACTATTGGATAGAAATTGTGACTGGTTGGCTGTAGAAACTTCAACCAGTAAATCCAGACTGTAATTTTTTGAGAGAGTGGCCATCACCAAGAGCAGATTGGAAGGTTTTATCAATAAGAAATGGTGATTTTTTTAAAATGAACTATCAGAGAGGCTATTATTGCGTTATATTATGAAAAATCGAGTAAAAGAGGAATTCAGTGACATTTGTTTCTCTCCACATGGGAGAGAAATAGATAAAAGAGAAGTTTTTCCATACATTGTAAGTGAAAACATAATTCGGACCCCGGCCGCAAAACCCACTACCGAGCCCAACAAGGGGATGCACATTTGTGCACTAGTGCTAACGAGGGCCTATACGGTCAAAAGACAATCCTATGTCGGTCTCCACCCTTAACGAGATGACTAGCAATCGCTCGCTCACTTGATCCATGAAGCCAGTGACAAAAGTCAGCTGACCAGCCGATTGGTGCATACGGGACCAATATGCACCCCCCGTCTACCTGAAGCAGAAGCCAAAGCAGTGTGTTGGTTTCCCTCAACTGCCAGAATCCCCCTTTCTGGGAACACTGGTCGTCACGCACGACAAACACGTGGGTGGTTTTCAATTCTCCATGAGTCGATATACAGGAGTATATCGGCTCATGCAGAATTGCCCTCACCTCAGAAGAGGAAACCACAATGAGAGTGAAACAAAGATTTCAATTCTCCATGAGTCGATATACAGGAGTATATCGGCTCATGCAGAATTGCCCTCACCTCAGAAGAGGAAACCACAATGAGAGTGAAACAAAGATGAAAGAAAGACGAGAGGGATAAGAGGAAAAAGGAAAAGAGAAAGATTGCTCAGGTGTCCGGGATTGCGAAGCCCATAAACATCTAAAGAAGGTATCCCCCTGGGGGATAAGAGAAATAGGAGTGGTAACCACAATATTGAAGGCGGTGTCACATCAATCAAGGTCATATGCCAACTAGCAGAAGTGGTGAACTACAAGAGGATTATTAACCTCTAGAGGGACGGTGGGATATATTTTATCCCACCTAATTCGAATGACATTGTCACTACAAAATTTTAACGAAATTTTATATTTTTAACTTTCGAGGCAAAATGTTTAAAAGATGCCTTTTCTTATTTTGAAACAAATATTTTTGATTCTTTCGATGAGAATTCAATATTACAGAGACATATTGCTTGCCCCTCAAGGGGTTAAGAAGATTGTAGTGTGAATAGCAAGAAAATTGCTTTGTTGTTATGGAATAAAATATTATTCAAAAAATGGCTGGTTAATACGTGGAATAAAATTTAGTTTTGAAATATTATTGAAAATAAGTATAGAATAAATAAGTGCAGAATAAATATTAGGATAAAATATTATTTAATTATATAATAAAAATCTTGCTGATTTAAATACGTTCGATTCTAATTATTTTTTCAATGTAATGAAAGATAACGCATAAAAAAAAATAGTAAGTAAGTAATATGTAAAGATAGAATTTTGTAATCTCATTTTTACTAAATTCTTGATGTGCTAAATTAACAAAATGATAAATATGGCTGTATTCCCGAAGAGAATACGAAGTTTATCAGTGTTTAGAATAAATATAATAATAAATAAAATATACAAATTAAGCGTTTTTTTTTCGTTTATCGAGCGCAGATGATAAAGATCCAATATTTCCTTGGTCGTATTGGGCTCATGTTATTTAACTTACAAACATTTCATTCTTTTAAATTAAAATTCATTTCATTATATTTTCGAAATTACTTTAATTTAAAATGCATGCATTAAATGTTGTATTATTAAACAATCATGTTCTTTTACTTGTTTAAATATTTTGAAATTGTAGACAATAATTTTCGTATATCGCTAGATTAGAATTTTTTATGTAAACAGACAAAGCCATTTAGTGAATTCCTATTAAAATTCAATCATAAATTTCAAGTTATTCTCTCATGAAAGATGAATCATGTTTACCATTATTGCAAACTATTTTTATTGCAACATTTAAAAAAAAAATGTGTGTATAGTCACATAGCCATTTTAATTTCAGGGTAAAAGATAATATGTTTTCGTAGCATTAGTGATTTTTCTCTCGAAATTAAAATGATATTGTGACTATTTTTTAATGTATGTAATTTTATCTAAACAAACTTTAACACAAATATTTTGCAACAAATCTGGTAGGCAAAATTTATCTGTAATGATGAGTAAAAATCCAGAAAATATGCGTAAGAAATACGTAGATAATAGATATCTGCGCATATATGACGTCATACTAAAAAATCGCGTATTTGCATTATCATCTCGGCCACCAGCCGAAGCACTTGTGTCAATTTGTGTCAGATTCCAGCATTATCTTTGTATGCTTGATACATTTGCAGTTTTGCTTGTTATACAAATAACACATGTGAAAGCCATACAGCTGAATGCAAAAATAGAACGATAAAAGTACAAATAAAAACAGTTAACCAAGTCGAAATACTTAAATTTCAAGATAGTTGAAACTGGAAATTATGAAAAGAAAATGTTAAAAAATATATATGTATAATATTATAATAATAATGTATAAAAACCTCATTTTAAAAATATTTTAAAAACATATAGGTCTGTAAAAACAAAATTCCAGAGTCAAAATCTGAACAATCACAATGACCGTGATGCTATGTATAATTATACCATTTAAAAGGGCATAAATTTCATAGTTGAAGGACAAAAATATTATAATTAAAACACTAAAAGATTATAAAATAATACAGTGCTCAGCAAAAGTTTAGACAATGACCGATTACGCTTCTATATTCAGAAGTATGTACTGAATGTTTGTAAGTCATCTCTAATACATTACTTGAGACTTATCCTTTATTCACAAACAATAAATTTTGAATTTTACCTTTTACATAAAATATAATGACAAAAAGAAAAAAATTAAATTAGCATTGTTGCAAAACTATAGATAATTTGTATATTTACAGAAAAATAACTACAAATTAAAATCGAGATGCACTCATATGGTTTGCAGTTAGTGCAAGAATGGGACTTTTCATCGAAGAAACTAAATGCTGCGTCACATGGGAGTCTATTTGTACCAAACATGTTCAACAGTAGCTCGAAACTCATTAAAAGAAAAGTATAGCAAAAATTTGCATAAACATTACGACATATGATGTTACAAAAGTTTTCGATTGGGTCAGGATCAGAACTACACGCCGGTCAGTTCAGATCAGTAGTATTTTCAATGTTAAACAAAGTTCTTCTTTTGTATGCAACATGAATAGACGCATTATTTTGCTAAAATCTATACTTTAGATTAGCTAAATTTCCCTAATGACTAAAAATTAATCTCCAACGTATCAGCGTAGTCTTGTCTTGCTTGGCAACCAATGAATAACTCTACAGATACTCGAGCATTAAAGCAAAGTGAGGACAAAATCATTAAAAAGTCACCTTGTTGTCGACTTAAGAAAAGTATCAGGCTCTTTACGCAAGTCGTGCCAATAGTATGCCCACCCTTTTAGGCCATTCAAATTCCACTTTTTTTTGTTACTGAATATCATAGCGTACCATTTGGGTCCATATAACTAACGTATGTTTGCAAGTTCATTGCATTCTCGCTAATTTGTAGCGATATTTTAGAGCTGATTGTTTTATCATTTTCATGTTGATTGATTTACCTGTTTCTTTAATTAATCTACGAATCATGTCCGTCGACACAGACAGTCCTGACTTACTTTTAATGTGATTAGCAATAATTATTTGTGTAAATGTCAGTTTCTGGATCCTTTTGTCATCTCACTTTCTCGTGACACAAAGTCTTCCAAATTATGTTTCCTTTTAAAGGAGTCATCTTTAGACTATACTTCATAGACAGACCACTTTGGACGATTCAATACTGCTGAAATTTCTGCAACAGTCTTCCCTTTTCATTTCAGCTTTTCTACTTCAATTACCTCATCTAACTGAATATTTTAGCTCGCGGCAATTTCAGTAACTGATGCTATATCGAGGTATAATTAAATACTTCAGACATGTGACATAATAACTTGAAAATTTGCATTTTTCCATGAACAGTTGGCTAAAAATCAAAAAGTGTCGAAACTTTTGCAATATGCAAATCTTACTTTTTTCAGTTAAATTAAATATCTAATACTATAACCATTATTTTTATTCTACATTGTTTAAAATATATTTGAAAATAAGTATGGCCAATTGTAAAACTCACAAGTTCGTATTTTTTATTTAAAGATTAAAAAACACCAGTGTCTAAAATTTTGCTGAGCACTGTAAATATTAAAATATAAATAAAATATAAGATATACTCCAATCCTACATAAACAGAAGTTTAACATTCACACAAGAATAAAAAATCAATGGAAATTTAATCAGGCACAAACTCTTTGAATATAGTACTTTTCCCATTTTCGTTTGAATCATAGAATTCTAACTCCATAGCTTCATATACATAGCAGCTGTGTGAGATCCTTCACATTAGTGATAGATGTGCTAAGACATAAATTTCTGTTCTTTTTGTTGACAGATTTCCAATATGAGGATTCTTGGGTTGAAGTTTTCTTTTTTTTTTTACACAAGACTTTTGATATGGTTTATGATGTTGAGAGATATTAGATGTTTGGAAGTTATATAAGGGAAGAACAGAAATTTGCTCATTCTGATGTACGGGTGACTTTTTTGATTGACAAATAGATTTTTACGGCTGATTAGTTTGTTAAACTATTGTAATAGTTGTTGCAGACGGTACCGAACGTTCCAATTTGGGGTTTCATAACATTAACTACCACAACTGATACCACGAGTCTCTTTAATTAGTCCAGGTTGATTGTGTGATAACTGAACTACTAGGTAGAATAGAGAAGTCGCACACTAGGGCAAAATCCCGAAAAACTGATCAAAATATAAAAATGGTATTCAAATTGCACGAAACTTCGTACGGAAGTGTTTTTAGGATGCTGATTGCGATTACAAAATAATAAAAAATACGTGTGGCACTCGGGGACTGCCGCGGTAAAGCTATTGCATAGCATTTTTTATCAACTTATGCAATTATATTTATTTATTTATTTTTTATTTATGCTGTTTTTTTGTCTTTGATATTAATTTAAGTTTTTTCTTTTTCTTTGATATTAATTCAAGTTACACTTTTTGAGCGTGATGACCGATAAGAAAACAATTTTTTTATTGAATAAATGAGAAGTATGATGAAGTCTGTCAAAGTGCAGAAGTCTGCCGAACTGAAACGACGTTAGCCGGAGTGTTAGGTTTTTTTCTCGTTACGGAATTTCTAGATTCGGTCGCCGCGCTCAAAGCCCGCGATAAAAGCTCTGCAATAGCTTAAAAAATGACAGATCCAATATGGCGGAATAAAGATTTAAACGCTTCGAAAGTTATTTAATTTGTATGAAATTGAGTTATGAATTCAATACTTTTAAGTATGCTAATTAAGATTCAACAGTTAAACTTCAAAAATTAATTAATTAATTAATTGACAGATTAAAAGAAAACAATTAGATTTAAATAAAATTTAAAGTTTCTAGGTTATGCTTCACAAGGAATTTTCAAGAAAGCACAACATTTTAAATCGAAATTTAAATATTTTGATGAAAATTAAAATATTATAACATTTAATTTTTTATATTATTAAAATAAAACGAAAATATATTCCACAAATTCACCTTCAACTGTAGTACGTATAAATAGATTCTTCAGAGGGCGGTCGAAATAATTATTAGAATTTCTTAGTGGTATTAGAAGATGCAGTACTCTGGGGACAAACATTATAATTTCTTCTACGGTTATTACCTAATCTTGAAATGAAGAATCTGATGACTATAAAAGGCGTAAAAAGCATCTTTCAATTTTTTCGTACTACTGCATTTTTTCGAGAAATCTTCTCGATACGTTTTGATCAGTTTTTTGCATGGTTCTTCAGCGTCTTCTGACATTTGCCAAATTGGCAATAATGAAGAAGATATTATTTCATTACCATTAATAAGTAGTTTGTGCAGTGAAATAGGCATGTAGAACTAAGTATAGAGTTGAACGAATGTACGAGCTGTTTGTAAGAAAAAACATTTTTTGGAATTAATTAAATAAAAGACATTGTTATAAGAAATTACTTATGACGTAGAATTATTTAATCAAATCTTCGCCTACTACCATTATAGAAGTAGATATAGTTGCGTTTTTAAAGAATCGTCAAGCTACATTGTCATTGTGATTCTAAATACGGGCTTTGATTTATTTAAGAGATTTTGTAATTGTAAGCGAAATCAATTTTAGATATTTTTTTACAACTTCAGTTTTCTTCTTCTCATGAGGAGTACGTGCTTGCCATTTCTTTTTCATGCAGTTTATGTGTCACATTTAAGCAAATCTCAAAACATCAAAGCATGTGACGTGGACATTCCAATTTGTAAATGATATTCATTCATTTTTAATTTTAAAAATGTCATATCTTAAGAAGCTATTTTGAAGTTGCTGAAGTAGATAGCAACATTGAGTATTACACTAATTCGTAATTAACGACTACTTTATCTCTATCAGGGATTGTACTGAATGGGGTAAGTTTATTCCCCTGATGTTTATTATAATCTGTTTTATTGATGGTAGCTTCCATATTTTCGTGCAAAAAATGGATTTTGCTGCATTTAGTGAAATGAAGTTTTCGGATTTTTTAAGATAACAATTTATGAGTTAATCGCAACATTTATGTGTTCTAGCGGCACGTGAGAAGGGAAAAATATTAAAATATGACTTTCTACTATGGACATCGCAAAAAGTTTTGTTTAAAAGTACTTTGAACACATTTGCCATCACATCCTCATTAGCGAATCAAATCTAGATTGCTGATGTACTCGGAAGTCGGATTTCTACATACATCCATTTGCATCAATAAAATAAACTCAGCAGTATTATCTAGCAAAGATTGTCACTGACAAGGTACAGTTTGTATTATTACAACAGAATGAATAAAATTATCACCTATAAACATAAAAAAATGTAATTCTATCGAGTTAATAATAGGAATTATGTTCATTTTTTTTACTTAACTTACATATCAAATCAATTTATTCTTATAATTATAGTACTTATTTGTAATATAATAGTAAATAATCTATTACAAAATTGAATAATCTAAAAGTTTCAAAAATATTTGTGAGCTAAATTATTATTAAAAGTAATCAATTTCTGAATTTTTGAAGCGGCCAAAAGAGCGACAATTTTACTTACGATTACTAAAATATGCGTGAAAAGCAGAATAGAAGTTTGTGGCAGCTGGTTTTTCCTGAATCATTAGATAATACTCCAGGTTATTCTTTCTATTAAATTTCGTTGCGGAACACTGTGGATCATTTAAACTTTTTGATGTTTAAAAAAATATTTTTAAA
This sequence comes from Maratus speculifer, assembly GCA_964019185.1. Classification (NCBI taxonomy): domain Eukaryota; kingdom Metazoa; phylum Arthropoda; class Arachnida; order Araneae; family Salticidae; genus Maratus; species Maratus speculifer. The sequence goes on from OZ025299.1 coordinate 157,415,007, forward strand.
AATATTTTATAAAAAATAATTATGAAATTGTTAATTTTTATGTGCCTAATATAATTTTGGTGGAACATACAAATAAAGTACACTATCATTGCGTTAATCCATTTTAAATCATTAAAATTTGATTATATTATAATTTTATGCTCGTATATAGAAGAACCGTTGTTATGCTATTTTTGCTCAACACAAATGATACTCCTTCAAGCATCACTTTTCAAATAATGCAGATTGTCTGGGCAAAGCAAAACTCTTATTTTAAATGCAGATTCTGACCCTCCAAACGTTTTTTTACTCAGCAATAAAATCATAATTCCCTAAATCAGAAATACATTTTTCGACTTTTGGGCAGATTTTTGGGTTTTAGCCCCACTGTAGACTTGTGTTGGTGCTAATGTGCCTTACAGAGTTTGATTGCTGTTTGAGTAAACTGGAGTAAGATATTCCAACGAGCTTCCGAGCAGGAAAATTTAAGTAATTTTAACATAAAGAATTTCTTTTTCACGGATCCAATTGGGACTAGAACAACAATATGATGTATGACCGCATTTACAGTTTGAACAGCGTTCTGCTTTTCACCGGTTTTACCGTCATGGCTGATTTCTTCACAACGTGCACAGGTAACAGTACCATGACAGATAGTATTAGTATAGTCATAACTCTGCAATTTGAAACAACGGAGAAGATTAGGAATACAAAATCGTACAGGATCGTTTACGGTTGGACCTTTTATGCTTGTAGGTAGAATAGGACTATTGAGAGTTAAAATAATGTGCTTTATGGAAAAAAATTGTCATTCCAACGAATTGTTTTACGACGTACATCTATGACATTTTGATCTTTTAATATTTTCTAAGAATTTTTCTTTAGTGGAAAATAAAAGTTCCGGTTCGGATATTGCACTACGACTTGTATTTAGAGTTTTATGTACCTGAATTTCCATTCAGGTACATTCTGAAAAAGGTCTTATTTTAATGCAATTGGAGATAAATTGTGACTGCTCGGGAGAAGTGAATTCCCCCAGTAGATCTCCAGACTACAGTTTTTTAATGATTGATCATCTCCTAAAACATATTGAAATGATTTTGTCAGAAGAAATGGTGATGTATTTTAGAAAAAACAATCAAAATGACAATCAGTGCGTTTGATTACAAAAAATGAGTGAATGAATTTTTCTATAAATTTTGTTGCTCTCAACGTGGGATAGATGTAGAAGGAAGTGTAGTAATTTGATACATAGTAAATAATAATAATAATGGCCGCAGCCACCGACTACCGAGCTCAACAAGGGATTGCACGTTCGTCCATAGTTGCAATGATAACCAGGGACCATACGTTTAAAAGATAATCCTATGTCAGTCTCCACCCTTAACTAGACGACTTGTTAACAGTGTACTATGTGGGAAGTACTTTCTCACACCGACGAAATTTTATAAGGCGTACATCTATGACATTTTGGACTTATAAATTTTCTAAGAGTACTTTTATGGAAAAATGTAGAAATTGCGGAGAAAGCACATCAAGTCGCTCACTCACTTAATACCTTAGCCAGTAGCAAAATTCAGCTAACTTGTCAATTGATGCACACGGGAATAATATGCACCTCCCCCTCCTACCTAAAGCAGAGGCCAAATCAGTGTGTTGTTTTCCCTCAACTGTGAGGAACCTTATTTCAAGGGACACTGCTCACCACTCTCTTAAAACGAAAGAGTGGATTTGGCTGCTCAAGAAAGAGTTCTAATTTATTGGATCGTGAATGAGTTGATTTTTAACCGATTCAGTCATCTTGGTTTGATTTTTTCTCTTTCTAATCCACTCATACAGCTTTAAAACTAAACAACTCAACTCAATAATGAAACAGCTCTTTTCCCGCGCTGATTTTCGCCGCTGACTCGTCACGTGACCTTGCAAGATAAGGTGGAGACTTCCGGCGTTCGCTAAACAATTTGCTGAAAATGCCTTTTTTACGAAGTAAGTAAGTTTTATATAAGTATTTTATTTTAATTATGCTTTCTTTTAATAACTTTCCCTTCTCTTTTTAACAGACTAAAATTCATAACAGTATCATACCTTGAAATTAAAATGTCGTGTCACACGGTAATATTGAAGATGTGTTTAATGCATTTCAAAATTATAATTGGTGTTACAGTGCTGCTACAAAACTTTCGTGCTTTAATAAAATAAATTAGTATATTTAATCAGAGTAAAAATTGTTAATGCAATGTAAATATCTCGTTATTTAATTGCCTTGTATTAAAGTTTTGTAATTATTATATCTTTATTCATAGAAATTTATCAAAACATTGTATTTACGTCTTGTTTGCAGTGTCTTAGTAAAAACGTGCTCCGGATTACATTATACACATTTCTAAGATTTTTTTTTTTCCCATTCTTAATGTTGAACTTGTGTTACTGTTTTGTTTGGCAATGTTTCATACTGTTATTGGGCAAAATTATTGCATGCATGGTCTGTATTATAATAATCTTCTTAATATTTATAAGTTGTTACATAATGCATGCAGAAATAATAGTTTTCTTGTGCCTGCTTCCCAGGTAGCTTTAAATCTAAATGAGAATTTATAAATAAAACGAAAACAGTGGACAAAAGTTTGTCTTTCTATACTGGTAAATGCAAGTATTATTTTCTAAATAATATGCAACGATACCAAAAAGCAAATCCTCTTTCTCTTTAGAAAATACCTTGTAATATCATCCTTTTCCCTTAACATTTTTTATGCATAGCCCAGTGGTAGAATTGATTTTAAAAAAAGTTACTGGTCCCAAAGACCAGTACGCATAAGAGTTTACTGGTAGTCATCAGTAACCCGCTACATAAAATTCTATAAAATACTTTTAACCGCCCCCCCCCCCTCTTCACACACACACTCCTACTAGAATGTAAGATAAACCAAACTTCCTTTGCAGTTATACAAAATTTTTGGCATAATAAAATGGAAAATTACTATTTTATAAAAAAGTATGTAGTATGTAAACTAAAACTATAAAATTGTGTATTTTATTTCCGATCATTTATTTAACAGATAGTAAGGATTAATGCATTATTTTCTTATAATTATTTTTTCAAGTAATATTTTATGGTTTGTGTTTGGTACGGTTTTCTCAGGCAGGAAAATTTATTTACTTGTCAGAGATGAAGTGGGTGTGCAGTGGTGTAGCTAGGATGGGTGACATACCGGGACAGATGTGAAAGGTGTCAAGCCCCCCCCCCCTCCTCCTCCTTTCCAATCTGTCATATTTTTTCAATCTCAATTCTACATTCTTATAAAAAATAACCTTACCATTCCTTATTTACCTTTTGTCCTTCTGCATAAAAAAAACCGCAGAAGTGAATCATCACTCGACCCATAGTCTGCACAAGTCAATGCCGTATCTATACGTAGAAGAAAATTCTTTCTTTTAAAGTTTGCTTTTGTTACCCACTCGTTGAATAGGTTGGTTTTTGTTCCCTGGTGCATATCTTATTTAGACACACCATTCTGTATAAAACTTCACTTTAGCAAAGAAAAGAAAACTAGCTGTATTGCATCATGAGCTAAAAATCTCATTTTATTTCCTAATTAGTCTCCAAAATTTTATAAAATTGTATTTTTTATTTGCAAATAAAGATTTGGTGTCACCCTTTAGAGGATGACACCCGGGTAATTTCCCTAATCAAGAAGAATTTCTTTTACAGCTTGACTAAAATCTTAAAGATCAATGAGTTATGTGTCTCTATATTCAAAATCACCATGCATCTTATGACAGATTACTTAAATAATTTGCTTTTTTAAAAAATATTTTATACTAAATATTATCAAATGTTTTTAATCTATTTTAAGTTTGATAAATTCACATGTTTAAGCTTTTTCTTTAGAACAATAGGTATGTTCATCAGCACAATTTTAAACCTATCAATACAAACGCAGGAATAGTGTTAAAAATAGAAATTATTTATATCCAATAATTTGAAACATTTAAATTAAATATAAAAAGAGAGAATGTCATTATGTTTTTATTTAAAAAGAACAATTTTTGAAGGAAAAAAACAGTTGGTTTAAACTAGGGGTGCACAATCTTTTCAAGAAAAGGGCCACTTACAAATATGCCTCGGTGTCGAGGACAATACAGAGATAATTCAGTTTCGAGGAAGTGATCTATGGCCTATAATCCGATAAAAAATATAGTTTCAGAGGGGAGTAGGAAGGACTTAATTTTGCTTACCCAGTCAAAACTACCAATTCAGTTATTAAGGATATATCAAGAGTTTTTACGTTTGTATATATATAGCACATGCAGCAAGGAATATTTTCAAGATGTAATAATTTTCCTTAACTTTATTGAGGAAAATACATTATTTTGTTAATTAAAAATGCTAAAAAACAAATATAAGTGACTGGTGCCAAAGAAAAAAATAAGTAAACTTAATGAAAGTGGAAGAGATAAGAAAACAATCAACAAGATTTTTTCTGTGCCTGATCAATGAAATTCCAGATTTTTTTGTGCTTTATCAACAAAAATTTCAATTTTTTTCCAGTTGTAAATTGATGAAACTCGCGGGCCACAGGTTGTGCATCCTTATTTTAGTTTATTACTTATTTTAATATTTTATTATATTGTAAGCCTTTACAATAGTTTAGATTTCCTTGTTAGTTACATTCAAATTACTGTTTAAAAAATGTAAAGGAAATAATGACCAGAAATCCGCAAAATTCTAAAATCTGCAAAACCTCTGGTCCCAAGCTGTGCGGATTTGAGGAAGTCTACTGTAATAGCAGTATTACTAGCAAAGTGCCAAATTTTGACCTACTTGTGATATCCTTAAATTTGGCAGCAAAAATAATTTGCCATATATAAAAACAATTTAGTGAAATTTTCTATCTTTTAATGCATTTTTTAAAAATGTACAGTATTGTGCATGTTATATTAATAAAACATGCCTTATTTTTTTTTTCATTTATATTTAATAATAATAATCTGGTTTATGTAAGTCTGTAATGTTTCAAACGATTTTTAACCGGCTTCCTGGTATGTTAGAATCATAAAAGTTGTACAAAATGTTTTTGATGACAATATAGCATTAATACAGTTGCAATTATTAAATTTAATTCATTTTCATTCAATTAACTCAATATTAGGTGTCACCCCCACAATTCATTGTGGTGTGTCATCGCTTTATTCTTGTGGCCTATAATCTGATAAAATATATGATTTAGAGGACCCTTGGGGGGAGGAGATTAACCCTTTAAATTTACTTACCCAGTCAAAATATCAAATTCAGTTGGTAAAGATATATCAGCAATTTTTACATTTGTATATATAACATATAAAGCTAGGATTATTTTCAAGATGTAATAATATGCCTTGATTTTATTCACAAGAATAAATTTTGTTTTATTAGCAATGCCAAAAACAAGCTTCTTTGAAGGTTTAAAGGGGGGGGGGGTGAGATCTCTAGCAACCAGGCTGTAGTTTCAATTTATCCACAAAAGGTCGCCATGACTAGAACTCACAACCAACTACATCCTGTCGATACTCTACTGAAAGCAAAGAGTAGCTGAACAAAATCCATCAGATGTACAGAACTTACGACTAAAATGAACAAAGGAACGAAAAACTGACCAACTGAAAAACTGACCAACCATCAATTTGATCTTCTGCTTATAGGCTGGATCAAGTCTTCCGGAGAGGTCTAATCAATCAGGATGTCGGACTCAGTCAGGGGTGCCCAGAGAGGGGTTTGATGACGCAAGATGCGTCCTATAACTTAGTTTGGGGGGGGGAGATATTTGAAAAAAAGTAGATTTTTGGGGGGAGGGGATTTTAAATTCTTAATATTTCTTGTTTTTACTGTTAAAAAAAAATCTTGATTTTTAATATCACTTTTAATTTTTTTCAACATTTAATTTCCAGAAAAGTCCCTGTATTTTCTTTCTTTAAATTCTAGATAAGGGCAATAAGAACTCATTCTGCTATACTCAACTCGCTATCTTTGTAAATCTTGATTCTTAAATTTCACTTTTAAATTTTTTCAACATTGAATTTCCAGAAATGTTTCTGTATTTTTTTTCTTTAAATTCTAGATAAGGGCAATAAGAACTCATTTCATTATGCTTAACTCATTATCTTTTGATGGTGCAGTAGGTTATAAGTAAAATATATTTTACAATTGATATTCTGTTTAGGGGGGGGGGTCAATGTTAAAGTATGAAGATTTTTTTTTGGGAGGGGGGGGGGGAAGTGGTCACCACTGGAGTCAGTAACCCTCTTGGTGAGATCATCAGCTTGTTCATTTAAGGGGATCCCCCGGTGTCCCAGAACCCAGCACAGATGAATTTTAGGGGAGAGATCCGCAATGCCCCGATCTTATGCAACCAAATTAAAAAAAAATTCTTCCGATTGTGGAGATAATTGTACCTTTTAGTTCACTAAACTGGAAGGTTCATTGTGGGGTTAGATCTAGCAGTGCTGAACTTAGCCTTCGAGTTTTGGACCAGAGTGAGGAAAGAGTTAAAGTTTATCTCCATCAATGAGTGCAGCTTGTTGTTATATCACGGCAGATCAACGGCCAATTATAAAGGGGACGACAAGGAGGAGAGGGGTGGGATTAATAGTGACAGAAATGTCAGTCGGGAAGTGACCGTTGTCAAATAAATCTTCATCCACACGCAGCGTGGATCTTTATAACTAATCTTTTAATTACTAATAATAAACATTTGAAAGTAGTCTGATAAATAAAATATTCTTCTCCATAGCTATCCAAATAATAAATTTCAAATACTTCTTGAGATTTTGTTTCTTGAATGACAATTTGAAGTCAACATTTTTGGTCATAGATTCAGCAGATAACTAACAGGGGGGGGGGAGAGGAATCACTTATTAAAATGCTATAAGTAGCATCCAATCTTTGAAAACTCTCTTATTCGACTTCATATTTTGATTTTAATGCTTAAGATAACCTCCCCAATTAAGATTGGGGATTTCTTTTACAACTTGAAATCTTATGGATTGTGTTATGTTATTGCGTTAAATAATCTGCAGTTCTAAAAAAATTAAGATATTTTCTATTAAATATTGAATATTTTTAATCTATTTTATATTAGATCAATTCACGTGTTTGAAGCTTTTTCTAAAGAGAAATAAATATATTCACCAATGCAGACTGATTTTAATCCTATACCCAAAAAATGATCTAAACCTGCTACATCCAATGCTTATTGCTGATGTAAAGTGTTAAAAATAGAAGTTATTTATATTCAATAATCTGACATACATAAATTATTAAGAAAAAGAGAAAATGTCATTAGATTTCTTCTGATTTTTTTTTTTTTTTTTTTTTTTAGAAAAATACCAGTTGATTTAAACTAAACCGTTGTTTAAACCAAAAGGAGTAAACAGTTGTTTAAACCATAGTTAAAACCAATTGGTTTAAACCGTGCTAACCCTGGTCTAATTGTTGTAGGTTCTATCTTGTATTATATAAATATGCAAATATATAGAAAACAACTAAAAATCCACAAAAACCTGTATTTGTTGGGTATTTGCCAGCGCTGATACATTTTGAAAGTAGCAACAAAGGTGAATTTTCAACAATATTTTATAATGTTGCTTTAAGAACTTTCATTTTAAAATGGTGATTTATTGTATCAGATGTAACACCATGATTTAAACAAGCAGATAAGTGTAATCGCACAGGATTTATTTATTCTATTTCCATTTTTTTCATGATTGGCTGAATTTTCAGTAGTGTAGTATTTATAAAGCTAAAATTTTTAGTGTATGGTTCATTTTATGTTTAGACTATGGATGGGAAATTTTATAAAACATTTAATCTGAAAGCTGCAAAATATTTTAATATGTTCATAATCATTCCTTAACATTATATTTATTGCTATTTAACTTAATTTCAATATTTTCTTTTAAAACAGGAAGATGGTGATTTCATGGAGGAGTAAAATTCTACTGTGAGTGAGGAGTCAAATTCAACAATCTTATTTAATCTCAAGTATTTTCAAGAAAGTGTCTATTTTGCCTAAGATTTTAAAAGTTGGACAAACCAGTGGACAGATTACAATATGCTCTTTATGTATTTAATGTTTAATGCAAATGGACTGTTATATTTATAAAGGTCCTGTTAAAGATGTTATTGAAACTTGTTTATCTGATGTTGGAAAGAATTGTTATCAATTAATGTTAGGTTTATTTTCCTTGCTAAATAAAATGTTTTTGTTGTTAAATAAAATTAGTTTTTTTTTCTTTCTTGCAACATTCTAAATTGCACATTTGACTCTATTTTTGACATAAACTGCTGCAGTCTTATACTTTTATATTTATTTAAAAGTTAGTTGATTTAAGAAACATTGAATAAAATCAAAAATTAAATCAAAAATTCTTTATTAAGGAGAAGTAAGTTATTCTTTAATATAAATTCAAGTTTTAACAAATGTTTTAAATGATATAAAGAATAATTGCACATGGTCAATAAATCCATTTCTCAGTTATTTCTGCATTTAACTTCATACAATAAAATAATTGTCCATAATCAAAATTTTAGCTATACAAGTTTTTTAATGGCATTCCTCCACATTTCCCAATTGCAATGTGCTTATATAAATGCTATGGGTAACAATTATTTTATCTAAGATTTCAAAGCCATTTCAGATTTCAAACTAAACAATTAAAATATTTTTTTAAAATTTAGTCAGTTTAAGAAATATGATTTTGATTGAGATTTAAATCGAGGAATAATTACAACAAGGTATCATGGGTTGATGTTTATCCATTTAAAATATTTTCAATTTCAATTATTTAAACCCTGCACTGGCCATGTGTGTGTGTGGGGGGGGGGGGAATACTTTTTTAAATTTAGGTTTTATGTTTTTTAATACTTTCTTTTTCAAAACTGGGTCTGAAACTCCTATTAATATTTAAAAAAAAAAATAATTAACCAAAATTGCAAAAGTAAAAACTAACCCACTTACAGATCATCCTCAAATATTCTATGCCCCCCCCCCCTCCCCGCCAAAAAAAAGGTAAACATTTTAAAATCCAAACAAGATATTTGAAAATAACTTCTGCATAGGATTATCTAAACTCTTAAGGGGAACAATCAGCTTCTGCCATTGTGGTGCTGAAGTTGAGTCGTTGGGCTGATATCAAGTTTATTTTTTCAATATTTTTTTAGTAAGATGCCTAAGATTGGTTTATTTGATTGAAATCGTAAATTTTTAATAAAAAAATAATTGTTATTTACAATTAAATCAGAAGCTAATGAAAAAATTAAAATTGTATATAAGCATATCTGAAGCTATAAGTATCATTGGAAAATATGTAAACTTGAAATTGCCCAAGAAAAGAAAGGAAAAATCCCATTAGCACCATAGCATCAGAAGCTGATATTCTGTTTATTGTTGTTCGGGTGCTGTTGTACAGTTATGCAAATTTAGGCAGTTTGCATGAATAAGTGTTTTCAAATTTGCAATTTTGAGATCACCAGCATTTTTAATTTATAGAATATATGTACTTTTAAATTTAACAAAAGAAAATTCTGATGTTAAAAATTTCTGATTTGACAGAATAATAAAAAATTCATGTAAGCTCTATTTAATTTTGTATAACGATTCAATTGTCTTTTGCCCTAAATTGACATAGGAAACAGTTTCATTGAATTAGAAAGAAAAAAAAATGTTTTTATGATTCATTAGAGAACTTTGAGTCATGTAAATTAGAATGTTTTAAGTCTTGTTAATTAAAGACTTGGAAGAAATATTGGAGAATCCATGTTACAGTTTTCCAATCTCTCTCTCTCTCTCTCTCTCTCTCTCTCTATATATATATATATATATATATATATATATATATACCCTTGTAATGTCAATAAACAGAAATTTAAATCCGAAATGAGAATTTAATTGCAACACTTGAAAATGTGGCAATAATTCTATGTTATATTGAATTTCATTGATAAAAATTAATCGAGGATTACTGAATTTAGTTTTAAATGATGTGATTTTATTTAGACGATTTAGAAATCGCTTGAAGATTTTTGTAATTTTAAGCAATTTTGCTTTTCTTAAGAGTGAATTTATTCAATTCTACAAATTCAAGGAGTTTTGGATTAACTCTTAAATGAGTTGATTTTATTCATGTATGAATTGGTTACAAATCGCCTAAGTGCTACTGGATTAAATCAAAAATGACAACATTTCACTCCAACTTGAATTGATAACAAATCGCTCAAGTGCTACTGGATTTGCCTTAAATTATTTCACTTCACTCAAATACGAGTTGGCTGCAGTTAACTCAAGTGCTACTCGATTTAATCCTAAAGACTTCATTTCACTCAAGTATGATTTGGTTCCAAATTGCTCAAGTGCTACGAGATTGTCTTAAATGACTTCATTTCACTCAAGTATGACTTTATTACAAATCACTCAAGTACTACTGGATTTAACCTTTATTGATTTGATTTCACTCAAGTATGAATAAAATAGAGATCACTCAATCATGAGTTGATTAAAAACAACTCATTCACTTGAGTTGTTTTAGCTCTTCTTGAGAAGGTTCCTTTCAACATGGGAAAAGAGTGGATTTCAGCTCAACTTGAGTTATTTTAGCTTTTTCGTTTTAAGAGAGCACGCACGGTGAATACGTGGGTGGTTTACAATTCTCCATATGTCTATATAGACAAGATGATTTCGACTCATGTAGAATTGCTCTTACCACTGAAGAGGAGACCACAATGAAAGCGAAACAAAGAGGAAAGAAAGACAAGAGAAATAATAAGAAAATGTAAAAACAAAGACTGCTCAGGTGCCCGGGGTTGCGAAGTCCATGAATACCTAAAGCAGGTATCCCTTCTGGGGGTTCTATAATTTTTGAATAAAATTTACTTTTATAACATTGAAAGAAAAGATGTAAAACGATATTTTCTTATTTTTAAATAATTTTTTTGATAATTTTGATGTGAATTCAGCATTTTAGAAACGCATTTATTTATGCCTCAAAGAATTAAATTAAGTTTTTTTCTATCAATGAAAATATGTATTTTTATATTAGTTTCTAAAATTTTACAAAATTAAAATCAATAGAACTAAATATTTTGTCATGAATAATATTACGTGCTGGAATTAATCTGTGACGTAAAAATCGCGTGCAGAAGCATTATGATATACACAGAAGCATAAAAGTGTACAAAGATAAATACGTTTGGGATCAAAATTCAGTTTAAAATAGATGTATAGCATTTATCTAAGAGAATTCCTGTTTTTCCCTTTACATCATTAAATGAATTTCACTCAGCATCATTAGAGAAAAATGAAAAGTCGATGAATCTATCGATTTCATATGCATTTATGGTATGTATATTATCGATTACTTTATTTAAAAATCTTTCAATATAAGTAACGAAAGAGATTGTCGAATTGTATAGAAATGCTTTCAAGGAATTTGATGTGTTTGAAAATAATTTAGGAAATTCAAAATTATCCTATGTATTCCAAACATGTTCCCCTAGAACTGCATTTATTTTAACTTATGCAAAATTAATAATTTATTTCTTTTCAAGTACGAAATCTTAATTTTTGTCTAGATGTAATAATATTTACTCAAATACCAGCAGAAGTTTCTTGTTCTCAAATGTATTCACAGCAATATTCCACCATTTAAAAAAAAGAACAGTCCGTATCTTCATTACGAGAATTGGAAGTTTTAGTTTATAATAGAAACAGCACTAGCATAAGAGGTAGTTAGCCTAAGAGGCTCGTAGCCGTATGCTAACAATGAAGGTCTCCATACGGGCATACTCCGAAAAATCTGAAAAAATTACAGAATGTTCTTCTCATGAGGATATATACGTTTATAAAAAAAAAATTCGGCGGAAACTCCATACCCTGTCCGTAAAAAAATAATGAAAATTTCGTTATTTGGCAATTTATCATCGGTTAGCGATGAAAAGCAAATTCCAAAAATGTTTGTTTCTGTCAAAGGCATTTTAAAGGAAAAAAAGTTTCATGTTCAACGTATTTAGATAAATTAAATATCTTTTGTTATGTCAGCTTTAGTTTATTTTAAGTATAATTTCGTTATATTGGTATTTATATGTATTTACATTCAAATTTAACCATCAAAATTTGAGATTTAAAACGAAATTCAAATTTAAATTCCTTAAAATTGTTTCTAGTTCAAAGTCAAATTGAGCTTTGTTAACTCGTTTTGTTGCTATGAAAATATCTGCCTTTTATTTTTGAATACGTTTAAATGTATGAAAGTAATTTTACTGAATAGAAATTGTTTATATATGAAAATATGTTTTCCAGAGGTAAATTAAATTACTACAGCAACAAATATGTAAATATATGCAATTTAATATATGTATATATATGTGTGTGTGTGTGTGTGTGTGTGTATGTATGTATACAATATATTAAACTCGCTCATTGTTTATGTTTAAATTCATTAATGTTTAAATTCTTTTATGTTTAAATTCATTTACACGGATTCTAAAAATCCAAAAGTTCTCGGTTGCATTAAAATCGTTTGCTTTTGGAAAGGAAAAGTACTGCTCGCAAAATCGTGGACAGTTTCGTCTTTTCAAGCCAAATATTGGAAAGTATTTTATTTTTTTACATGTTTTTTCTGCAATTCCTCCGATAATTTTCACTGATCCTTTATTACATACATGAGTAGTTTAATTAGTATTTGTTTCAAATAAATCTGAGTATGCCCAGTATGGAGACCTTCCTTGTAAGTGCGATTTGTTCAATAACATTTAATGAGGCAGAGTTCACTACATTTGCTTGGATTCTATGAAGGGGGGGGGGGCATTGATATTTTGTGTAATGTATATGTATGTGAATTGTGCGCATGTGTGTGAGAGATCGGGCTCATCGGCTGTGAGGCGCGATCCACTGGTCGTTGTTTTCTCGGCATCACATTTTGATTACTCCAATGCTGAACACGGAGCAGAATTCGCCCATCGAACGGGGTTCGGCACTCTGTTGTCGGGCGGTCGACTTTCGTGCCCCGCGATCACATAAGTCATGTAGTCGCTGGCAGATAGAGAAAACAGTGTGATTTATAGGACCTGACTTGTTATCCTTATTGTACATCTCCTTTGGAACCCAGGCCTATGTTGGCTTGACTTAGAAATTCTAAAAGGATCCGTGCCTGGACAGCATATTTGGTAACAAGTCTTGGGGTCCAAAAACCACGGAGTTTTGCTATTCCAGATAATTTAAATGTCGTAACTCAAATTATTACCACCAGTCGCGACATTACTAGAATGGGAGGTGATTTAATTGGTTAAAGAAATCTGGGCACTGTCACGTTAGAAAGGAGCGGTTATCTAGGTTCGTTAGCTAAAACCACAAAAAGTGATAATTTAGCTTAGGTTAGCCTTTTGATCTTAAAGAGTGTCCAAAAATGATCTCTTAAAGTAATAAGGTGTATTGCTGGAAAATAAATTTATCAGGGGCAAACTGCTTTTAAGCATTAGAATTAAGGTTAAAAGAAAAATTTGATGAGATTTTAAATTTTAAACTTTTGAATTTTAATTTTAAATTAAAGTTTTTAAAAGGGAGTACATATTTCAAATAACTTATATTTCTTGCATATGTCGTCAGAGCTTTCCGAAATCTAGCTGCAGAAATATGGCCAGTGTGAACAAAATTAAGACAAAACTACTTTGCTAATGAAATTTCAAAATTGCGAATTCAAAAAGCCATTGTCCATTCATTAACAGTTCAGAGGAAGGTATAGAGAGTTTGGCTGTTTTAGTATTTTGCAAACATTTATAGAAAATTAGATTAATTTTTTTGCGATTATTTTATTTATATTCGATTAATTTCATATAGACAATTCTGTTTAAAAATAATAAAGTTGTTTCTTTTTCCACTGTCTGTTTTGTTCAAGTGAAACAAAACGTTACAAGTAATTGTGAAAAAAGGAAAGTGATCAAACTACCTACACTGGATATATTATGTTGGAATTGAAAGATATTAAAAAAAATCAACCGACTTCAAAAAGCGCGCTAAACATAATTAAACAATTCTTTAAAATTCTCTATTGACGAATCGTTATCCAATAACTACACATCGAATATCATGTAACGAGATAAAAACGGTTAAATTTAATATACAAAATTTAATATCAACGAAAAATAAGCTTTCGAGAGAATATTTTTTACAAGAAATGAATTTACATTTTCATCATTTATTTATGAATCTATATCTATAAAACGTAATGAAAAACTGTTTGAAGTCGCTGCCAAACAATCACAATTAATAATGATCATTACCATTTTATTTATTGTAATAGGCACAATATATCCAGATTTCTTACTGTACTTAAGATAATCTTGCACCGGCTACCAAAAGTAATCCATCTATTTTTATTCCACTTTCCTATCGAGGGGGCCTAACCTGAAGAAAATCTGAAATCGTTTTGATATCTAAACCGGAAACCGTATCTAAATATAAAGACAGCGTCACTAAAAATAGCAGTACACTGTACCATGTACTGATATATGAATGCACTCTGTGCTTTTAGCACAACACGCATCGTCTTAAACAGGCCCTAGCGCTCTGATATAAGAGGAAACTTTAAAGGTTGATTTTCAGCTTTTTAACACCTACATCCGATATCAGTTGTTAGCAATGTGGGCCAATCGGTTTGATGGATAAGAGAACTCTGCTGGGAAAGAGGTAGATTTTGCACTGTTAGCGAATCCACATTAAATAATCAGATGCCTGCATTTTTGCGAAATTTCCGCTGATTTAGTAAAATTTCTTATTATTAATCAATCTCGTTTCGCTAACAGTACAAAATCTATATGAATCCTGGTCTGTCTAGTCAGGATTTCGCATTTAGAAAATATCATGTATCTGTGTAAGAGTAACACAACAACATGAAAAATGAATGTTTTTAATTGATCGACTGCTTCAAAAAGAATTTGAATTTTTAAGTTCTAATTTTAAGATTTTGATGAAATTGGAATGGGATCACACGGATGTCTTATGATTTCAAACAAAAAAAAATAAATATCAAAATTGCTTCATATTTGCGAAAGTTATGCATGAACAAAAATACATACAGGTCAAATTGATAACCTCCTCCTTTTAAAAGTCGGTTAAAAAGAGTTTTTTGTAAAATTTTTATTTCAAATGTGATAGCAAAAAATTCTTTCTAAACTTCAAGAGCAAAACATAGCTCTAATAACTATGTGTTTCTATTTTTTTTACTTTATAATAATAATCACAATTTTAGTTTGAAATAAAGAGTTGTGGTGTAGCACTCATACACCTCATACTTTGCGATGATCCAGAAAACTAAACTGAAAATAAAAAAAATTTACATTTATACAGACAACATAAAACGAAGTAAAATAGAATATACCAAGAGGTGAAAAACGAAAAAATTGTACATTGCAACAATTTATTCAAAAAAAATGTCATAATAAAATAAATAAATGAAAGTGAAAAATATAGAAAGCAAAATTAGATCATTTTTTTAAAATAATATCTTTTTTATTTCTTAATACATGTTTTTTTTTTACCATTTTACCTTAAATAAAGCTTAGTTTATATTTACTGAAATAATCCTTTTGCTTCAGTATTAATAACTGGCACTAGCATTCTTTAAACTATGTTTTAGATATTTTTTTTTCTGCTTGTAAATAGTATTAAAATATAATTTTGTGCATTATTCTCTATATTTTCTTACTTTATTTCTCTATTATATTACTATTATGATAGATGTATTTTTAGCAGCATAATAAACGAAACGATTTTATAACAAAACTATGACACTTGCCCGTTTGTGATAAAAAAAAAAAAAATTAATGCTCTCACTAAACGTCTAAATGAATGTAAAAATTTTTAAATGCATTTAATTTTCGCCTAAAAACCATATTATTTATCCATTTTCTTTTAGTATCGCTCTAATAGAGATTATAAACTTTCCTTTTCTAATTTTTTACTATAAATTTCACATCTCCATCTAAAGAAAATTCAGCTTATATAATAATATCTATTATAGTAGAACTCAATAACATAGTTGAATTTTCTGACAATATGGGTGTATTTATGAAAGTAAAAGGGCGGTCACACCGATAAATAAATATCCGCCATAAACACATAATGTTAAACAAGCCAGTGCAGGAATTTGGATCAAATGACTGACAACGTGGTTTTCTGCATTGTATCTTTTTATACTCGCGTATTAAAACTGCATAATTATAGCATTTACTCGCTTATATTTAACACTGCATATTTACATGTTTTCGTTTCTAAATTCTTGTGTTGTTTGTCCTGTAATATTTTATCATTATTCATAATTTTATTTTAAGGATTTGCGCTATTCTATTATGTATACTAGATAAAACGTCAAATGTCTTATAATAAAAAAATATTATTAGAAAATTCATATTATTATTATGATTATTATCCATATTTTAGAAGTTTTTATTGGTTTTTTGTAATGCTTTAAATTATAGATACATTAACATAAGTAGAAATTAGAAATATATTTTTATTCAGGTTCTTGTTTTAATTCAAGCGAAAAAAAATCTTTGAGAGAATCTAATCTCACGTCATATAGAAATAAATTCCTAAAAAATGTATTTTTGAATTCAAAATCTAGGAAAATTGGTTCATCCAATTCTTGTTGTATTTCACAAGCATTATAGAATTTCAGACTAGATTTAAATATAAAAAAAGTGGAAAACACTGCAAAGATCGTTTAAGATAGCTTTTCAATACAACACCTTAAGAGGTTATGATACATGAGATAGTTTATATTTCAGCCTAATTGCTAAGTCTCCAGTTTTTAATGTATAACAAATAACAATTTTTAATATAATTTATAACAAAATAAAATTGTATTTAATTTTTTTTTTGAAATATCGTTTATTAAGTACGCAAAATCGTTTTCATAATATATCTTCAGTTCGAAAAATAAAAATTTGCAGAATAAATCTTCCTTCTGCTTTATGGCCCATCTTATCCTTAGCAGAACATTTGATTAATTTATATTTAGGATTTTCGTTTGTCCTATTTGTTGTTTTTACTCATTTTTCACATATTTCTTTAATTTTTTTTTAATTTCTCGAGAGACCATTTTCATTCTTACATTTTTTATAATTTAGAGTTTTAAAGTTTAGATCATTACTTTTGTTGCATTTCACGAATTCGTTTACTCAAAATATTTCGCGACTCATTTCCTCCAAGTAGACTTCATATGATATATATAAATGAAATGATTTCTGTTAAATGCGTTTAGAAAATTTAAGAATGTTGAAAGGGATTCTTTTTAGAGTTTTAAGCAGTGTAGAAGGATTGGAAAAAAAAACTGTATAACAATATTTAGAAATAGTATTTTGAAAAATAAATTGTTTAAAAGTTTTATATGAAAACGTATTTTAACATTTCATAATTTGATAACCATTAATAAAGATTCAATAGCAATTTCGGTTTTAACGTATCACAATTACATAAATTTACATAGTTCATTCAAATTAAAATTTCACAGGGGAAAAAATCAACTGAAAGATAAAAACCTGAAGTACTCGATGTTTTTCCAATAAAATGTCATCAAACAATGCAATACATTTCAAGTAGAAGTGTATTATTTCAACATAAATGTATCAACACCCGTTGTATTATACTTTAAATATCAATTTACCAGTTAAGTGGAAAGAGTAAAAGGTGGATGACCAATAATCCAATTTAATATTTTAGTTTGATCATTGTTACTGTTCGACATAGTTCTGTTAATGAAAATTTAATTATTGCATCAGTTACTTTGTACAGAATTTATGTTCTACTTTGTAATGCGAAATAGGCCGTATTCAGTATGTACCTTAATTTGGTTAACCCTTCAAGCCCTGACCTACACAATTTTGTAGGTGCCTCATTCTAAAGTAAAAGAAAAAGACTCTTTCCTTTTTTGTTCGATTTAAAACTGAATTAGCTTTTAATTGGTTTCAGATGGTTCATAAAATGCAACTAAGTGGTACCAACAACAAGACACAATTAGATTGTCTGCTTTTAAGAAGACTATATCATCTGAATATGAGATTACAGTTAGATTTCGTAATTTTTATAAAACTGATTTTTTTCTTTGAACAATGCGACAACATGAATATTTACCTCATTTGAAAAGTTTTTGTAATCGGAACTATATGTCTACGACCAACTGTTGAGAAATTACAGGTCGGCGATGGATAATGATGAACCCCATGTATTTATATGAGTTATATGTATTCGATCAGATAAATTTCAGAAATTTATTACATCTTGTCGACTTAGCAAGTAAAACACTAAGAAAGAATAATAATTATGTAAATTTTAGCAGATTCTCGATAGATCATGTTGTATTTGCTTGAATTTACCAAGAGATCAAGGAAAAGTTTCCATGGATACGCAGGTGATTTTTTTCTTTTTAAGATGTGCCCCCGTAAAGCAGAATGTAAAAAACAAACTACTGCCTGTGGGGATGTAGAATTTTATTGTTTCAGTCTGGGATAGTTTTAAATTTTGTACTATACCACCGGAAAAGTACAGGCCTAATCTACAAGGATCTAGGTTTTGGACCTGCTGTGATACTTACCGCGATCCAGACCTAGTTTTATATACGTCAATCTATATTTCAACACAATACCACTGTTGGAAGATTTAAAAAATGAAATTTGAAGAAACGGGCACAATACAAACAAATAGAGTGAAAACCATTTCATTTGTTCAAGCCAACAGCTGTTAGGAGGGGTCAGATTAATGAGCACGGTCCTGAAAATGGAATTGTGGTGGTCGAGTGGAAAGACAATAAGAAAATTGTACTGGCACCGACGTGTATAGTGCATTATTTGCTGAAGACCGTCACGCGGTGGTCAAAAGAATAAAAATTGAAAGTCGATGCATCTTTATCCAGCCAGAGTTTTAAGACACAATATATCAATAGGAGATTAAAGATTTTTGATCAGCAAATGGAAACACGTAGAACCTAGTTTAAAACAAGAAAGTAAACTTTGAAGGTAACGGTTCATTTCCTTGACCTGGCTATAATAAAGGCATGGTTTCACTGCAAAAGAGATATCAAAGCAAACAAGTTACCCCCCTCTCCCTAAAAAAACACTTGATTTACTATCGTTTCGATTAAATTCATCTGAGAACTTGCTGGATGTACCATTACCAAAAAAGAAAAGACGAAGAGCTGTCCTCAACGATAGTGAAGAAGACGACCTTGAAGATGATATTTCTGACTCATACAGGTTTAAATCCTACAATCCACACATAAAGATACCACCTAAAAGTAAGTAGTTCAATGTAACTAGTCATTGTCTTTGTTTCGATGATCTTAAAAAGGGACTGGATATATTTCCTAGTGTACAAGAATTTTCCATGTAAAATTTTGAAATTTTGAAAGGAAAAAGTAATAAATTAATTTTTATGTTATTAATACGTCATTTCTTGGTATGCGCGTGACAATTTCATTCTAAAACATTTCTTTTTCTTTTATTTATATGTCTAACATTTTAATTTTGTTTAAAGGAACATATTCTCTATATAGTAACTCAAATTAAATATAAATCTCAGTTTGTCATTTGTTGATTTATGGAAGCAAGAAGCATGACTTAACAAAAGTCTACTCAATTTTTACAAAGACTTTAAACACATTATTTTCAAAGAAATATAAAAAAAATCTTGATGATAGCTATGATTTTACTATTTCTGACTTGAACTATATCAAAAATAAGAAGAATTACTCTGCAGCGTCATATTTATACCTGATAAAAAACTAAAGTGAGCAGAACAGGAAAATAACTTTCATTTTCAGTGACAATCATATTTTAAATATAGAAAATCATTTGTAAAATGCAGAATTTATTAACTTTCTTATATATGGGTTTTATAATGTATAAATATTAATTAGAAATTTAAAGAAAACTAGAAAAAGTTACTTGTACAGCATGGCAGAAAACCATTTACTTTGCACACATCACAGTGTGACATGCCAGAAAAATGACAATCTGAAATTTGAAGTCTTTTAATTACTTTATTTGTATTATTTGAAACGTAATATCACTTGAGAATACTTTTAAAGTATTTTTAATATAATGGAAGAAAATAAATTATATTACATTTAATAGGATTTTTACTGCAACTTTGGTATTTTGTCATATTCTCCATATAAATATATATTTGAGATTCATGAATTCTTGAATTGTTTTAAATATAATTTCCCTACAATTTAACCATTCACATACATTTCCAACATTCCAAATTTTGGAAAGTGACTTTTTAAAAAGAGGGTAGAATTTGAATTACAAATGTATTATTCATCTGTTGTATTCTGAGAACAAAATGCACCAAAAAATTTATGACTTACATTTTAAGTATTTTATGCAGCATGAGTTTAAAATTCTCACACACTTTCTAGATTATTCATTATTGTTCAGTATGAATAGAATTTCTCGAATAACGAAACTATTTGGAAGTTTTGGGAGGTTTTAACTTTTGTACATACAATAGCATAAAAGTATTTTTTCTGTAAATGATAGAAAGACATATTTTTACAAGCATGTATAAAATAATGAATAATTTCATAATTGGTCAACAAAACAATGTCCAAAATAACATAGCAGATAACTTGAAAGAGAACTGAAATCATTTGAATAATCTTTGAATCTTAACTCAGGTTTAACTCTGTTTTAACTCAGTTCTCGCATATAATTTAATATTTTTCTTAGTAGTTTTCTATTATACTAGGGGGTGCTGAAAAGTTCCTGGCTTTGATATCTTATAATTGAAATAGAAAAACAAAATTAAACTTATTAGAGTCTTATTATGTAACTCTAATAACATCAGGTGTGTATGATTATTAGAATTGTTTCTGTTGTAAGTGAAATCTGCGATGGCAGAGGCACACGAAAAGTTTACATCTTGAAGGTTTTCTTCCTACCAGAAAAGTGAGCAACACCATTTTGGTTTTTTTCTAAACCGAACAGGACTGTTTTGACTAAGTTAGTGACTGGGGAACGATCCTGTCTTTACCGATATGACCCTTAAAACAACTAACAGTAAAAAGAATGGCATCACAGTCGGTCTCTTCATGAAAAACATTGGCCGAAATGGTCATGGTGACAGTTTTCTGCAACAAACACGACATTCTGTATTTGGACTACCTAGCTCAGTGATGCAGTATAACTGGACAATATTATGCTAACCTATTGGACCAGTTGAAGGGGTTCATCAAGGATAAACGCCAAGAGAAGACCATCAAAAGGATTTTTTATGCAAGATAATGCACTTCCACGCACGTGCACTTTTACGACTGCCAAATTGAAAACCCTGGGTTACCATTTGGTCCATCAACCTTCCCATTCAGCAGAACTATCCCTCTCAGATTATTTTCTCTCTCCAAACTTGAAGAAACCCCTTAAAGATCATTATTTTGAAGACAATGAAGATGTCAAAAAAGATGCTGATAGAGGGTTTTGGGATCAATCAAAGAACTTTTATTTGACAGGACTAGAAATTCTGCAACAACGATGTAAAAAATAACATCAGTCTCATGGGATAATGTGTTAAATAAATATTTAATTTCTTAACTTTAGCTATTTCTTTTCTAGTATAAGCTAGGAACTTTTTCATCACTCTCTCGCATAGCCTCTAAATCCGAAAAATATATTATTTGAATGATTTTTTTATTTGTACCTCACACTATACAAGGTGATTCATAAATATCGAAACAATAGGCTATCTCCTTAAATATTGCCCCTTGACCCATGCTCTCAGTTGCAAAAATTCATTAAAAAAGGTGAAATTTTTGATAAGTTAAGTTCAATTCCATGGGGGAGTCTATTTAAAAAAATACGAAAATTAAATTTTTATACGGCCCCCGTAGGATAAAAATTCCACTTAGGAAAACTTTCTTTATCCAGTCCTGAATAAGACACAAAAAAATTGTATCTTCATATCTTCAAAACTCGCAGAGTTATAGCCGTTTAAATAATTCATCAGGTTTTAAGGGATTAGATACAAATTGAAATTCGCGCAATTCAAGAAACAATGTTACGTTAACAGTTCCAGGAAATATGTAAAAAATATTTTTGATTTAGAAATTTTTTTTTTTTTTATTTTTTTTTTTATTTTATTTTTTTTTTTTTTTGCAATGGCATATAATTTGCTCAGAAAATCACATCCTAAAATTTCTCATAAAAATTGTCCAAATTTTAAATGATTAGTACTAATTTAGATGGGGTGATTTAAAATAGTTATAACTCGAAACATTATTTATGAGATTTATATTTCTTTCCACATAATTAAAGATTAAAAACTGATTTTAGTGTTGTTGCCGCGTTTTTTTCAATATTAATTTTAAAACTAATAAAAATATTCATTTCAAAAATGATATAACTTAATAAAAAATCATATTTTCAAAAGTAAACATTTTTTTTTCAAATTTAACGAAACAAAACTAATGTAAAATAATCAAAAATGACTTGTTTCAAGTTTGCACTTTTTTTAAACAATTCTTGACTTTTAATAATTTAAAGACAACAAATAGTAGGTAAAAATCTCATCATGCAGAAAAACGAATTTAAAGTTTTATATAAAATTTGACTCCTTAAAAGTGCTGTTTAAAGAATTAAAAGTGTAAAATAACTCTTTTTTGTAGGTAAAACCTCCAATTTAGTTTAAAATTTCTCACTTCCATCCCCTTTCTGTGCTGTTTAAATGTCCGTCAGTTTTTTTTAAATAATGCTT
The DNA here is from genome assembly GCA_964019185.1 of Maratus speculifer. NCBI lineage: Eukaryota > Metazoa > Arthropoda > Arachnida > Araneae > Salticidae > Maratus > Maratus speculifer. The sequence goes on from OZ025299.1 coordinate 157,437,761, forward strand.
TTTCTAAGATGCGGATTACGTCTTTTTTATGAAGTTAGCTCTCACAACATCAGGCATTTTATCGTCCTGAGCGGCTGTTAAAAAATCTGTATTGTGGGCCCAGGCCGGGCCAGGACCGAGACGTTACTTTTTTTGGAGACTCGCAAAGCCAGTCCTAACGTATGTTTTCAAAACGGAGGGGACTGATTCCTTCTTCCTAGATCTGCACTGGGCGAAATTTTCTACCCCCGGTCTCGACACAATCCGTATTAAAATCACTGTGTCTGACTGACCTAATATATGCATAAAATAAGTAAAATTTGGTTCAATCAAAATTTTTACGAAAAACACATGGTTTATAAAATAATTTATTCGTATATTTTATTTTACAAAATAAATAAATAAATAAATAAATAAAAATAAAAATAAAATAAAATAAAATAAAATAAAATTCATTATTTTAAAGAATTGTATATTCAAAGGCTAAAATATTAAATACAATAAAAACAGTGAAAAAAATCTGCCTATGACGGAATCCTGTCTTAAACGAAAAATGTATTGATCCACGCAAAATTAATATAATAACACCTGAGAAAAAATAAACTCCATGTACACCTCTTAAGTAGGGTATTTGTCTACAATGCATATTTTCTTTCCTATGTGATTCCGTTTTAAAAGGTTTTACTTTATAACATTTTTCAAAGTCCTCAACCTATGGAATATGGAATAACGTTATTAAAATATAAGTGAAACCTATAGATATAAATACAGATTCATTGATAAAATAAATATATGACAGCCTTTGGCGCTTATTTAATAATAAAAAGTATAAATATGAAAATATAAAAGCTATAATAAGTATTTTTGGTCAAAACTCCTCCATACGAAACAATTTTTAACTATACCGAAGTAAAAAAAACTATGCAGAAATTTACGGCTGAGCCGGGCTATCATTTAAAGTTTTTTACAGGCCGATCCGGGTTATGATTTTAACATTTTTCAAGGCCGGGCCAAACTTTTTCCGTTAGGGTCGATTTGGGACCGGACTTAGATATTTTGATCCGTGCAGACCTCCAGTACAAACGATGACGTGATGATGCCGCCAAAATGGAGACCCCACTCTGTTCGTCTCGTGCTAAAATATGACGAATCAGAATAAAATATTCGTTTTGTACTAATCAGTTATTCGTATCATACGTATTGTACTAATGAGTACGAATCAGTCATTTGTTTTTCATTGAGATATCAGTTAAAGAACGAATTAAAGTAATTAGAGATCGAAATTAGAGTGCAATGACCTTTTTATTTCGGAACCACCTTTGGCCGGAATAGCCAAATCGGGGTATGACCAATGAGAGTTATTTCTTTTAAACATTTCAGCTGGCTTTGAGAGATCGTACAAAGTGAAGAATGAAATATTAAAATTTAAAAAAAAGTATATCAATTTATTATCATGTCAGAAAATGGTCTACATACTATAAAAATTAATACATCAAATACTGAATCTACTAGAGATACAGCTCAAAGTGTTTTCCAGTGGTGGCAATGTACATTTGAATCATGACACGTTTGAGTATAGTATAATTAACTCTTGCAACAAGCCAGGATGTTGCGCTGCTTTCGAGTAAGCTTATTCATATAGACTTGTGCCTTGATGCAAACACAGATTTAGAAGTCCCCGGGAGCCAAATTCGGCGAACGCGAAGGCCACTTTATCGGATCACCATATCCAATGATCAGTTGACCAACTTTGGTGGTTAGATACGCACGGACATCTGATACCTTATGCGGAGGGTCCCCCATCATGTTGAAACTACACCCGACATGCATTTCGGAAAGGCAGGTGACGATCACCAGTTAAAATCCCATCATAAAAGATGGGTTCAACAATTTTGAGATCATCATACATTGCACCATACGTTTGTCGACTATGTAATTAGTGTCGAACTTTACGGGGAATGCGGGGATTTACCAGAGAACAATGTGCATTACTGGGTGACCAGTAATTCACATTGCACACGTTTATAATGCCAACCCATGTAAGTGTTGACTCATCTGTCCACAGAATGTCACCAAGTAACGATGGTTTTTCCTCTAAGGGGTTGAGCATGAAATTACACCGTGCGTTGTCATGCAGAAAAAATGCCTGCGCAGAGTCGGATGGTATGGAAGCGCAACATGTTCTTGTAACAAATGCCATTTATGCTGACACATGTATTCACTGGACTAAAATACACACCGATTGAAAAATTCGCATTGTACTAATCGGTATTTCTAAAGTGCCAAAATTTCAAGCCGTAACTCGATGACGTGATAGTACTGTCAAAAGAGGGAACTGGTGCCCCTTTCTTCTCGCTTTATACGAAGTTATGCCGAATCAGTTATTTTCTCGCTTACTGTTAATAACCTTTTCCTAAACCAATAATTCATCTTGAAAGTTGATAGCTAAGTAATATATATGGTAATGTATGTAAAATAATACATTTATAGCGTGTGAACTGTACATTATGTCGTCTTTTTTTGTTATAAATGTTAGTCTGCCAAAGGTATCTATTCAGGATATATTCGGGCAGACAAAAATATTCTTAAACACATTATTTTACCTTTAATTTGACACCATTCATATCGTAATTCGATGACGTGATAGTGATACAAAAATGACGAGTTGGAGCCCACTGCTACTCATATCGTATCAAGAAATGCTGAGGCAGACCAGTCATTCCTAAACCTATTCCTAATTATCTTTTCCCACATCCTGATTTTTTCACGTAACTTGATGATTTAATAATTTGTTTCTTCGCCGCCCGGTCTAAAAGATAATTCTGGAAAATGTGTCAATACTCGCATTTTACAAGTCATGATAAACACAAAACTTAGGCAACGTCTTCAAGTTTCACTTGTCAACAGAACACGAGACAAGTTTTTTAAAGCACCTGAGTATAACAGCAATTTTTTTTAGACATAAACCTTTTCATACAGTCCCAATTGATGGGTATTGAGCTTTATTGTGCGTATTTTTTGAAGAATTGTAGAACATAAAGTATGCGCTCCCTACATGGTACGCTGAGAACTTTCAATTTAACTTAAGCTATTTTAATTCATGAAACTGGTTTGTTTTTGTGGATCCGACATTTTAAAACTCTTTAGAATTATTTTTGCAGAAAGCAATATTTTAAAATTTAATAGGTACAAATAATCTTAAAAATATCTTAAGCCTTAAATTTCCTTGAAAACTGTCGTAGATTATGATATATAATATACTTAATAACGCTTTTTCTAAAATAACAGTTTCTCAACATGTTCATTCGTATGATTAAATATTTAAAATTTTAATGTTAAAAGGATAAGTAGGAAGTCATAAAGTTACCTTACTTTGACATTTCTCATAATTTCCATTTATACTTTAAAGCCAAAACTTCAAACATGACAAATCTGTTCCATTTCAGCACGTTAGAGAAGTTTTGCTTTAGATAAAAATAATTTCTCTTTTGGAAAACTTCCAACATACCTGGGATAAATTGAATCACATCTTTGAGATATGTAGAATTTTATTTATATATTATACACAAACAGAAAAATTGATTCAATATCCATGTGTTTTTCTTTTTTTTATTTCATGCTACTTTCGAAGTTTTTAGATTGTTGATAAACTTTTTATAAGTTCATGAAAAGTTTCTCCTATATTGCGTATGTGTGGGTGGATGGAGGCGTCAGTTTGAACTTCGGAAAGGTGGTTATAATTTAAGCAATTTTATGAATTTTAATAACAAAGTAAAGGGAGTTTTATTCGGGGGGGGGGGGGTTGTACAATGTATTAAGTTACCCTTGTAGAAAACCTTGTATTTGTTTAATTTAAAAAAATCAACGCTTTGTCTTTAGCAACGATCTAAACAAGTGTGTCGTAAAAATGCCACGTCAGATGGCGACTTATACCGAAAATTCTTGAAGGATCAAAATTAATAAAGAAGACAGGTACAAGTAGGAATCCGAATCTGAGAGTTCTGTACATTTGTGTCATATTGCCGTAAAATTTAACAAGTACATAGTTTATTAGTAAATACATTAAAGCAATTCCTTTAAAATACTTTTATTTGGAACGTAGCTTTCGATGATAAAGTCCATAGGGTACTTCCAGTACCTAGAATCTTTAAATTTGCCACAGAATGTTGTAAAGCATAAAAAGATTAAAAAAATGTTCATTTATAATTCTATCGCTCTTTTTTTATAGAAAACCGGTTTTCCTGATCATTTAAATTCATTATATTTTTACGTAATAAATAGAAATACACTTACAAATTAATTATTTTCGGATTTTCGTCGTTCATGAGCTATAAGATTTTTGATGCCTAATTACAATGTCAAGTGGAAGCATCCTATAAGTTTTCATCTGAAAGCCTGTAGGGTACTTGTGACTGACCTAGAATATTGACATTTGACATGAATAAAAAAGCTTTTATGGCGCATACAACAGAAAAAATAAAAAAATTATAACGTTAAAGTTCTATCTTGATTTATTACGTGACTTTCCATACTCACGTAATCCATTCTATCCAGGCTTTCCAAAAACGTTGTTTTATGGTAGCAACGTTTATTACATTAAACTAGAATCTCGAACTTTATAAAGAATGAAGGGACAGTGAATTTTTTTATTTGATAAAAATTTAACCTGAATACTCTCAGAAGCCCTTGAAATTAGAGTCTCGGCAGACGAACAGAAAACAAAACAAGATTGTAAGTGTTTCCATTATAATACCTTTCGTTAATATGCTTTGTCCTTTTTGAGATACAATACTAAAAATGTTTAATAAAAATGATAGTTTGCCTATTGGCTAGAGAAAAAAAATCAATTTGATCCAAGATAAATGGCCTTAAGATCATTGTAATATGCTTAAAAATTAAAATATCGAAAACAATTCTTTGTTGTATCATAGAAAATTCTAATCCAAACATTTATATTAAAATATAAAATAAATTGGTCGAGAAGTTCTTGAGAATTCAAGTGGACGGAAAAAACTGGTTTGATAAAAATAAGTTTAAAGTTCGGTTTAGCGGCAATTAGTTACGGTGACGTATTTTTCGATGCAACATTTGTAATTATTCTAAAAATAATAATAACAAAAAAGACACCATTTTTGGTGTGAATTCACACTACCGCTTGTTTGGTGTACTTTAACAGTAAAATAAAAAGTAAATTAAAGAAAACATTTTAAATCTAATAGAACCATAATTTAAAATAAATCGTTTCATGCAAAGGGGCTATGCTAAACTTTCTTTTAATTGAGATAATGTTTTATAACATACATTTTATTTTAAACATATTAATTGGTAACAACAAAATTTCCTATTTGTTTACATGCTTAAAAATGTATTTTTCACAAGTACCGTATAGAGGGGGGAGGGGCAAAGTGGAGTTAGATTAACGTTAAATTTTGGTGTAGTCAAGTTCATTATACAAATAAAGCATTAAAATTAAGCCCCTTTGGATGTATCAAAAAGACAATTGCTTAGTGAACATCTCTCTTGCCTCCGCATGGAAATACTGAATTTTCCCATTATATGTAATCAAATGTGCTACTTTGAAGTTTGAAAGTAAATTTTACGAATATAAACACAAGAATAAGAGTATGACAAACGCTTTCACTTTTTCTATATCAACATTTAAAAAATGAAATAAAAATTATGAAAACTTCTCACATTGTTAATAGCGCTTCAAATAAGCTAAAAAAATCTAATAATAAATTCTTGGTGAAAATAGGTTTTGTTAGAAAACGGACAAAGGTCATGATCATACATTTTAAAATAATTTTGTAACAAAAATCCTAATTACTTACAACTAACACTATAAATTTAATTCAGCGTTTTTAGTTTCCTTAACAAATACAGTTGGAAAAAAAAGTATTTGTACGCTTCATTTTTTTCAATTATAATGAAATTAAACAAAAGATTTAAGCAAAAAATACTGTAATACATTAATTTAATGCATTATAATATTATAGAAGCAAAAAAAAAAAAAAAAAAAAAAAAAAAAAAAAATTAAACGAATCGATTTCTACATTATAATAAACAAATATACAAAAATATAATGCAAAAAAAGTATTTGTACACTATATTAATGTAATATAATTAATGAAATTTAGTAAAATGATACAAATTAATATTTTGTGTGAATTCATTTAGCGTTTATGACTACTTCTAGATGGTGTGACATAGATTCCATCAACTTTTTTGTAGCGGTCTGGTTAATGTTATTCCATGACACAATAAGAGCTTCTTTAAAACTGTTTTTTTACTGATACATATTTTTTTTCGGATTTTCTAATCCAATAGCATCCGTAAATTTTCTATTGGATTCAAGTCTAGAGATTTTAGAGGAGTTACCAGTCGTCTTCGAGTATTGTCGTAAGCATGTGCTGGTGATCACAGCAGTATGCTTTGGTCGTTATCCTGCAGAAAGTGAAAAGCTTCCTCTGCGCATAATTTCTTGGCACGGTTTAATAAATTATGCCGCGACACATCAATGTATGTTGAACCTGTCTTTCCATTGTCAATAAATTTTAAATGTCCTGCTCCATTAGAAGCTATACACCCCAAAACTATAATATTCCCCCCAACATGCTTGATAGTTTGAAGTATACGTTTTGGATCTAGAACGGTTTTATTTTTACGCCAATTTTTTCGATGGCTTGGTGGTAAGAAAATTCCGAATTTTCCCTCATCAGAGAAAATTACTGTTTTCCAAAAATCCAATGATTTACTTCTGTATGCGAAAGCGAATACTATGCGTTTTCGCCTATTTGTCTCGCTGATGAATGGATTTTTCCTTGAGGTTCTTCCTTTTAAATCTGCATTGAGAAGAATATTTTTTATTTTTTGAGGCATTACTTTGATGCGAGAAGATGTTGCAAGGTCTCCAGCAAATTTTTGAACCGAACAAATAGGATTTTTTAAAGCTTTTTTAACAACACTCCCTTTTTCCCTCATTGTTAGTTTGCTGAGAAGTCCTGGTTTTCATTGAATTTCGATGCTTTTAATTTATTCATAGTTTCTCACTATACATCCAATAATTGTAAATGGTTATTTAATAGCTTTTCCAAATTGTTGTTGCGAATTTAAATTTTTATTATGCTCAATCATAGGATTTCATATATCTAGAGGTGCCTCTCTAGTTTTAGGTTCTATACTCAATTACTTCAAGAGCAAATTAGATTAAATGTCAGAGAAATATAATATGAAGTTAAAAATTATTAACAGCTTCCGTAAAAGCAGTCCTTTGAACCATAAACACTATAAAACACAGTACATATCAGGATGGAGAAATGTACAAATACTTTTTTTGCAAGAAATTTTTAAACTTTTCCTATTAGAAAATTATTTTACATCTTTATCGAAATTTTCTGTTGTGTAATTTAAAACGCACTGTAAACAGACTGTATTAAAACTATTTTTTGACAAAATATCTGCTTTTATTTAGTTAAAAATTAAAAATTTTAGAGTGTACAAATACTTTTTTTGCCAACTGTATAAGCTACGTATGATGTAAAATTATAATAGAACTATACAATTTAACGCATATTATAAATTGGTTAACTAAACCTGCTAACAAATAAAAAAATCTGCATAAAATGAATTTACTTCAACAGTTATACAAAACGTTTTACAAACAGTTATACTCATTAAATTGGCAGTACCATGTAAAAAGCATGATCTAATTTTTAAAAGTACATGCAAACATTTAAAGTTTAAATCTGCAAAAAAAATCTCAGTGCTTATCTTTTGCTTGTTCTTTTAAATGCAATTTGAAAATTAGAAAGGAAAATTGAATACGAAAGTAAAATGCCGCTTCGTCATCTATTGTAGAGTGCTCATTCTTAATCAGAACTTGTAGTAGTAGTTTTTTCCTTTCATTATAAAACATTCGCTCAGTACATCCGGAATTTATGTCATCAGTATCTGACTTTGTTATTTTTGTAAATTCAGCGCCATGCTTAACTTAAATACAACTAAATAAATCATCAAATTAAAATAAAAACCTGCAGAATCGGGTAATATTGCTACAGGAAATGAGTTAACCGATTCAATAATCATTATTGAGAATATAACGGAAATCACAGACAAAATTTTTATGGCACTTCGCTTAAGGGAATTTCAAACGGACGCACTGATATGTTGTTTACAATTTCCATTCTTAGTTTAGTGTAAAGTTTCCACAATTTCTTTAAAGGTGTAGAATTACACAATTTTTAATATATTAAACCAATTAAAAATGTGTTAAATGAAGAAATCACCAGAAGGAGTGCGTATTTAAACTTCACGCGTTATTTTACAAACCCAAATTAAATTTAAAAATACTCATTTTTTTACAGTGTAAGCACTGTAATCTGTTAAAAAGTTTAAACTAAGAAAAATCAGAAACATTACGTGAAACATGTTTTGCGTCCTTTTGTTGCAAATGTTTAAACAATGTAAATTTTATAAACATATACGTACATACATAGTTTTTATATTAAAAGTTTTTGTAAAAGATACTGTTATAAAAAAACATGCTTTATAGCAATAATACAGAGAGAACGATACAGTCAGAATATTATACAGAGTTGAGTACAAAGTTAATTTTGACCGAGCTTAGCTCGGTCACTCCCGGTAATAAATTCTTATGCATGTAAACACGTGAAATGTGAATGTATGTCTGCACTTTGATATTAGCCGCAGCAAGACGTTAATCCTCAGAGAATGGAATACCGTTAATACTAATTATAGCATTCCTTAGGAAATCCATTTCGATATTAAACAGGGCAATGATAAATTGAAATCCCAACTTTAGAGGGCTATTAAAAGAAAAAAGTAAAATCCTCGAGTTAGTTGGAATTGAAAATTCATAGTTGAAAGTTTGAATTCAGCACAGTTTTAAGTGCTCAATGTGAGCTCAATGTGTGTGCTCTCTTCCACAAAAACGAACGATATCAAAGTGGTATGATAACTCATCCCACACTTTTTTCACTGTGTCCTGTGTGATTTTTTGAATGGCTTCAGATATTTGTGTTTTAAGTTTTTCTTCATCATTTGGTAGCAGTTGAACAAACAACTGGCCTTTAATGAGGCCTCAGAAATAAGTAAGTGAATAAATCATGCTGAGAAAAGTGTAGAATGAGTTAATGTGCCGCCTTAATATTTTTCGTCTTTCTGGTGGGGGGGGGGGGGCTACATTGAACATTTATAACCGTCTTGAACGATTGTTATTTTGTATTTCCGATGAACAACAAAGATGTATTTTTTTGTTGTCGTTTTTTAAAGGGTATTTTTATTCATTTTTCTTTTAATTTTTTATGTTCATTTATAATCACTCTGTATAGCTAAGTAGACGTAAAATATATATCTCTCATATGTATGCAATTTGCGTAAATGTATGCAATATGCATTCAATTTGCGTTCAATGTATGTAAGCATTTCAATAACAAAATTTTTTTTGATAAAAACGAGGTTTAAAGTTCGTCTTTAACATGCAATTAATACCTAAGTACCGAATAAGCTTGACGCAAACCGCAGTCAATTATAATAAGTACTTTTATTATTATGAATTTGTCAGATGTAAATTTATTTATGCAACACACGATGCAATTAGTATTCTGAAATAATCTTTGCTCAAATTTTATTTATAAACGAATATCCTATTCAATAAATTTCTAGTATATTTGTAAAAGAGTAACGAATAAACGGGCAATAAAATTTTGATTGTGGGTGAGAATTATCTAAAGGTTGAATTGTGAACTTTAGTATCGAAATATACAAGGTGGCCAGAAATAAAACACCCCTACTCTGACCTCCATGGATATCGAACTACTCAGTGTAAAGGCTCAAAATTTTGTACACATACTATTCAAAATATGGGGAAACGGATTTCACGAAAAAAAATTAGTTCCTGAAATCACCGATAGGTGGCGCTGCACAACTGGAACTATGATCAAAAGACACAAATAATAATAAAAATTAAAATGTTTATGCGGAATGGAATGCTTCCATGCTTCCTTTTTAATTTTTCTGCCCCTTATGGAAAATAAAAATAGTAAAGAAGCTAGAACTCCCGTTGTAACTGCAATTTCATACTGTAACCAGAAAAATTTGCGTAAAGCATGGGTAGAAGCCATGTTCTGGGTATAAAAGAAGTTAAAAGGTGGGGAATGTCATTCTTATTAGTGATGGCTGTCACGCTGCCAGAACGCGCTTTGCTTGTGAAGTTGTTTTACGAGAATAAAGGAAATGCTCCAGCAGCACTTCGAGAGTTTCGCCGACTTAAGGATTTGCGTAAGGGACCATTGCTTCCACAAGCTCTCAGGAGAATGATCGCTCGATTCGAGGAAACTGGACATCTTGGAGTTCAGCCTGGTCGAGGACGCAAACCGGTTCGTTCAGATGTCGTTGAAGATGTTGCCACCGGTATTGTTGAACAGTCAATGGATAATGTTTTAGGCTGCAGTAGTGCACGTGCAGTGTCACGACACTTGGGTGTTCCCTATAGCACAGTGTGGAACATACTCAGAAAAATGGTGCATTGTTTCCCGTACAAAATCCGCCCTAATCAACAATTGCTGGCCACAGACAGGGAGATGCGACTGACCTTTGCATTGACATTTCTTGCTAGAGTTGAAGTGGATGCATCGTGGCCGTGGCAGATTCTGTGGAGCGATGAGGCCCATTTCCACCTCAGTGGAACAGTGAACACCCATAACTGTCGCATATGGGACACGACAAACCCCCGTACCTTCCAAGAGATTCCACTCCACTCACCGAAAGTTACAGTCTGGTGTGGATTCACAGCCACATTCATCCTTGGACCGTTCTTTTTCGAAGAGGTTACTCCCAATGGCCTTGAGACATGTACCGTGACGGCCAACAGGTACAAAAGCATGCTCGAAACATTTGTTGTACCCCATTTGCAGCAGCGCCAATGCCTTGACACCATTACTTTTATGCAAGATGGAGCACCTCCACACATTGGACTCCCTGTGCAACAGTTTCTTCGCCAACATTTCACCAATGACAGAATAATCAGTCGCGCGTTTCCGACAACTTGGCCATCTCGTTCACCGGATCTTAATCCGTGTGATTTTTGGCTTTGGGGACACTTAAAAAATCTTGTTTTTCGAGAACGTCTGGTAACCTTGGCAGATTTGAAAGAGAGTATCAGTCTGCATGTGAGAAGCATCTCAGATGACCAGTTACGATCCGCAGTTGAACAAGCTGTCCACAGACTTCACATTTTACATCTTCAGGAAGGGAACCATATTGAGCAGCATTCCCTGCATCGATAACGTCCTTGTTTCATGTATGCTTGGTACTTTCAAATAAAATGTGTTTAAAACGTGTTTTTGTGTCTTTTCAGCATACGTCCAGTGGTACAGCGCCACCTATCGGTGATTTCTGGAACTAAATTTTTTTTTCGTGAAATCCGTTTCCCCATTTTTTGAATAGTATGTCCACAAATTTTCAAGCCTTTACACTGAGTAGTTCGATATCCAGGGAGGTCAGAGTAGGGGTGTTTTATTTCTGGCCACCCGGTATATAATGCATATGTGTTGAAAAAAGGTAATGTGCAATGGGTACTAAACGTTTTCTTCAGACATCTATAAATATTAAGAGAGTTTAAAATTCGTCCGAGTGCTTTTATAAAATAGTAGATCTCGATTAAATGTACATTTTTCGACAGAAATTTTTAGAAAACAGGCCGTCATAAACCAATTAGACGGCTTATGTTGGTATTTCTCTTGTTTACAACAAGAATGCTGTGTCACAATAATAAATAATCGCATTCATGATGTCGGATTGATCATGGTAATATTGACAATTTTGCTTGCCATTATCGTGCTTACGCCATTAGTTCAATCAAAGGACATGCAGTTGGGAAACATGAGCAGTCATTGACTACTGTTGATATAGTCAAAATTCTGCCATTCAAAGTCAAATTCTAAAAGATTTATATCAAAAATATGATTTTTGCCATTAAGATAAAAATAATGGCCGGGATCCAGATAGATTTTTTGCTGTTTAGTGAAACGAGGTTGACGAATGATAAGCCTGCATTTTTGCAAAGAGCGGAAAGTTTGCAAAAATGAAAGCTTCTGATTGGTTAATCTCGCTTCACTAAACAGCGAAAAATCTACCTGGATTCCGTCCAGTGTCTGTTAACACCGTTTTTGCACTCAACTATCTAAAGTTGCAATGTTATATTATCTCTTATTAATTATGTTATATTAATCTGCTATATGTGTATCGTGTTATTAAATTTAGTTTCGTATTGTCCCTTTTAGTGAATTCTAAATATCAAATTTCCTCACACAATCGATCCGTAATTATTTAGCCTTAATTACTATCTTCTACTTTAAAATTCGACGCCTCTGCAAAGTTGTAATTCTCAAAATTCACGCAGTGAGACGCACTCAGGAGGGTTACGTTTTTGGTGGAAAACTAACTATACAAGTTGAATTATTTAGGCATAAAGTGTATTATCTAGCAATTGTGAGTGAAATAACAGAGGGATTTTTCTCAAGATGACGGCTGTTTCTTTTAATAGTATTAACAATTTATGAAAACTGCTGCTGAAATCTTCCACCAATAAACTCGAACAGAAAATGTTGTGCAGTTTTTGAGCTTAATGTAATAAGAAATCTCACTCACAAAAATGATAAACAAATTCTGATTCTTTTCACTGGAGTCAGTTTCCATAAATATTGTAATCTTTTAACTGATACATACAGTAGTTTGCCTTGCTTGTCACAATGTGCTGGAACTACTTTAGACGAATGTAACCAGTAAATATAAATATGAGTTTTTGCCATTAATTTTGATTGAAAATTTCTATTATTGAGATATTTAAATAAAGAGAATCTTTCCACTTAAATTTACTGGTGATTTTTTTTTCTGTAGTGATAATGATACCCTAAGAAAGCGGTTACAGTTGAAGATTCATTACTTTAAGGATATGTAAGTTCCTTTTTCTTACTACTTCCATGGTTGCGAACGCGCTCTTTATTTATTTATTTATTTTTTTTTTTTTTTGGGGGGGGGGGGCTCGAAATCTTAACACAATTTAAGAAATAATACTTTTTGCTCATTAAATTGCTTCAGTCTCCCACCGCCTGGAGAAAAGAAAGAGGAAGTAAAATTTATAAGCAATTAAAATAATTTTAATTTTAAAATATTTTGGATGTTAGAAAATTTCATTACTTAATAGTAATTTCCCAACATGAAACAAAATGTGTTTATTAAAACGAAATTACATAAAATGGTTCTAAATCATGCCTTATTTATCATTTTTATTACACGTAAATATTTCATGGAAATGACTTTTAATTTTTCTCAAGGTGAATTTATTACACGGAAACATTATTATTGTAAAACTGACTAGAAATATTTTCACATACACATAAATTAAAAATTTTTTGAGCATAAAGTAGTTTTTTAAACTTAAAAATTGTAACATTATATTATAACACAAACTTGATAAATTTTCGCTTTAAGATTTTTTAATTTCACAGTATAAATCAACCATAAGATTAAATGTTTAAAACTTTATAGTTAAAACGATATTAGTAAAGCAGCAAAGTTATCTTTAACTTTGAAAGTTCTCATAATTTTCATTTATATTTTGAAGCCAAAACTTCAAAAATGACAAATCTTTTCTATTTCAGTACGTTAGAGAAGTTTTGTTTTAGATAAAAATAACTTCTGTTTTGGAAAACTTCCAACATACCTGGAATGAAACTGAATCGCATCTTTTGGATGGAATAGAATTTCATTTGTGTTGCTTATATAAACAGAAAAATTGTTTTAATGCCCAATTTTTATTTATGTTACATTCTAAAAATTAGGCTTTGTAAAAAAGTTTTAATCAGCTTCTTTATTTGTGAGTGAAAGATTTAATTAAGCGACTACCTATATTCAAAAACTCGATTCAATTGTTAACCGAGAAAGATTGTCAAAATTCATTCGTTTATATTTTGATAGGATTGTTTGCATAAGTTTTGAATGCATACTGCAATTTTGAAAGCATTTCTTTCCTTTTTTAAATTTTTTAAAATGCTGGTTTTTGCAAAGATAGCATTATAAGTTTCATATTGATGAAAAATAGTGTGTTTGTCTACTCGTCCATTTTTTTTTTTTTACTTTTTTTTAACTTTCTAGTATGTAACTTGAATAAACATTTGCCACAGAAAATTTAACATAAATTTTAACTTGTTGTTATCTTTATTTTTTCAAAATAGTCATCGATTTTGCATAAGTTTCGAGTTTCTTTATGAGTGTTTGAAAAAATTTCTGTGTTAAATGGACAGCTTACGATCAAAAAGTCAGTTTTTAATTCATGGGGCATTTTTAACTAAGAAATGCTTTTAAGAAAGTACATAATGCATGTAAATTTTTTATATGAGTCAGTTTACAGGGCGGATTTTTGTGGATGTACCAATATAAATTTCACCAGTATCATATAATGAGTTTGGTCATTTGTCCATCTTTTTTTTTACTTTTTTTTGACTTTTTAAGATGTAATTTTCGTAAAAATTTGCATGAAGTTTTAATATGTTTTTAAGGTACATAAAACTAATTTCTGTTTTTCAAATATTTGCCGTGTCAGTATACAGTCACAGCAAAAAAAAATCTTGACACTTGCGATTTTAGACGTTTTGTTAAATATCTAAAAATATGCATAAAGAACAACTTCGAAACTTCAGATGTATATACAGTATAGTACAGGTCACATATTTTCGAAATGATTTTTTTTTTCCAAAGTCCAATATGGGACCGTCAACAAATTGTAAAAGAGAGAATATCGTTTGAATAACCCTGTCGAAACTAGTATAGTAAAAGCGTTTAAAGTACAGATTATGATTAAGTGGCTTACGGAAATAAACTGTGTTCATTTTTATGCGGATAGCTTGTATACTCGTAGAGAAAGTAAAGTTTTTATAAAATCGGTCCCAAATTTTGCCAAGTTTTTTGCTTATAATTTGCATAGTTCTTAATAAAAAACAATCTCCTTTTTAGAAAATATGAGAAACGACATTGTACATAGCACCCTGTAATCAAAATTAAAAATATTAATAATTATATGAAAAATGAGCAGATTTACTAAATAAGCTTTCACTGCGCATCTCTGTCAACTGTATTAAAATTTCATTTGCATATTGTCTTAGTTAAATGTATAGAGCAACTTTTGTTAAAGTTTCAAAATCATAGCTTGAAAATTCTGAAAATTATTGTCTAAAGAATAAGATCAAAATTTGATATTCCCAAAATGAAAAAAAAATGAGGGGCTGTATCCATATTCCATTGATTAGTGTCTACACAGTATTACAAGTAATACTACATCTGGATACAGCTACTCATACTTTTGCTTCATTTTGGGAATAACGGATTTTGATCTTCTTCTATCGACAATAACTTTCAGAATTTTCAAGCTATGATTTTAAAACTTTAACAAACATTGCTCTATTTATTTAGCTAACACAATATGCAAATGAAATTTTAATAGAATTGACGGTTGCGCTGTGGAAATTTATTTAGTAAAGCCGCTTATTTTTCATACAGTTATTAATATTTTTTAATTTTGACTACAGTGTTTTGTGTACAATGTCGTTTCTCATATTTTCTGAAAAGAACATTGTCTTTTATAAGGAACTCTGCAAATTATAAGCAGAAAACTTGACAAAATTTGGGACCGTTTTTATAAAAACTTTAATTTCTCTACTAGTACATGCTATCCGCTTAAAAATGAACACAGTTTATAACCATAAGCGAATTAATCATAATCTGCAGTTTGAACGATTTTACTGCATCAGTTTTGACAGGGTTATTCAAGAGATATTTCTTCTTTTTTAATTTGTGGACGGTCCTCTATTAGAATTCGGAAAAAAATCTTCTCGAAAATATATAACCTGTACTATTTTGCTTATACATCTAGAGTTTCGGAGTTATTCCTTATGTATATTTTTAGATATTTAACAAAACGTCTAAAATCGCAGGTGTCAAGATTTTTTTTTTTTTTTTTTTTTTGCTGCTGTGACGTAACTGACTATTTCTGTCGCTTTAAAGATTTAAATAATTTTCTAAATTGATTAATGTTTTTTCTTTAAAGTAAGACAATGCTTTTCTTAATTTTTTTAAAACCTGCTTTCATGCTTTTCACACTAATGAAAGATATGAAATTATAATTTAATTTTTTATATACGTATCTTTAAATCACAATATTTTATATTAAAGTTCATAAAAGCTAATGTTTCTGCCAAGTATTAGAATTTTTGAGTGTGTTGTCATAGTAAAGTTTCCCGTTAATTTTTTATAAATTCTTATAAACCTTTTTATAACTTTAATTAAAATGTAAAAAATGATTAGCTTCTAATATTTTTCTTAAACTATTTTAACCTTAAGTTATTAAGAAAATAACATTCAAACTATTGATATTCAAAGACATCACCATTCAGTCTATTATTTCGATGTAATTAAGATTAGCATAAATATAAATTAGTAAAGATAATTCTTATTTTGAGTAGTTTGAAATATATGTCTAATTTCTTAAAGTAATGATTATTTTTTTCTGAAACCACACTTTTCTGAATTATTTAAATTCGTATTCATACGTTGCTTATTAATAAAATGATGAAAATTTTAAATCAAAAATTGTTTAACGTAGAAAAAAATAGTAAAAAAATTATAAAATTTATATAAAATAATTAGATTTCTCCATTATTATACTCGAAACGTAAAAGCAAATACTGAGAATCAAGTATGACTATCTAATTGGGTAAAAATATTTTATTTGTAAAACCCAAAATCATTATTTACAAAAAAATGACATTTCCATTTGCTTAGGTATCTATGTTTTTTTTTTTTTTTTTTAATATCTCAATTTTTTAATATTTCGTTTCTTCTTGATAGAAAATTTTCTTAATGATCTAATGCGTTACATGTTAGAGAGAATTAAGTTATAAATTTTAATTACTCTACTCGGAAGTTAGAGAGCTCGATGATGAATATTTTTAATTCCAATTATGGTAATTGAACATTTTTGTCTTATGAAACAATTAAAATATGTTCTAAATTGATAACTTGATAATTCGTTTTATTGCAAACATATCTTAAATTATTTAAACCGATCATCATATTTTGCTCATTTAAAGACATTACATGCAATTTTTTTCTAAATTTGTTAAAGATAATTATAAAATTTTAGAGGATTTAAACAAACTTAGATTACTGAATTATTATTCCGAAGTAATTGTTTTTTGTATTTATCAAAATATATTATTCCAAAACATTATGCACAAAACATGTATGTATCTAATTTGGGAAAAAATAATTATAAAATCTTTTATCATCATATGATTAATTAAAATATCGTTTCGAATTGCATTCCGTAGGTATTCGTATTCTCATATGCAAGAGCACTTAAATTCCCGAATTTTGTTAATAAATGTTTCGTTACTTATTGTTGGAAAAGTTTTATGTTACACATAGAATGAGATAAAGCCGTAAATTTTAATTAATTCATGTGGTAATTAGAGAGCTCGATGATGATTATTTTTTTACGCATTTCTGAGCTGTTCTGCAATTAATTTTGTGTTGCTTGAAATTTATGTTACATAAAATGTCCTTAACTTTGTAAAGAAGAGGTGTTCATAAATTTAATTGCATGCTATGAAAAATGTGAAGCAATTAAATAAATATTTCTTGGAATAATGTCGTACAATTTATTTCTGTTTCACAAATATTTTTCTGAATTTTTTGCAATTATATAAAAAATCTATTATTACAATTTATCTATTATTACAATAGTTTTTTCTTAAAAAAATTAATAAAAAAATTTAAAAACACGTAGAATTTTATTTGCGAATAAAAATTCTTATGTCATTGCAGAACAGTATAAAATAATACATTTTGATTAAATTAAGGCAATTGGAAAAAATTTTTGGTGAATGTTTGTTATTATTATCTTGAACAATTAGTTCTGTGCATGTAAAATTGATTATATTATGCTTGTCCAAAAATAAGACATTACGTTTTGTTCAACTTATTTTATAAGCATTTTTCATAGAGAATTTAATACTAGTTGCTTGTTTTAAAACAACTCATTTAAAAAACTCTTTTTGCAAATTAAATGTTTTATTTATTTATGTTTGTAGGCCATTAATTCACTTCAGATGATGCGGTGTCAAAAAAGTGTTTTGTCAATTTTTACGAAGTTAATCTCGTTTGCAATGCAACGATGATAAAATTTCACTAAAAGCGCAGAACATTAATTAAATTTCCGGCGACGGAAACATCAACATTAGAACAGTTCAACACTGTTTTCAAAATTTTTATCTAGTCCAGTTAAATAGGAATTTAATCTCGGAATGACCTTTGGATATGATAAAGTACTGAAGATTGCCTGATCAGACCCTAACCACAAAAAAGTGAGAATTGAGACTTTGCTTTTCTTCACTCACAGTTCCGCCACAGCCGTTCTTGCAATTGCAGGATATCATACTGAGTAGCACTTCCAGTGCTGAAGGTAATAACCTTTTTAAGGTTTCCAGGTTTTCGATTTCTATTATTCATCCCCCCCCCCCCAATCATCGGGTTTTAAATCTTCCCCTAACCAAGTTTGAGGAGGTATGTGGATATCATTTTTATGAATAGTGGTCGTAAATAAATAAATAAACTGTACTAAGTTGTTTGACTCCACAGTTGGCATAGCGTCATCCAACATATGGATGGGAACGCCCCACTCCTCGTGCTTTATCTCTAAAATGATAAATTATATGCAATATGGCGTATGATGAAACTTGTTGAGAAATTTAGGTTCTAAAATCCTGTAATAGTTTGAAATATGATTTTAAGCGTAGGATACAATCTTGAGAAACCGTTCCTCTGGTTGGTTTTGCCGAGAGTGTCAAAAACCCACCCTCTTTTCAGCTCTCTTCAGCTTCTCTAGTACTTGAATCTTGTGTCAGAAAATTATGGTTATTTTTGAAATATTTAGAAAATAAAGTCCACTTTAATAGTGTCACTGGGGTTCTTCGGTAAAATGCATTGTTTTCGATAAATTGATTGTAGAAAAGGGAGTTTATCTTGTGTTGGCTCAAAGGTAAAAAAGTCTGTTTTTCAGGGCGATCTAGTACCTAGACCTTTTCCTAAAACTAAAGTTATTTATTAATTTTGTATAAAACACTGTTTATTTGAATTTTGTAATTTTTTTTTCTGATAAAAGGCATAGTTCTTGAAAAATCGGCTATGGGCCAGGATTTTTCTCTCGTTTTAGCTAGAGAGTCAAAAAGTTCCATTTCGTCAGCTCTCTCTAGCTTCAAAATCCTTTGTCACAAAATCAATCTTAGTGTGTATATCTTATGCAAAATTTTGTTTGAAATCACGATATCATATAATACGGAAAAGTTTCTTCACTTGCAGATGGTAGCGATGATATCTGCACTGATTTGTTGAATCTTGTTTATTTAATGAATTTTGTATACTTCCAATTTATCAATACTGCGTTTTAATTTTGGAGAATTTTACATTTCTAAAAGAATACATATTTCATTTTCAAATTATATGTTTCAAGTGCCTTGATTCTTACCAAAATATATGAAGTGATAATGGGTTTCAAGGACGAAAATTAACTTGCCTAAAAGCCACAACTAAAGAAAGCAGAGATTTAAAGATATGAGAAGAAATAAGTCAAAATATAATTGAAATGTAACTTAATTAAAAACTAGGTTAAAAATATTAAATGCCATAAAATAAAGTCAATAACTTCGGCCAACAAATTAAATTGCTTATTTAATGAGCCTTTATTTAAATCAAACACATGCCTAAATATGACATAAAACAAGCCATACAAACATAAAGTCGATACATATACCATCAAATCATATATTATCAGTCAAATACACCCATATACACTATATGGCCAAAGATGACCATCCACTTGCGATTTTAGACATTTTGTTAAATATCTAGAAAAATACATTAGGAATTATCCTGAAGTGTATAAATATAATAGTACAAGCCATACATTTCCGTGAAGATTTTTCCCCGGAACTCCATGGGGGATCGTCAACAAATTAAAGAAGAATGAATATCTTTTGGATAACCCTGTCAAAAGTAATTTATCAAAAGCGCTCAAACTGTGGATTTTGATTATATGGCTTATTGTAATAAACTGTGGTCATTTTTATGTCAATAGCATGTATACTCTTAGAAAAATTAAAGTTTTTATAATAACAGTCCCAACATTTTCCACGATTTTTCCTTATTATTTGCAAAGTTCTTTATATAAAATATTTTTTTCAGAAAATATGACAAACAATATTGCACACAATACCCTGCCTTCAGAATTAAAAATAATAAAAATTAAAAAAAAATGAGTAGGTTTGCTAAATCATTTTTATGGCAACGCGTCAACGATATCAAAATTTCATTTGCATATTCTGTTAGCCAAATGTATAGAGCAGCTTTTGTGAAAGTCTCAAAATCATAGATTAAAAATTTTGAAAATAACCGTCAATAGAATAAGTTAAAAATCCGTTATTCCCAAAATGAAGCAAAAACAAGAGGGGTTGTATCCATATATTCATTTATTAGTGTCAATATAGAATACACAATATGGGACGTACTACTACATTTGGATAAAACCCCCCATTTTTTTGTTTCATTTTGGGAACAACGGATTTTGTGCTTATTGTATAGACGATCAGACTGTTAAAAATTTGACCTATTTTCTGCATCAACCCTCCACCGCTTTTATAGAAGTCGGCTACTTTACTGCATTATGAAGCATTCTCATTCGTCATAAAAGAGATATTCTATAAAAGCTGTGGAGTGATGCTGCAGAAAATGGGTCAAATTTTTAACATTGCACTTTCAGAATTTTCAAGCTATGATTTTGAGACTATCACAATAGTTTCTCTATACATTTAGCTGACATAATATGCAAATAAAATTTTGATATCGTTTGGCCATATAGTGTATACCCTCAGTTAAATGTATACCATCTTATCAAGTTGTATCCTGTAACAGTGAAGCATGCATTTACACAAACCAACCAATTAGAAACTATCAAACGTCATCGGAGATATGAAGCGATACTTTAATTGAAATACAGTAATTCATACACTGTTAAAAACTTGAAACATTTCTTGCATCATCACTGCACCGCTTTTATGGAATATCTCTATTTTGACCAACGAGAATGCTCCATAATAAAATGAAGTAATCGTTTTCTATAAAAGCTGTGGAGTGACAATGCAGCTAAAATTAAAATTTTTAACAGTGTATCCAGATCCGTGGAATTCAAAAGAATGGCATCATATCGTCAAAGAAAAAGAAATGCCCGTAAACTGAAGGCTGAAACGATATCGTAGGTAGACCCGAGAACAAACATGGACGCCGAACAGTCTCAGAATTGAGCCGCGAAGCAGAACGATGTGAAACATTAACATCGATACTGAATAAAATATCGATAAGAATGCCGCAATTTCGTATTTGGAACTGAGATGGTCTTTTACCAAAATTCTGGTGCCAGTGTGACAATTGGGAATAAAAAATAAGCGATTTCATAGACATACCACCGCTCCTCAAGGTATTATCATTGTTGTTTCTTATAGAACATTCCTCATATTTTAATTCAATAACTTTATAAAAATGTAATTAAAGAATTACTATAAAAAATCAAAATAGTGTGAGCTTCATTTTTTCAAAAATAAAATGCATTAATATAATTTTATTAACTCATAGACTTTTATGAAATTCTTCATGAATAAAAACGCAATTTCAAATACTTAAATGACACACAAAAGCTATAAAATGAAGCATCTTTTATGTTATCCGTCCACAAAATAATGACGCTAAAAGACATTATTTCGTAGATTTTTTTTATTTTTTTAATTTATTTACTTGACTTCCGAAAAACTAAAAAAGATTTGCACTTTAATGAAATTAATAAAATATATCAACAGTAAATTCGATAAGCTTTCTTTTAAAAGCTTACCATTATTTTACATTTTTTTATTTGAAGGATGTTTTTACAAATTGATTATTTTAATAATCATTTTAATGCTGACAATACAATGAAGCATGTTTTATAAACATAATTTATTTTTTTTATAATGCAAAGGGTGATACCAACTTTGGTGCTAGGAAATAATGATTCTGCCCTAATGCAATAAGAAAGTATAAAGATATTTGTTTTAACTCTCTAATGCCCATGGTAGCATATGATACCAGCAAATTTTCTAATTTAGAGATGTTTTTATTCAGATACACCAAATTCATACCAAAAATTTAAAATAGCATAAATACTTGCTTTATTTGCTAACAGACATTCCGTAATTAAATAAAACGCAATTTATTATTGAAATTTTCTGGTGTGAATTCGGGTTCTCCAAATAATGACACTTCTAGAACGTATCCTACCATGAGAATTAGAGAGTAGATTTATAGTTTCCTAAAAATGTATTTACATTTTCTACAATTCTTTTCCAAATGTTCTGCGGTCATCAGCAGAAGAAGTGGTGTCTTTGAAGTAACAAGAGAAAGAGAAGGTAATAAACCTGTCAAAGACTCTCCTGTGTAAAATGCTCCTCTCTTTGAATTCTATAGAAAACTCACAACATCAAGAAAGTTAACACAAGAACCCCTTTAGCAGAATGTATCTGAGTCACCTTAAACTCTAGACGGTACTTTAAAAAGTATGTTAAATATTAATTTTGAACATCCATTAGCAGTAAAAAAAATTACAATTAGTTGTAGATATTTTGTGTTCTTTCAAAATCATTATTTGTTTCACAAAACAAAAGCACTTTTAAAAGGTTGATTTCTATTTTGTTTCCACCTGTTCAGCTTTCCTGATGTTGGAATAATATGAATGGAAAGTTCCAGTTCTTAAATGTTTCTATATTTCTATTATAAAGGCATTATGTTTCAAACTTTCCTAAGTCTGTAAATTGCTTTAAATTTTTTTATAAAAAAAGATTTGTGTGGAGTTGTAAATATTCCACGAAATACCTATAAATAATTATTTCGTTGATTAATTTTAATTGGCAATATTCTTCCAGAATTTATTAACCCATCAACACACGCGCTATTATAAAATCTACCCCAATTACATTGTAAACCCAATCTACAAATGTAGGCGCGTGTGCTAACGGGTTAATTGCATGCGTAAATCTTCTAATGAATTTAAAAAGTAAAAAAAATCAGAAGATAAAATTTTTATTACTTAATTTGAGATATAAGGGGTTAGCTATATCTTTATTTGCGGATGAAATATCCTTTTACACTGTTAAAAATCTTGTCCTAGTTTGAACAACTTTTTGGTGCTTACTAGCTGCCAGCAACATATGGTGAAATCTCGCACCAACATTTGAAGCTCTGGTTAAAAAAGAGTTCCAATACTTGGAACAAGATTGCAATAGGAAGCTCCGAATGAGATTCGAGATTTCACCATCTGATGGTGGCAGCTACTGAGCACCAAAATTTGGTTCAAACTAGGACGAAATTATAATGTAATGAAAATTTTATCTTATAAATTATTTTTTTAAGCTCTAAATGTTGGTTCGAGATTTCACCATCTGATGGAAGAATCTACTGAGCACCAAAATTTGGTTCAAACTAGGACGAAATTTTTGACAGTGAAGTTAATGGTAGTCAACAACTTATTCGAGATTTATACTGCAATAATTTTATCATTTTTTTACGAATTTAGAGTAAATTTATAGCATTTTATTTAACTGTATATTTAATAATTTTAACTCCAATCTGAGAAAATGACGAAGATAATTTGCCAAGAAAACTTAAATATGATTAGACTTTAAAGCCTTTACATATTCATTCCTTACCTAAAATAATCCGAGACAGGCAAGAAACAGCATACATTTTTAACGCTTTATAAATAAAAAAAAATCGTTTAAATATTATGAAGCTTCTGAAAAGGAACAGCTGTGGGCGATTTGGTTAACAGAAGAATTAAATCGACGAGCTCGCTCTATGAAATTTTTTGTTCAAATATTCAAATTAAAACTTAGATATCTACATTAACTCTATATATGCATGTTTATGAACGAATAAAATATAAGTAAAACAATATGGTTTCACACTGAACATTTAATAATTAAAATAACATTGATTATTCGTCTCATGCTAAAAAGATTTTCTAATAAACTAAGGATAACAAGTTTTAAAATTGAGTGAGTATTCTACTTAAACCACAGGAATTTTTTCTAACAAATGTTTGCTGACTTTTCCATGAAACACATAACTTTAAAATAACGTTGTTTGAAACTATTTTATAGCATGTAATGCATAAGCAAATTAGTAAAATCAATCAATTTTATGTTTAACTTATACATAGAATAAAAAATAGGACGAATTTTTGATTGATGCTGTGAGTGGCGAATGACCGAAAGTTAGAGGTTGTGAAAAATCTAGTAAAAAATCATGTGAACTTAACCCTCAAATAATTTCAAAGTGAGGTTTTTCACTAGCAAATGTAATCTGATATAAAACCTGATGTACGCGATCTCTATTAGTATATGTTTATAAGCACACGATATATTGGACATTTTACAGGCCGAGAGCAAAGTAAGAGCGCAGTGATAGTTAATTAACCCATAGAAGATCTATGAGTTAATTGGACTTGCGGCTTGCAGATCATCATTCACTGCAGTATGGTATTGTTTATGGCATGAATAAACGTAATTATTTTTTGGCAATAAGAGGCACTGCTGCAGTTGATGTCATTGAAACATAGCATAAGTTTAGATTGCACCCTGATAAATTAAGATCACGCCAAAATACATAACGTGTTATCTCATTGTGAAACAACTGTAGATTCCGCATTTTTAGATATTAGAAACACTTAGTTAACACACATTTGTTTTTGACACAATTTTAAATACCACATTGGGAAAAAATAGAACTCTCTTTACTGGTGCGCTATTTTATGCTGTGTCCGGTGTAATATTGCGTCTGTACTAACTAGGGAACGTTCCCAGGTGTAAGTTGTGGATTTGGACGATTGTGGTATTAAAAGAAAGATATCTGTGCTAAAAAATGCAATGGAATTACCCGTCTGAATCCCACCGTTTTCGAGATATCAGCACTTGAAGTGCGGATGAATAAATAAATAAATTGACTGGCAGGTATGTAAATTGTTCGGAAGTTAAGCCAGCCTAAGAAAAACATTCTATTTTACAGACTATGTACACATACAGTTTATTCCTAACGTCATGCCACACATTTGCCGAAATATTTGCATAAAACGAGGTGCTGGAAATAAGAAAAACACATGTAAAAACTCTCCGAATGCAGCCGTACGTGAAATCTTCGTAGAATGCGAAGTGTCTGTGTAAAAGAAGGGAGGTGATTGGCAATGTGTGAGTCTAAAGAATTTTGCTTGTAGCTCCCAAAAAGGTATTGGCAGGAGAATTAAAAACAATGCAAAGAAATTTTTAGCTTGCGAATAATTTATATATCTGCCTGTCAATTTATTTATTTATTCATTCACATTTCATGTACTGATATCTCGAAAACCGTTGGATTCGGACGGGTAGTTTCATTGCACTTTTTAACATACATGACGAGATCTTTCTTTTGATGCCACACTCGTCCAAATCTACAACTTACAACTCGAAATGTTCCCTAATAAGTACTAGAATGTCTTGATGGACACAAGGAATGTCTCACAAGGCCTGGTTATTTTCCATATTTAAAACTAATTTTCTTTATCATGCTATAGAATATTCCATATAAAGATGAAAAGTATATTGAAAGCAGCAAGACTCACCCTCTAGATCATTATTTATGACGTTTTACTTTTTCCTCAGACTTTTGAAACACACTTTATATGAAAATAAAAATTTATTCCTTTTATACCAAACAATATTTTTATAATTAATATTCCTACCAACAAAACAAAAATATAGAACTAATTTTCGTTTGATAATAGATATTTCGGTTAATTCAAACCCAAGAATAAAAAATTAAGGTAATAAACAGCTGACTGAATCGGTCACTGCGACAGCCATTTATTTTTCTAAACATGTCAACTAAAAATAATGGCTCTGAAAGGATAATTTATTTTTTCTTCCCGCTGGGTGAAAAATGACACTTTTATACTCGTTGCGTTTAAAAATTCATTTCTTTAAATCTTTGATTTTGTGGCATTTTTGCCGTTGTTTTGCATAAAAGCTTTAGAATAGGGTATTAATATAAAGCATAGGTAATTATTTTATTCTGGTAATTATTTAATGTTTGGCAGCACCTGGCATTTAATACTTTAAAAAGCTTTTGGAGTGTAAAATATTTTAATGCTATATGGGAGATAGTTTTATAATAAATCAACATGAATATTTTTATTACTATAAAACCAGATTTAATTCTGCGATACGCTCACACTCTTATTCTTAGTTTATGCTTCTTACATATCTACATCACCTACAGAGTGATTTAAAAACGACTTATGAATTTTAAAAATCTTTTTTTTATTTTTAGAAATTTCAAAAGCAAAAATATTGTTAAAAATTTAAGCACACATGTATTTTCATTTTTAACGTTATATAGATTTTTTTTTCTAAAACTTAAACATGGAATCTTTAATTTTTATTGTGTGTTGAAAAATCAGATTCGATTCGGCGATACATCCATACTCTTATATCTGCTCTATGTCACTTAAATAGTTGGAATTGCATACATATTAACCCGAAAAAGACTAATGAACTTTAAAATTCAATTTTTATTTTTAGAAACCTAAAAACTAATATATTTTCGAAAGGAAGCATTCATAAAAACAAAAATTCTTTTGCTACTACTAACATTCTGAAACATTTCAGAATACCTTCTAGCTTCTACACTGCATTAATAAATTTACGCAAAACATAATATGGGTTTTTTGCTTCAATTATCAAGTAAGCATCAATATGCATGATAAATTAACAACATTGGAAACACTATAATAAATACTATATAGTTATTATTACATGTGTAAATTTAATTATGCGCTGGTAATATAAATTGACAGCATCCAAAAAAAAAGGGCTAGTCAAGTTTTGTGAAAACTGATCAGTATACTAAAAAATACTATTCGGAAACGTTTCGGAAATCCACGGAAAGAAAAAAAGCTTTTGTTATAGACTGTTTTAAACCTGGAAAATATATTAGTTTCTGGAGTTTCTAAAGATAAATATTTAGAATCAAGTGATATCTCGGAAGAGATTATTGCAAATTTTCGTTCGGGATAAAATTAAATTTTGATAGACAAAGAGCATTTTGCTTTTTTTTTGTCACTGTTTGCTTTAAGGACTTTTTTAACGACATCCTTTTTTTCATATTCATTGATGAAAGCATATTAGAGCAGATGGAGTCAGGACATATGAATTAAACTTTACTTTTTGTTTAAATTTAAATATTTTATTACAATCGTATTATTGCAGTTCAAACCTTTATACTATATTTTTAGTTTGGTACAGAAACATAGAAAATTACGATATGCAATTTTGAAAAGTTTAGGAATTATTTGACATCTTACTCCAGGCAGGAGTTCATTGCTTAATCTTCTCAGAAGAGTTCCCTTTCTTTACTGTTGTCACTTTACTAACGTTATTTCCGAATATTAATCTTAGCCGTAATTATTTGTAAAAAGATTTACCCTACACAAATATTTTACACATGAATACAAAACAATTCCAGAGTCCATGTGGTTTGTGTTCCATTTTAGAAATTGGTTGGTTACATGAAACGTTTTTTTAATTTGCTGCTTTAACATATACAAAGTAACTAAGCTATACAATGTATGAATGCGACGATATTATTTAAAATTATGAAAATGACAAGATTTAAAAATCTAGCTAAAGAGATGCGATAAGCGCAGGTATCAGGACAGTTCAGGCTGCTCGTCACTCAGTTTCCGAATTCCCCTGAGTAATATTAAGTCTATATGCATTTGATGCATTCTTATATTTAAAACATTCCCTTAGGTATTATATTTCAGTTTTCTCTTTTTATGAGCTTTTCTTAAAAGATTTTCTTTTTTATTAGTTGCCAAAATTTTTTTTAATGTATGCTTATTTTAATATTTTGTACATTAAAAGCGCACGAACTGGGATTAAAATTTGAACCCTTTATTTAAAATAAATCACATACTTTAGAAATATTTTTAGAACTAGAAAAAAAAGAGATACATTCTTTCAGAAGAGTAACCAGAAAAAAGCAGTTAAGAATATTAATTTCAAGAGGAGATATTTTAACACGTTCGCTGCCGCTTACGTGAAGATGCGATGATGGTTAATGCCGCACTATAGAAGTGGATTTTTCCCAGAAGCCGATCTACTTTTTATAACAAAGAATAACGAAAGATTTTCCCACGCCAGCGCGTGACTGGCTATTGGATATCACCCCACATCACGCGCTGGTGCGTAAACGGCCCCTTAACGTTGCGGCTTTATCACGAGCTGGCGGGTGATCGGCAGCGAATGTGTTAAATAGAAAATGCATCAAATGCCCATAGGCTTTACTATATTACTGGGGGAGGGGGTGAAGGGTGGGGTGACCGAGTTATAGTACTGCGACCAGGGGTCTATTGTACTGTCCTCCAAGAATTAATGAGGAAATATGTATATTAATGCAAATGAGAACACAGACAGACAAGCCGAATACTTAAACATTTTCAACTATGTTGTAAGTGTTGCAAAATAACTTGTATTTAATACTAATTTTTATTTGTGTATTTTTATTACTATTATTCGAGAGAATTCCAAGCATACATAAGATATTAAACCTAAAACTAATGAATAAAATCTATTTAAAATTTGGAGAAATCACGTTTTGACTGAATTCAGAGGTGGAAACATGTTTTGATTGTTTGACAATCGGATAAAACACTTTTTGAATGAAATTAGTTCTAACTAACAAATAATACAAAAGCATTATTTTATTTGACAAAATACTGAATTTCAGTTGATTATTGATAAAATAAAAAGACAGATTAGGGTACCTAGTAATATTCCTTAAATATTTACTGAACAGATATTTGTTTGTCAAAAGGTGACTTCAAAATTTAAAACCAATATCTTCATCTAGGCAGTCACACACTTCCCCTTCTTCTTCATTACAGGCTGGTAAATCATGGATAATATGGTTGAACCATTTTAAGGAATCATCAGGTTGATTTTGCCTCTGATCATAATACATTATTTCCAAAGTTAGTCAACATCTTTTTTCTTTTCAACTGATATGGTGTGGCTAAGAGAAAGATATTTTAAAACAACCCCTTGAACACGAGCAAAAATAACACCCTTTTTCAAAAGATTTACACCAGATTCTTACTTAGATATTGAAATATATAATTCTGGATGCCTTTCACTTTAACAATTTTCTTATTTTTCTCTAAAACAATCCGTTTCGATTGTGAAATGTTTGGTACGTTTCTAAACTACATATTTAATGATTTAGTATTCAAAAGTCCCCAAATCCTACAGATGACAAGGGTACCGTGACCATCCAGGACAACTGTGATTGGCAAACTGGAGAAATATCTGTTTGAATGAATGCAGGCTTTGGAGGAAACACTCTTTGATTGAGAGATGAAATTTTAAAATTTGTTTAAATTAGGAAAAAATTTCTTTTGTTAAAAATACTGTTTATTTCTATGCAATTTAATACAGAGGTCAAAAAGCTAGCAATAACTCATTTTTTATTTTTATTTTTTGTGAGAAAACACGGTTTGAATGTTTGCTCCATATTTATCATGTCAGTTTTGAACAAGATGTAGAGCTACCAAACTTGTAGTTTTACTATTACCAGGTTAATTATATTTAATAATTATCACTTTTTATTGCTGCAATTCAATTATTTGTTATTCAAAATGCAATATTGTTTTGTGTTTGCTTTTTGGTTTAAAATATGAGCCGGGAAGAGAATAAAGCATTTGCAAAACGTGTTGTCTTTTTCTATGAGAACATTGATGGGAAAGATAAAATAATGACCCTTAACATCTTTAAAAAGGAAGAAGATAGAAAAGTAGTGATGTTTTATCGAACATTTAAGAAACATGAAAATGTAAAACAGTTAAAATAAAAAATGCAGAAGTTTGTGCATCTAAATCTACAACAGAAATTATTCTGAATAGTAGATTTTCTATTAAAGGAAAATCTTTCTAGTTTAACCCGTGTAGCATTATTTTTATTAATTTTGTGTTTCTATTCATCAAATGGTTTACGTTTATTGAATACATCAGTATTTCACAGTTTTAACCCTTTCCGGAGCAGGCAAATTCTGCTCATAAAATAAGAAATTATTGATTAACACCGGAATTTAAAAACGACTTTTATAGAAATGAAGAATTCTTAATTTTACGCTTTCATTATAAAAGCGAAATTTCTTTAAAATATTCCTGGTGCCGTTTGCAAGTTTGGAATTAAAATTAGGTGTGCCCGGAGTGGGCACACTGCGCCGGAAAGGGTTAACCAACACAATCTGCAAATGCTCAAATTTTATTTTGAAACAAACAAAAAACATAAAATAACTGTTGTAATACAAATTATTGATCATTCATTTACCTGTAAAAAAGTGTAAGAAAAATTCCATAGAATTATTCTTTTGATAATAAAACGTTGATAAACTTACTTCTTTTTGAAACCTTATTTTACATAGCCAAGAAGCCTAATCTCTTAGAATTATATGAGCCCCATGTTCGACAAACGTATCAAACATTGAGTAACTTATCATATCGATTTGAATGAACATAAAACTACTAAACACGCCACAAATTGCTCAACAAAGTGAGATTACACTTTTAAACATTTTTTCTTAGGGTTATAATTTAATGAAGTTACTGAATAGGGAAACATTAAGATAAGAATCTCTGTAAAAGAAATAATTAACTTATAATGCAAGTATTTTAATTAAATTTGCGAAAATATTCGGAGAGAAATTTTTAAAGAAAATGATTTATATCAGAATATGCATCAATGATAAAGTTGATGAAAAGTACTGGTTTTATTTGTAATTGTTAAAAATGATCATATTTACTGATTTCATTTAGGAATCCATTAATTTTTAACATGTTATTTTGTGTTAAAATTTTATTGAATAACGTAAATAGATTTAAAATGTACCTACTATGCTCAGGGTATGAGATATTATAAGAGTAGAAGTACAAATTGTTCCTTAAAATATTGCTATTTTAAAAAGTCCACAAAATTTAACATAAAAAATATCCATTACCTGATAAACTCTGAGAATAGTTGTCACTGTTCGAAAATACTTTCTGAGGTATTTCAATTCTTTATCAAACTATTAATTAGTAGAATCTTTGCATTCAGCCATATTAAATCACTTTCATATTACACTATTTAGAAAAATATTCTTAAAAATGAGAAGCTAATCATATTTGAAGTAACGTTGCATTATAAACGAGTGCACGATAGTTCAAAAATAAATAACCATCTGTATTTAAAATTAACTCTTTTCAGTATAAATGAAAATATTTTTTTTTTCAGATTTATTTTAGAATTACTTTTACCTATGATAACATTCTCAGTTTTGAAACAAAGAATGCAAAAATACCCATTTCATCCTCTGTACTAACATGACCGCAGAAGGTACGACTTTTTTTGTCGACATTTTGTGTATGCTTGTGTATCATTGGTTTCCTTTAAGCAAGAACAGCTTTTAGAAGAAAAATAAACTTCTTTAGTAAACTTATCATAATGTTAGTTTAATCCACTACCGTCTACAATCGCATTCATTTTTTTTTTTTACCAGTCATACATCGCGTGTAAAACTAAAAGGACAGAAAATAAAATTATTTTTTTTTTATAAATTTCAAAACAAATAAAACTTTTTTCCTTGTAATATGTAATGTCAAGCTGAAAAGCTAATAAAAAAGTCAACAAAATTGAACTGTGAGTATTTTGTTACAAAAATATAGTAATTGTACAAAAAACACTATTTTTGCCTGTGTAAAAAGAATAAGGACAGTAAAATACATTCTATATAGTAACCGAAAAAACAAATGATTAATGTTATGCACCCATCTCCTGAGTTTAATGATTGCAAATATTCCATCATTCTTCGACTTCATTAATTTTTTGTACCGTTTAAGATTGTTTTTGTGCTATTCATCTTCAATCATAGATCAGAGTTCTGATGATGAGGAAAAATGCCTTCCATTTCTATAAATTCGTCTTGCTAGATCTCCTCATAAGTTATCGATAAGGTTTAGAACAGGACTTATTAGCAGCCATTACAAAACTTCAATATTTTTCTTACGGAACTAAAGTTTTTTTTTTTATCTAGATAGTAGATAGGAGAATTATCTCCTGTTTTTCCCTGCTTTAAGTATTGCAACAAGTGAAAGATGATCAAAAAGAGTTCGTATATATGTCTTTGAACTGGCCTCATATCGCAATGAATCTGTCAACTAAATGACGCTTTGAAAAGATCTCTTTTTCTTTTTTCAAATTATCACAATAATATTTCCAGCCATCAGCACCGTTTAATTTTCACTAACTTTTATTGGAGAAAATATCCTGCTGCTGTTTGTCGTCCCAAGTCATCAATTGTATGATTGACAATGTTATTGGGAGGATTTAAGAAAAGAAAAGGAGATTGTACTAAAACATCAGTTAGGTAGCAGATTCATTGCAACATGGGGCTGCTTTTTTAAAGACGCAGTGACACTTGTATATTATTTCAGGAAAATTTAATTCATAGACACACATACAAACTCTTTCTGACCATCTGTCTTTCATTTGTTGAAACACTTCTGGCAGGTCATAAACGAATATAACAGCAAAATATTTCGCCTATTAAGATAAGACGTGAGATAGAAATATAGTAACATTAGGAAAATATTGAAGTTTTGCAATGGCCACTCAGAAATCTTGATTTAAATAACACAGATAACTTAAGTTTTAAATAATTAATCAGGTTTTAAAGGATTAGACAAAAATTGAAAGGCGCACAATCCAAGAAACAATGTTACTTTAACAGTTCTAGAAAACATGTCAAAAATATGTCTAATGAGTCGGATTTTTTTTTCTAATAATGGCTAGCCATATAATTTGCACACAAAATCTCATCCTAAAATTTTGCATAAAGTTTATAAAAATTTCGAATGATTAGTATTTTTTAAAATGGGATAAATTAAAAAAAATTCTAAATCGAAATATATTCATCTGATTTCAGTTTTCTTTCATTTAATTGAAGAGAAAAATATAGATTTAGTTTTGTTTCAGGTTTAATTTGTAATGTTAATTTTGAAATATTAAATATATTTATTTAAAAAATGATGTAACATATTTATTAATAAATCATATTTTTAAAGGTAAATATTTTTCAAATTTCCCGAAAGTAAATGAATGTAAAACAATCGAAAAGACATTTTAAATTTTAACTTTTTTTAACGATTCTGGATTTTTAATAATTTAGAGACTAGAAATGGTGGGAAAAAATCTCATCATACAGAAAAACGCATTGACAAGGCTGCCACAGAAGACTGTTTTTATATTCCGTTTGTACCTTTTTTTTCTAATATAAATTTTGAAGTAGATTTTTCTTTCAAATGTTGTCAAAGTGTGTATTAAGGATTTTTGTTTTAAGAAAGTGGTGCCAGTTGGAATTTAAAAATAGTCGCCTGCGGCAGCACTGCATTTAATATTTTAAACAAAGTTTGGCTTCTAATAAAATTTTTAAGTGTTTTTAAAAATTTGAAAGAGAAAAGTAATTCTTTTCTGTAGCTTAAACTTCCGATTCAGTTTAATTTTTGACATTTCCATCTTCTTTCTCTAGTGTTTAAATGTTCGTCAGTTATTTAAACAGTTTAATGCTTCTTCTGACACGCATAGTAAGAATTTTTTTATAATTTTAGATTTCAGAACTTCATTTTTTTTTATCAAACTGACGAGGCTGTCAAAAAAAGTATGTATTATGGACCCTTGCCAAACCAGGACTCGACAATTACTTTTTTCTGAAGACTCGGCCAGACCGGGCCTAACGTGTTTTTTCATACCGTGCGGGGATTGGCTTCCTTCTTTCTAGGTTTGTACGCTACGAAAATTTCCGTTCCGGTCGCGAAATAAATGTATTAAAATCATTGTCTCTGATTGACCTAATCCGTGCATTAAATTTTACTCAGTCCAAAAATTTTTACAAAAAAAGCAGATATTTTTAAATCGCTTTTATGTTACAAAAATATTAAAATTCAAATTTTCAAAGAATATTAGATTTAAGGACAAAAAAATTAAAATACAATAAAATCAAAGAAAAAACTGCCTAGAACAAAATCCTGCCTTACACGGAAAATGTGTTGATCCGTGCAAAATTAATGTAATAATAACTGAGAGAAAAATATACTACATTTACACCTTCTAAGAAAGGAATTTGTCTGTAACGGATTTATTCTTTCCTATGTGATTCCGACTTAAAAGGTTTTGCTGTAAAACATTTTTCAAAGTCCCAAGTATTTTACATATGAATTAACGGTATTAAAGGGAATGAGAAATATTTGCATATAAATAGAGATTCTATGAGAAAATAAATGTATTGCAACCGTTGGTGCTTTTTTATAATGAAATTTATAAATATGAAAAAAAACTATAAAAGGCATTTTTTGTCAGAACTCTTCCATACAAAGCAATTTTTAACCATATTGAAGTAAAAATCTATGTAAAAATGTAAGGCCAAGTCGGGCTATTATTTAAACTTTTTACCATGCCCTAATTTTGCACTGTTTCATGAAAATTTGCAACTGGAATTATTACCTAGAAACAATATTTAAGGAGATAAACTATTGTTCCGATAATTATAAATCACCTTGTATATTGTCGGTAATGTTATGTATTCATTGTGTTGTACTCATAAACATGATTGTTTCAAGAATTTGAAATTCAACAAATTTGATTGTGATGTTTAATATGATAAATGAATCAATATGAATTCGCCCCCTTCCCGGAAGAAAAAAAATTCAATTGTAGTAAGTACGGGTGAAAAAATGTTATAGATTTCATTTGAATAATTATTGAGAATAATATATGAACTTTATCACATGGAACTTTAAAATAAATTCTTTATGTAATATCAAACTACCTTTCGTTTTTAGTATCAATACATTATTTTTTTATTTTATTATTAGAAAACAGAAACAACTTTTGCGTAATTTCATTATCATTAGATAAGTATTAGCTTTTAGAAAAACATGCTAGAACTAAAAATGTAAGAATGAAAATTAATGAGATTTTGTAAAGTTATAGTTTTTTAGTTTAGATATTTAAACTATGTAAACTAGACTCTATTTGCTAGTTTCCCTGATCATGTAACCAATTAAAATCATGAGTTTGAGTATTTTTATAGATATTTTAATGTTAAACTGAAGAGAAATAATAAATTATTAAATGATGCTGAATTTCAAATAAGATCCTAAAACAAAAGTCTATAAATCATAATAATGTTTTATTTAATTTATGTAAAGTTAATAAATTTGAAGCTTCGAGTCACTTTTTTTATTTAATTAATGCCAAAACATTAGAACTAAATCTCTGAGAGTTTTCGTTGTTTTATTTTAAAGGGAAAAATAATTTCCAACTTTATAATTTTATCAACTTTGATTTATGAAAAATGTGAATTCAATTTGCATAAATCAAAAGCTAATTTTAAATGAGTTGATTATATTAAATAGATATTTTGAAATAAAGTCTTTCATAACAGAAATTATACAATAAAATTATAATTGGATTTTATAAACACATACGAAGTTTTCCTATTTCAAAACTTAAAATGTTTCAGCTTCATATGGCAGCTTTTGTTGATCACTTATGTAATATAATTTGCACTGAAAAAAAAGTGTCTTGATCTTACAAGAAAAAATTTGAAAATTTAATATAACCACTTACGAGTTATCCAAAATTCCGACATACGTTTTTTTATCTTCAGAAATACCCGAAACTAATATATTTTCTAGATTTAAGAAAGCATTTCTGAAAGAGAAGCTTAACTCTCTGTCCATAATTTTCGAAAGTGTTTTTTGATAGTTATTATAATGTATTAATCAGTTTTCTTAAGACGGAAGCGATACGAAATATCATTTTCAGGATGATATCAGTTATTATGTAAACATTTTCAGTTATATAAAAAAAATTCTTACATTGTTAATACGTTGTTTGTCTGATGAGCGTGAAAATGTTTATAAAACGCCGTTTATAAAAAAAATCTTATTTTTTCGGAGATGTCATCTATGAAATCTTAAGAAAATATGTGTAATGTTATACAGTGTGATACATAAATATCGATACAATAGTTTATCTCCTTAAATATTGCCCTAAAGCACATATTTCCAAATGCAAAGTTTGATAAAAAGAAGGTGCAAAATTTGATGAGGTAAGTTGCAACGCCATGGGGAGCTCTATTAGAGAAAAAACAAAAATTAAATTTTTATGCAGTCTCGTATGATAAATTTTTTTATTAGGAAATTCGTCCTTGACCATTTCTGAATTTTAAAAAAATCCATCTTAATATTTGCAAAATTCACAGAGATATTACAATTCAAAATTCGTAACTCCAATTAAGCATACCTCTCACGGGATACCAGTTCATTTTAAATGCAAGTTAGAGCTCGATTATAAATATACACATTATTAAAAGTTGATCCAAGAAAATGCATTACCTTTTATACATAAAATAACTGCATATATGGGAGTTAAACTTGCGTAAGAAATAAGGTAGAGGTCTGCATGAGCCCGATTTTGGTGGCAGCCCCAAAAACGACTCAGGCCGCTGGCCGAGCCGAGCTGTGTCGAGCTGTGTCTTTATTGTTCTTAGAACGCATCGGGCAAGCAATAAGTTTTGTAAAAATAGTAATAGTGATAATGAAGCTTTTGCCAACGGAATCATCGGAAATAAATTTTAATAAATTACACAGAAACATTTTCAAAGCTCTGTCTTTTGTTTTACATTTTAAAAGTTATGATGTTTCTTAAACTTATTACGTTTTGGTGGAAATCTCTCAATAACGCTTTTCGGTTAGCGATTATTTTTGCGAATTTCTCCGTGGCGCTTCCATGGTGCATTATTCCTCATTATAGCAATAGCTCTATCTTAAGAACAAATACACGAAATTTTCTAAAATTTTAGATTCAGTTAGTCCCTGATATAGATTAGTGTTGTTTAGGTTTTGGTGTAAATCACCTTAGAAGTGGCACTGTTATGCAGCATTTTTCATGATTATGCACTAAATGAATCTCAGAAATTAAACACATGGATTTTCATCACACTTCAGATTCTTTTAGTACCTCATAAAAAAATTAATCCTAATTAGTTTTTGGTGTACATCTTGTAACGTGTAGCGCTGTTAAACAGATTTTTATGAAGATTTTTCAATAGCTCTATCTCAAAAACTAGTGTACGTATTTTCATCAAACTTCAGATTCAGTATTAAGCTGACATAAGTTGTTGCTGAATAGATTTTGGTTTATACCACTTAACCGGTGGCGCTGCAATGCTGCATTTTTCAGGAAGTATTAACATGCATATGATAGAAAAAAGTTTTGGGATTGCCACACCTGACTAGTTTCCATTTAATTTTAAATACTATGTATATTTTAAATGTAATCATTAAAAAAATGGAAAATATTTTAAGTGCAATATATTTTATAACTTTAGAAAATAAATTGCGCATAATTCTATATTAATGAGAAAAATAATAATTACTTTTTAGGTGCGTTCGTAATTATACAAATGCGTAGCACTTATTGTTGTCGTTCAGTCCGCCCGTCTGTCCGTCTGTCTGTCCGTCTGTCTGTCTGTCCGCATGTAACAACGCAAAAACTACCCAACCGAATCGTTTGAAATTTAAAATACGTAATTATTACATAATTTTGTCGAGTCATTTCAAGTTTTATGAAAATCGGATACTACGTGCCGTAGATTTCGCAAGCCATCGCACACATACACAAACAGTGAGAAAGAGCATTTTAATCGTTTATTATTATAAACTGCAAAGAAAGTCTGAAAACATCAATAAAATATATTAAGTTATGATGCATTCTATTTAAGATCCTACAAATCAAAATATTTTTACTTTATTTAAAATACGTAAAATCTATGAATTCTTGACGTGATTTACTTGTAGATTTCTAATTTAATTATAGCTATGAAATTTTGAACATGAAAGTATTATAGTACTTTAAAGAACAAAATGATTCTTTTTTTGTTGTTTTATTAATTTGATTTTATGAAACTTCTTGATTTAATTTACAGAAAATACTACCTCATTTTGAATATAAATATCATTAGACAACTTTTGAGAAAATTCTTATACATCTCAAAATTATGCAAACAAAAACTATATTAATTAGATTTTCTGAAGTTTGATAAAGTTTCAAATATATTATGTTTTGGTTGATTTTGTTAATCCTTTAATCAATGGAAAATATAACATTCGTTTTATTTGATATGCCATGTAATTAACTTAAAGCAAAAGATAAAAACATTTATGTGTATATTTATAAACATGAAAGGGAACAAAGTTAAATAATTTATCGAATTATGAAGCATTTTATATAACCCTTTTTGTGCATGCAAAAAAAAAAGGATTAAATAAACTGGTTTGAACAGATTGTAGCAAATCATCTAGTTCTGTTGCGTTTTAAACAAATTTGTACGTTCATACATTTAAAATTTTAAGCATCATTTGACAAAATTACACATCATTTTATCAATACAAAACATAATTGTTATTCTTTTGTACATATTTTTTTTAATTAGAGTGTGAAAAAATTTAATAAATGTAATGCATTGATGATTTAATTGAGATCTCAGTAATAAAATATATACAAAAACCAATACAGGAAACGTTCCGTAAAATTTTACGGTAAAGTTTCTTTTCCTAAGAAACAGTATGGAATCTGAGACTTACGAGAGTGGCTCTGATTCCGAACAAAACACTATGTTACAGGAGTACGTGCCTCATTGATTTTAATTTGTTTTGTATTAACTTGTGTTTTAGTTATATATTATATTTTGTGTACTATTTGGCTATTTGGTATTTCGTGTTGTTGTCTTATTGCTTTAGAATTTTAAAATTTCATTGATTGGTTTTAATTCTATTTTAATTTCATGTATCACTGCTTTCTATTTTCCCATCTAAGTTATATCCTTGACATTCTTTTAATGCAATATTCATTATTTACATTTTTTATATTTTACATTTTTTACTTTCTTTTATTCCTTACCGTCTTCTTGGCGCAGCATGTCCCACTGGGGACCTTGCGCCATAAAACCCCAACCAATCAATATACCAATCATCCTAAGAAAGAGTACAATTTCTATAAATGACTTTTTAAGATTAGAAATGCTTAAAAAGGCAACACGTTTTAATGGAATCTTTTGTAACCACTTTCAAAGTAGTACAATTTGTGTAAATGGCATTTGCAGATTTCCCGTACGGAAATTACTATATTCGGAATACGAAGCAATTCGTTGTTGCATATACACTTTTTTTCATGGTAGAAATTGCCATTAAAACACCAATATTACAAAAATATTGGCCTTAGAAAAATTTTAATGGATTGCCAATTGACACTCCTTTGCATGCATTTTGAATAAAATGCAAAAATTACAGAAAACTGATTTTATATTGGACAATTTTGAAGTAAAATGCCAATATTTACTCTACATTGGAACTATTTTAATACTTTAATATTGACTAAATGTTGATTTTTAATTGGAAATCTTTCGATAAAAACAAAAACGTTCATGGTACCATCTATATGTAATAATTTACTACAAAAATGCGTAATAATCTTTTTTTTGCTTCTCTCTTCGTTGAAAATAAAATTATTGCATATTTTTAC
The DNA here is from genome assembly GCA_964019185.1 of Maratus speculifer. NCBI lineage: Eukaryota > Metazoa > Arthropoda > Arachnida > Araneae > Salticidae > Maratus > Maratus speculifer. The sequence continues at coordinate 157,477,606 of OZ025299.1, forward strand.
AACGTCAAAATAAATATATTTGAAACAGTTAAGTCCTTAATTCTAAGCCGGAAGCAACTTAAAAGCCACTATTAAGGTTTTCTAAGTTAGAATAAACAGTTTTGTTTCAAATAGCATTGTGTAAATAATTTGTCTTCAGATCATTATGATAAAAAAAATTTTGAAAGAATACATGTATGAAGAAAGAAAAGTACTTTTGAATTAAGATTTCTCTTTTCTGAAAAAAAATATCTTTTCCGAAAACTTTTTATCAATAAGTTAAATTTATCTTTTATAAAGCATCAAATAAAAATGCTAAATAATAAACATTTTAGAATGAAAATATATAAAACATTCAAAATCATACTCAGTTGGATAAAGTGCAATTATCAAACAACTCTTTATTTTTTCCCAGCTTTTTTTCATAATCGGAAACTAAAGTAACAAATAATATTTGAAACAGTTACTTATGTAATCATCGTTGTTTACTCAAGTCTGGCACCTGAAAATCTGAAGAGCTATCGTTCCAGTCCGATTCTAATGAGTGTTGGCTGTCTGATTTGCATAAGGCCATTTATACGACGACCCTAAATACAAAAATGAGTTTACTGAAAACTCTTAGTGAAAAAATCGCAAATAAATGCTGTATAATGAGGCATCGAATCTTAATGAACAAAACCAGAAACTGTTTTCTCCATTTAAATCGTTTTCTTAAAAAAATCCTATTAAAATATACATCATTCATTACACAGCGCCCCCGTCTTGCCTAACGTTTTTCGTAATGATTCCAAAAAGGAACGAATTCTTGGTATCAGGACGAAATGTAACGACTCCAAAGAGGAACGCATTCTCGGATTCAGTCGGAAGTGTAACGAATCCAAAAAGGACTGACTCTTCAATTAATAATATTAGGGAATTTAGTGGTTATTTCGCTAATATTATTGATTCCATTCATAGAAAAATGTCGAAATCCGCCCATTCTGAAAGAAATTTTAATTTCTAATATTTTGGTTGTTTTACCATTTTTTCCTAAAATCAGTCAGCAAATCGCTAAAATTTTAGGAAGGTTCGATTTTAATTTTTCACTTGTTAATAAACTTGCTTTTCCAAATCTTAAGCACCCCATTGATCGCTTAAAAACGACGAAATTTATCAAATTTCCTGCCAGTGTGGTCTTTCTTATATTGGTCAGACTAAACGTGCTCTTAGATTTCGTTTAAAAGAGTATAAAAGGGTGTTGAAAATCAAGAGCTTAAACGCTCTTCTATTGCTCAACATTGTTGGTCTTCACAACATAGGTTCAACTTTTCATCAGTCACCATTATCCATAAGTGTCCTTCTATTCTGGATCTTAATTTTTTTCGAAGCTTACCTCATCATTAAAAATTCTCACTCTTAGTTAATGACTTATCAAGTACACGTTATATTCCAAGTATTTGCAAGGCTTTAATTTAATGTCCCCCCCCCCCTCAGTTTTGTTTTGTTCGTTCTCCGGTAGATGTTTTCACTTGTCCACCTAGTTGTTCATGATGCTTAGATCTCATTGATTGCTTTTCTTTCGGCAGAATACCTACCGGAACGGGTATATAAGCCTGCGTTTCTCTTTCCCCGGGTAAAAAAGTCAACAAAAAAACCTTTAAAAAACCCCTTCAGAAAGCTCAAACTATTTCGAACAGAAAAAATCTGAAAGCTTCCTTTTAAAAAACCTGCATTTTCCCTCCACTATTTTTGTCAGAAATACCTTAAGTTTTCCTTTCGGCAATAAAACCTGCATAATCCCTTGACACTTTGTACGAAATGCCTGAAGTTTCTCTTTAGGTAAAAACCCTGCGTTTCCCCCTCTCGTTTTGTCCTGAATACTTGCAATTTCCATTTATGGATAAAACCTGCACATTTTCTTTACATTAAAAATTTGTAGTATTATCACGGTGCTGTCTACTTTTGGTATGATGGTTTTGGGTAAGGTCGAGACAGATAGACACTAGAAGTGCATAACATGAATGTTGTCATAAGTATTTTCAACAATGTCACATATTGGGTGATGGTAAAATTTTAAAAAGGTGCCTCCTTCCAGGGGAGGAGAAGGTGGAGGGACATCAAATTTACATAACATGAACAAATGGTTACAGACCTTTTCATCGATATATCACATGAGGGGTGATAGCATTATTTAAAAAATTGCCCCCTTAACAAGTATAAAGCGTCGCAAGCCTTTCCAACAATAAATCACATGGGGGCGACAGTGAAACCTAAAAAAATCTCCCTAGGAGGGGTAAATGCGGGGAAGGAAACCGGAAGTGTAAAAAATGAACAAGTAGTCATAGATCATGAAGTAGATCATGAGTAGTCATAGTTCATCGATGTGTCAGATGAGAGGTGGCGGCATAATTTAGAAAAGTGTTCCCTTGGGGTGGGATGGGGTAAGGGAAAAAGAGATGCATAACATGTATAAGGAGTCACAGACTTTTCCAATAATAGGTCGCATGGGGGTGCAAAAAATTAGAAAAGTGTCCCCTTGGGGGGGGGACAAAGTGAGGGAAGAGAAACTGTAGATGTATAACAAGATTAAGTGGTTACTGACTTTTCGAATAATATGTCACATAAGGGATGTCTGCAAAAGAGTTCTGCTTTGGGTCTCTCAAAAAATTATACCCCTTGAAATGATCACGCTCTTTCCCCCTTTCTTTGAAATTTTTATATATTATAAATATTTATCAGGACACCATTAAAAAAAATCTAAGATTATAAAAACGCTACAATTTCAAAAACATATGAAAAGAAAAAAAAAAAATAAGGATTCGATCGACTTCAGGAAAAAAGAAAAATTCATCTGTTGACCATATGAAAAAATCCGATGAATTTTGTAAATCTGTTACACCTGAAAATTTGTTTAATATGTAGGAATAAATGTTTCAAATCTAATAAATCAGTAATGTGAAAAAAAAATTGCTAAAATAATTCACTCATAAAAAAAATCGAGAAATTCCTCAGTCGATTATTAAAAAAAAAGAGAGAGAAATTATTTATTCCGTTGCTTTAAAATAATGAAAAATTTGACAATCTGTTGCAGAAAAAGAAACTCACCATTGAATCGTCAGAAAAAAAATCGCGAGATTTTTCAGCCGGTGGCAGGGAAAAAAATGCGAAATTTGTTGGCCGATTTCTGGTGAAAAATAGCTAAATGGGTCACGTTGAATATTACACATGAATAATAATTAATGAATATTAATGTAAAGAAAAAAGGATGCATAATAATATTAAATAGGGAAAAGTCGCAAAATCCCATCTGCCACAGAAAAACATTTCAAAATTCTGAACAAGGTATATGATTTCTCTCTTTTAAAAATTTGCACCCAGCAGCCCTTTTTACCTTAGTATTCATTCTAGATAAAGATATCAGGGAGGAGGGGATTTTTAAAAAAGGGAACAGTTGTATCTTGTTATATATATATATATATATATATGTATATATTATTATTATTATTATTATTATTATTATTATTATTATTATTATTATTATTATTGAAGTCCCTTTTTCTCAACAAATTTTTCCAATATTTTCTGCGACTGATTTTTTTTTTTTTTTTTTTTTTTTTTTGAGATCTTTTTAATTAACTGGTGAATTCAGCGATTTCTTTCTCTCGTGATCAAATAAAGAATTTTACTCAAAAAAAAAAAAAAAAAAAAAAAAAAAATGTAAATTTCATCATTAGGCTGCGGAAGAGCTTAGCAAAACTGTCAATCGATTTTGTGAAAAAATCGAGAAATCCACCAAACAGTTGGCTATGATAAAAGAAGATATAATTATTCAGTTTGACAAAAGAAAAAATTGCTTGATAGAAAAGATTGATCAAAACAAAAAATTGCACCTACTGATCATCTACTGAGTTTTGCCAGTAAGTTGTGCGGGAAAATAGGAAAATTCACTAACTGTTTAATGGATAAAATGAAATTTGTTGACCATCTGGGGGGGAGAACATCTGCACCCCCCTCTCCACATACACAATAAAAGTTATCGACCGTAATAGCCTAAAGGGAAAAAAATCCTTAAAAAATAAAAATTGTTTAATAATACTTAAAATGCTAGCAAAAAATATGTGAATAACACTCCCATAGGATTAACATTAGCTTGAGTGTTAAAAATCTAAACTAGACATACAAGGAAATTGAATCGCTAATGTGAAACCTATGAGAGCATTCTTTAAAAAATTTCCTCACTTGCATATTAGTAATTTTAAATGTTTTTTTTTCTTTCTTAGAACACCTGGAATTGAATTCTAATAGGGTTACTGTTTATTGTATTTGTGTATTTTAATATTGCATTGTCCAAATAATGCTTTTTTTCTTTTGTGTAAATACATTTAAATCTAAAATCTGAAAGCAATGTAAATATATTACCTAATAGAATTTTAAAGAACATGAATCCTAGAAACCAAAGTCATGATAATATTAATTTTATTCTTTAGATAACTAAAATTAATAAATTATTAACTTTTTAAACTTGCAGTTTTTAATTTAATTAATGTTATGAAGCATAAAAAATAAAATCTTAAACTATTTAAAGGCAAAATAATTCCCAGCTTTATTTTATGAAACTGATTATATAAAAATTCCAAATTTAATTTTCAGGAAATAGAATCTAATTTTGAATAATTTGATTATCACTAAGCAGCTTTTTGAAAAAAAATAAAAATAAAAAACATGGAAAAGAGAAACGAGAGTATTAATTAGATTTTTAAAAAGCTTTATTAAAATCTGATGCTATAAATATTTCATTTTTTTTCGTTATCGGATTTTCACTAAATATATTTTCTTTAAAAAATGACACATTCATATTTTTAAAATATTACTAATGATCAGATTTTGCAAATATAATTGAATTTCTGAAATTTGCAACATGAAAAAAAGTGTTTCATATTAAAGTACTTCAGATATAAAAATAACATTTTCTTTTTAGTTTTTTACCTCTAATTATACCATTAAAGAGCATAAACATAATTATAATGCGTTGCAAAAGGATAAGTTTACATTAAAATTTCAAGATATATATTAAATTTTTGTATTAAAATATTAATAATAGTCTATAAAAACCGATAAACTCTTATAACAGGAAAATGGTATAAACAAAAAATTAAAAGAAATATATTAACATGACTTTAAAGTGATGCAGGAAAAGAGGGTGTTACAAAATGATAGGTCCATCAGATGAGGTATAGTTATAAAATTTGTTTCATAAAAACTATTTATTCTTTTATTCAAATTCATTTTAAACGTAAATAGCAAAATAAATAAATAAATAAATAAATAAATAAATAAATAAAACGGTCTGAGATAAAATTGCGCGATTTACTGTATTGTTATAAGAAAATCAATAAATTTTTAACTATGCACTTTCTTCAAATAGTTTGAATATCAGCCAAAAGATGGCACTGGCGGCAATAGGCTGTCGGAATACAGACATGACTCTAGATTTCATTGGCATTAGATTTTCGGCTCCTTTTGCAGAGTCAAACCTGAATCTACCTATTCAATCGATTCTCGACTCACCTTCAAAAACAGGATATGTTGGTTAGAAAGAGATTTAAAATAATATTTATGATTGAACAATGTCTATTATACTTATCCTCCTTAGTCCGGAGACAAATATTACGTAGAACTGCAAAAACTATAAAATATCTCCAAATGTGTATGAATCTATAAATGAATAATGATATGCAAATATTTATTTCAAAAGCCTGGAAATACTTTTAACAATTTTAGAAATATTTAAGTTAATTTAAAGGGTTCTCTTTAATGACTCCTCCAGGCGACATCAGGACTGAGGAGGTTAATAAAAATCAGCAAAACAAACTTTTTAATAAGCAACAATTTTCTACACACTTACCATAAATAAATTCTATTCAGAATATGCTTTATAACCGCTTAAGCCATTCTCTTTTTTACGTGCAATAAACTGAAAATATGGGATAAACACCACAATTTTTAAACTAAAATAAGCGTAATATTTAATCTAAACATTTATTTCATTAAACAGTATAAAATTATATTTAATTCAATTTTGTATTTAACTGTATTTAATTGTAATTGCTACTAAATTAATTTTATTGCCTAGGTATTTTAGATAAAACTGAATGTCTACCCTTTTTTGAATTCAATTTTATAAATATAAATATTACCAAATAACTTGATCATTGGTGTTTTTCAATACACAATTTTAATAAGTTTATAGAATTTTTTAACAATATTCCTTATTTCAAATAAAATAAAGGAGGTTTTGTTAGAATTATTCTTTCCGATTCTTTCTCTCATGCAGAATAGTTTAGGAAAGAGGGAGGGTAGGGTAGGGGTAGGACGAAAAATGTATTTCAGAATCTATGATGCTTTTTATAATGAAATTTTGAAAAGGGGTGACTCACAAGATATACAAACTGGTACGTTGCTTTTCTTTTCTTTCTAAAAAACTCGCTTTTTTTTCTTTTGAAATATCCTCTATTTCAGTGTAGATACGTTTGCAGTTGGCAGGGGGAGGGGAAGAGGTACGTGCAGAAGACATCTTAAAATCTCTCGTGCTTTCGTAATAAAATTTTTAGATAAGTTAAATATTAATTTATAAATATAATGTAGGAATAAATTCGATATTTGAAAGCATTAAAATATTTCGTTTTAGGCAGGTTTTCGTCTTACCAGGCAGTTTTGTATGTTACCTTTTCCGTCGGAATTAATATTTTATATGCTTAAGACAGGATTTGTTATAAACGGATTCCTTTATTCTAAGATTTAATATACTGTTACGTGCCGATTTAGAAGTCACTGCCCCCACTTTTTTTAGACAGGGAACTTGGCAACACTATTTACGTACGACTATTTTAACCACTTAACCAATTTGATCGGACGACGTAAGGGCAAGAACAATTTGTTTGATACATCACTTAAAGCTTTTGGTACAACTAAACTTTTTAAATACAATTCCATACTACTAGGGGCGATCAAATCAAAAGGTACGAAACGCTGTAATTACCTAACCGGTTGAAATTTGAACATGTCGCTTTGGAATAAAGTAGTGAGACATCGAGAGATGCGATTGGAGTATCCAGCGTAGTTGTGAACATGCGTAGGCGCTTGTGCATGAAGGGGGAGAGACAGGGGCCTCGCTAAGGGGGGGGGACAAAGGGGGAGCCTCCCCCTCCAAACATTCGCAAATGTTGTTATACTTGGAAAATTTAATTAAAATTTTAATAAAAATTGTTGTACATTTTCTATTTTTGATAAAATTTGCAAAAGTTCCAACTCTAATTGGCAATATTATTAAACTTTTTTACAAATAAGAACTGTTTTACATTTTCTAAGTGTGGTAACTTGGCAAAATTATAAAACGAGTTGGCAAATATGAAAATTTCACTTGGCAATTTAAAATCTTCTCCCCCACCAATAAAAAGTCTTAGCAATGGCCCTGGGGAGAGAAGCAGACAGCAAGTGAGTTCCGTCCAATTGACGGCAGTGCCTATGAGGCCATCATGGCTTTCCCATTGTAAAATCCGATGATAAAAGGGCAGCGAGGTGTTATCAGATTTCTCACTGCTTTAGACTTTGATAAGATACCTCGCAATTCTTTAATCATCGGATTTTGCAATGGAAAAGCCATGATGGCCTCACAGGTACTGCCGCGTCAATTGGACGGAAGTCACTTGCTGTCTGCTTCTCTCCCCCTTCATGCACAGGCGTCTACGCATGTTCACAACTACGCTGGATACTCCAATCGCATCTCTCGATGTCTCACAACTTTATTCCAAAGCAACATATTCAAATCTCAACCGGTTTGGTAGTTAGGGCGTTTCGTACCTTTTCATTTGATCGCCCCTAGTATTTGATGCAGAAAGGTTTAAATTAAATATTACGATTATTTTAGCTTAAAAATAGCTTGTTTATCCAATATTTTCAATTTATTGTACGTAAAAAAGACAACTGGCTAAGCGGTTAAAACAGTATATTCTGAAAAGGATTTATTTATGGTAAATGTGGGAAAGTGGTTACTTATTAAAAAAGTATGTTTTGCTGGTATTTATTAACCTCCTGAGTCCTGATGTAATCCAGAGGAAATACTAAAGATTTATTAATTAAACTTATTTATATGTTTTTAGAATTGTTAAAATTACTTCCAAGCTTTTAAATAAATATCTGTATATCATAAGCATTCATTTATGCACTAATACACTTTTGGAAATGTTTTATAATAATTTTAAATAGTTTTTGCAGTTCCATGTGATATTTGTCTCAAGACTGGGGAGGTTAAGTACAATAGATATTGTTCAATCATAAATATTATTTTAAATCTCTTTCTAACTAACATATCCTATTTCTCAAACGCGTCGAGTGCCGATTCAACATGTGGATTCAGGTTCGACTCTGCAAAATGAGCCGAAAATCTCATGCCTATGCAAAGCAGACTCATGTCTGCACATCATATGATTTCTTATGTTCAAAAGGTACCTCTCTAGTTTTAAGTACCATTCTCAATTACTTCAAGAGCAAATTAGATTAAATGCCAGATAAACATAATATAAAGTTAATAATTATTAAAAGCTACCAAATTATGTTACAACTTTGAACCACAAACATTATAAACATTAATAACACACAAACATTTAACACGCACATATAACATACAACAACATTCAACACATATAACACACAAACATTATATTTATAAACATTATAAACAGTGCGAATCTTACTGTAGAAATGTACAAGTACTTTTTTTGCAAGAAAATTTAAAAATTTTCCAGTTATAAAATTTATTTTACACCTTGATTGAAAATTTCTGTAGTTTAATTTAAAGCGCACAGTAAAAACACTCTATTAAAACCATTCTTGTTAAAATATCTGTTTTTATTTAGATAAAAATTAAACACATTAGAGTGTACAAATAATTATTTTGCCAACTGTATAATATTTTTGTTAATCTTTATTTATCGTGTGATAACTGAAAATTACGATATTAGTTCATTTTCTTTTTTACCATTCAAAGGTTGCCCGAAACATGGTTGAAGTGCCATTCCTTATCGTTAAAAAAAATCAGCAAGTCTTTCCAGTAGAATCGCCAAAGATTTTGTCCGTAATAAACTGACTTTAAATATAGTCTATTTGTAACGCAAAATTCACTCATACAAAAAGTATGAAAGCATTCAATAAATGATTCACTGAAACACAATATTAAAACGCTACTAGTGCGATGAATTTTTCCCAAATTAAAATCATTAGATAGTAAAAGTGTACACAAAAGGAACTCCATGAGCTTTCGGCTAAACCTAAGTCTTTGTTTAGGAGAAAACACCAATTAAGGAAACTTAACGTTGATTCATATACGATGACAGGAAATTTCTTCTACAATGAGCACAGGTGGTCAAAACCATAAATAATGCACAATTCATTATAGATTCATTATAGTTTGAATTTGAATTAGGAATTCAAACCAAATAAGCAGAATTTGGCATGATAATACCAGTGTTCGTACGCTTAAAGAACTTTAAAGCAGTTTTTACCAGAATTTTTGTGAAGTAATATTTTCCTTATTCAATGAAAAAAGAATTCTATCACGAGATATAGTGACTAATACTTTCCGAAAATTCTGGCGCTGAAACTCAAATCCATTGAAACGATTGGTGCTTATGAACCCTAAATACGTCATTACAACAATTGTTTGCTTACGTAAAAATATCCAGATTCTATAATTGCACAACTATTAAAATCAGAAGCTTGCATAACAATTTTCGCTCTATTAAAAAGAGTGTACATATCTTTAGTTTGAAATTCGGTAAAAGGTCTTTTTTTATTAATATCCGGTATATGGTCTTTAATGTTTATTTGGAATTTTTTTGTTTTCATATCAATATAATTTGAAATTTTATTTGTTACTTTATCTTTGCGTAGAATGATATCAAATTTTGATTTATTGTCGATACTAATAGGATCAATTCTTTTAATTTTTTTTTTAAATTTGATTTATTCAACCTTTTTTCCCACCCTAATCGAAATGGCCATCCCACGCTTTTCTAAAATGTTCATCCAAAGATATTATTTAATAATCTCTTTTCTTTATATTTTTCAATTATTTTAAAAGTTTTTCCTATTTCTGTACTTTAAAAAATTGAATTTAAAAGTTTTTAGACAAAGCACTCAAAGAATCTTGAATGTCTTTTCTTTATTGCAATAGATATCAAAGAATTTGAGTCACAATTAATCTTCTTTGAGATCGTTCTCAAGCGGTGAAAAGATATTTTTTTGGTTTTTCATATGAATTTATAGTCCTAGAGTAATTTATTGATCTCAAAAATTGTTCACAACTCTCTGAGATCGATTTACAATTCGTTTATTTCTATAATTGATTCATTACATTCTTTAAAGTCTTTAAGTTTATCGTTCATTCTTTCTGTAGATTGACTTTGCGACCCAGTTTAGTAGTTTAGAATTTGTTTCTGAAGCATGAAACATACATACATTATTATTCTCATTATATTCCTTCATGTATCATCTATACATATAATAAAACAGTAGGACCCGGTGTGTCTGTACATTGAAGATAATTGACAAAAATGGAGTCAGGGCGATAAAAGAAAACCAATGAAACACAAAAAAAATTTTTTTGAATTTTTTGTGTGTCTGTCTGTCTGTTTGTTCGAGGTTATCTTCGTAACTACTGAATGGATTTTTATGCGGTTTTCACTAATGAAGAATGCACACTCCCGGGCAGTGTATAGGCTTTGTTTCATCAAAATCGGACAACAGACAAAAAAGTAACAAAAAGAAACAAAAGAAACTATTAGGTGCGCTGCTCACGTTTTTTAGTACATAACGTTTTTTAGTACATATAAAATCCAATAGATGTCACTGTGCGATTTTAAAACGCGCTATCGTTATGTTTTCGCCAGTCTACTTAAGTATGAGAAAGTTTCAAGCTGGCTGTCGTTCCATGTGGTTTAGTCGGTAGAACGTCAGTGCGCCATACTGATGGCCCGGGTTCGATTCCCAGCATGGAATTTTTTTTCACTATGTTGGCATTAACGCCTATAAGCAATTAAAAGAATTTGAAATATTGTATTCAAGGCGAATTTTCTCTCTGGGAAAATTTCCTTGCATTAATATGTCAGTGTAATTTTTTTTTCGATTTAATTTTTTTTTTTCGAAACTTTGTTTTTCTTAAAAAATTACAGTAAATATTTGATATTTCCCAACGTTTTTTGAATGATCGACTTGCTTTTTTTTTTTTAATGTATGTCTGAACCTTATCTAACTACTTCTTCAAGATTTCTTTAGATAAACCGACCAGCGTAGCGGGCGAAGGCCGCTAGTGTATAACTAAAACCAGACCTGAGAATTTCTTTGAATTCAACATGCAATCGACACATTTTAACCTAGAATAAAAGAAAAATTCTGCATATTTAAAAGCAATTTTGAAAACAAATATATTTCTAATGTAATATCTATAATATCAATTTCATTTTTTATACGAAAAACAACTTTCGTACCCATTATGAAATAATATACACTAATTTATAATCAAATTTATTGATTTCCTCTTAAACTAATATTGTGGATATTAGATTAATTTGTAACACGATTATTCTATCGGTAAACGAATTATAACAGAAGTAAATTTTCTAAGAGGGTGAAAAAAGTCCGGTCCTAAATTCGAAACTGGGATGTATTGGCTGAAGCCACAATGCTCTTCCATTCGGAAGAATACTGGGGGACTAATTCACCCAACTAACCTTGACGATCACACAATCTGGTCTGATACTTTGAATCAGCTCAACAGACTTAATGAAAGGTTAATATAAGGAACTGAAGAAAACTCTTCATAAGAAATTATGTTAGATTAATTTATAACATATAACTCAATCGGTTTTTCACCCGCTTTGAAAATTTACATCTGTTATAATTCATTTACCGATTGAATAATCGTGTTATAAATTAATGTAATATAATTTCGTATGCAGCGTTTTCTGCAGTTCTATATATTAATTTTCGATTTATTCTGTTGCACTAATCTAAAGCATGAGACCAGATTATGTGATCGTTAAGGTTGTTTGGGTAAATTAGTCCTCCAGTATTCGACCGGGATGGCTCAGTTGGAACAGCATTGGCAGTTTCAGCCAATACATCCCTGGTTCAAATCCTGGCCCGGATTTTTTTTCTCCCACTTGCAAAATTTACATCTGTTATATAATTGAGGATATTTGTAAAAACTTTTTAAAAAAACTCAATCCACAAAAAGTGAAAATTGTCATCCTGATACCAAAATAAATGTTATTAACTCATGTAGGGAACATTGTACCTTGTTTTGTGTAAATTTTATAGCATCAGGAAACATTCTGGGAAAAAATGGTGATCACGAAATCGATGATACTGTATGAATTCATAATCACAGTCCAAAATGTAGGGCGCAGAATTGCATCCTGCCGTCGTGTATAAACTAAACTTCTTCCACTTTATTTGGTATTGTCTTATTTATAACAAAAATGACCAGTAATGCATTAATAGTTTTATTAGCTCACAGGCTATCACAGCCTGAGAGCTTATGTGCCCGCCCGTTCTGTATGTATGTTCGTACGTAACGCGATAACTCATGATAAAAATATCCCATCCACTTGAAATTTTGTATATAGGTATATCCTGATAAGGCGCTTCCCTGATTAGTTTTTGGAAATCATTCGATATGTAGAAGAGAGGGAATGGGGGGCTCACGCCCCTCCCCATAATTGATATGAATGGATTTTCATGCAGAAATATTAGTCTTTGTTCAAAATTTACACATAGGTTCATTCTGATGAAGCGCTTCCGTGATTGGTATTAGGTGTTCATTGTATAAATATAAACAGGAGAAATGGGGGTTCTAATGCCCCTCCCCTTAATTGATATAAACGGGTTTTTCATGCAGAATTGTCAGATTTCTTTCAAATCTGTGAATAGTTTTGGAAGTTTAATGCATAAGTATATAAAAGAGAAGGATAACTCTTTTTAAATTATATAAATGGGTTTTTATTAAGAATTATCCGATTTGTTCTAAATTTTGGATATGGATTTTTTATATGATAAAGCATGTCCCTGATCAGTTTAGAGGGTTCAATGATTAAGTATAAAAAGAAGAAAGGGGGGAGCTGATCCCCCCTCCTTAATATTTTTTTCGAACGGAATTAACCCTTGAAAATATAAGGCTGTAATGTACAATTAGTATGCGTAGCCTGTGAGCTCAATGCCATCAGTTTAACTGGGCAATACTCTTTTTATTATAATATACTTCATTTTTCTAAAAGTTATTACCATCAGCCCAAATTAAGTGAGGGTCGAATACCTTGTATATTTTATTACTGATGCGCGATTTGTGACCCCAAATTCTGTGGTAATTTTTTTTTCTTCTTGGTGCTTTCTCTAGCCCCTCTTAGTTTGTCGGTCGAATTTTAGAACGCCTTGTATATCTATGTATCAGGAGTATTTTACTAGGTTTAATAAATTATTGTTTCACCATATGTTGACATCATTTTAAGCGCAATATTAATTAATGTTAAAAATCCTCATACTCATATCAATGCTATGATCGATGCCTTGAACAGATTCTAATTCATATTCCATGTAGGTTTAAAAATAAAGCAGTGAAAACTTATATTTGAAGTAATTTCGACCTGACAAATTCAAGGAGATATAAAAGAAATATGTTGCGATTCGTATTGACATTTTCGAAGCTCACAAAATAAATAAATAAATAAATAAATATGTATGCTGCCCTCATGAAAAGTTCGCTATAAAATAAGTATAACGAAACATAAATAAGGAACGTTGATAAAAAAAACAGTTTTACGTTGAGTATATTAAGAAATGGCGTTACAACCATCGTTTAGATTTTTATGACATACTGTACCGAGACTTCAATTTTCGTAAAAAGTTTTATAGGTACATTTAATATGTTTTTTCGAATATGAATTTGCAATTATATATTATTTGAAATTAATTAAATAATATGTACTGTTACGTATGAAACTTTTCAACACTGATCAAATTTCATCAATTTAGATAGGTTAATCCAAAATTACAGCTCATTCTCTAGTAGTTTTCGAGTTATGCTAATAAACTATCTACATCGCAATCTGTTTTCCAACGATTAAACATGAATTTAACATAAAATTCCAAAGTTCCAAACTTTATACCTGCAGTGTTATTAAAAGACTAGACAGAATGACATTCCATTTGATCTATAGTTTTCTGAAAAGTTCAAACATGAAAAAAAAAAAAAAAAATAAGTGTTCATAATGCAAATATTAAAATTTGTATGAATGCAACTCTACAAGTTTTCTTAAACCCCTTGAGCACCTGCGTCACATATACGTACTGCATAAGGTGCTTATAATTTTTTATTATTCACACAAATTACTTTCTATTATAAATAAATAAATAAATATGTATGCTGCCCTCAAGAAAAGTTCGCTATAAAATAAATGTAAAGAAACATAAATAAGGAACTTTGATAAAAAAAACAGTTTTACTTTGAGTGTATTAAGAATTGGTGCTAAAACCATCGTTTAGATTTTTATGAAATACTGTTACTGCCTCTTTTAGGGCATTGTCTCGTTTCAATTAAGCAAAAGTTTCTGTTACGAAATCTGTCGACTGAAGATTAAAAATTCTATTAAAAGACGCTAGTACCTAAGGAGTTAAAATATGAAGTAAAAGAAAATATAATTCTAAATCGAATAACTGTTTTCGTTTTTTATGTGACAGTCTGATGTTAATAGTGACTGGGGTTATTTTGGACAAAATGAAATTGCACTTAAATTAAATAATATCATTTTTCGGAGTCTTTTCTAACTTTGTTTAACACTGTAATTTGAAACAGTATGCAAAATTACTCGCATTAAAAAGTTTATATTATTTAATAAAAAACTCGATTTTTGTTCTTAACTAGCAAGCTGTATTCCAATGAGTTGGAAATTTCAATAACAATGCAGTGTTTGTGAATTGTTCTATCTTGTAGTCATAAACTATGAATTAAATAACATTAATCGTTAAATGTTTTTATCATTTTATGTTTATTAAACTTTTAACTATCATGTGACCATTTGTTGCATAGTAAATTTCTTTTAGATTTGCTAAGATTTGAAGAAAAAGTGACTTAAATAGGGGAAAAACTTGAATACAATGATAAAATTTAGGCATAATAAAATAATCTATGTAAATACGTTTATAATTTTAAGATATTTAAATATCAAAGACATTTAAAATTTAGGAATGTTATTTCTATTATTTATCAAAACTTTTTCTCATCTGATATAAAAATAATCTTTCATCCTAAACATATCAACATATTAAATAAATATACATTCTTTGCAAAAAATCACCATAAAATAATAAAAAAAAACAGGACACGTTTTAAGCTAAAGCAATAACAGCTCGTAATCAGATGAAAATTACCCGTGCCCATAAGGGGATGTCAGAGAGATGTCATGTTTATCTCTGACATTGTCCCCTTAAGGACACGTGTAATCTTTAGCTGATGATGAGCTGTTATTGCTGTAGCTCGAAACTCGTCCTGCTATTTTTATTGTGATTTCTACAAAGTGTATTATTTTGCTTATTAATTACCACAGTGGTTTAGGTGCTTTATCAATGGCAACATATTATTGTAAAAGAAAAACGACATGCTGATATATTTTTTAATTTTTTAGTTTCAAATAGAAAATAATACTTAAAATAAACACACAACGCTAATCTAATGTTTCCTTCAGCTTTAAGCCGATTTTTATTACAAATACCTTCAGATGAATGTGCGACATTTTTTAAACATTCTTGTGCGTTATAATTATTATTTTTAAATAATATTTGAAAGTATAAAAAAAATATTAATGAGTATTTCATTTTATATACCTCTTAAGATGTTTACATGTTTTTTAAAAGATGATAAAGCTTAATGTTTTTCTCATTATGTCAGCAATAGGAATACAATTTTAAAGAATGCCAGATAAATCCGTACTGAACTATTTAATATTTTTGAAAATTTTTGTTTAAAAATTTGCTTTAAAATGGAAGTATTTTCATTCAGAAGTTTAAAACAAATGTGATTTCAAGAGAACAAAAGACTGCAAGACGCGGTCATCTTTCTATCATAGATCGATATTCATATTTTGGCATGTATTTTATTCCATATCCATTCCCTGGGTATTTATGCGACATTTCTGCTGTTTTCTTTTATGGAAAATGAAAATGTTTGATTTGTTAGAATCATACATTTATCTTGTAGTTGTAATTGAGGCTCTTTTTGCTCTCGAACTCATCCATTTGGCAGATTCTCTTATTTAGGTACTATATAATGTGACGTAATGGCCAGTTTTTTGAAAAAGGCAGAATATATTTTAAAAAAATGCTGTCAAATTGGACATTTTGAACAGAATTTCCCGATGCCATCATAATTGAAAAGTTGAGGAAGTATTAAAATTACAAATTGCTTATTTTATAACTCATTTTTAAATTCAATTTTGCTCTTAAACGCATTCAGTTGACAGTTTTTTCTAATTAGGAACTATATATTGTGCCATATTGGTCAATTTTTCATAAAATCGGAATACATTTCAAAAAATGTTGTCAAACTGGGCATTTGAGCCGAATTTTGCTTAAGATGAATCTGATAAAACCAGATCTTACAGAAAAAAATGAAATTAAAAATTCTTCAAAAGCGGCCAAATAAAGTTGGATAAAATGTATAATCATACTTTAATCATATGTATACATATGTATGTAATCATATGTAAACATACCTATAATCATACTTTATTTTTTGTTGTTGAAATGAGCAATTAACTTCGAAATCTACCTCCGCCTGTAGGCCAAGGATACAGTAATTTTTAAATAATATTTAAAATCATCAAAAAATCATTAATGAATATATTATTTTACATAACTCTTAAGATGTTTACATGTTTATTAAAAGCTGATTAAAAGCTTAATGTTTTTTTCATTATATCAAAAATAAGAAAAAGTTTTTAAGAAATGCCAAATACACCAGCTTTGAACTATTTAATATTTTTGAAAGGTTTTGTTTAAAAATTTGCTTCAAATCGGAAATATTTTCATTTTGGAATATAAAACAAATCAAGAGGACAAAAGACTGCAAGACGCGTTTATCTTTCTATCATAGATCGATATTCATATTTCGTCATGTATTTCATTCCGTATCCATTCCCTGGCTATTTATGTGACATGCTATACTACTATTTTCTTTTGTTGGAAATGGAAATGCTTGATTTGTTGGGCTCATACGTTTATCTTGTAGTTTTTGAAACATTTGAATTGGGAGGAAACAAAAAGACTGCTCCATTAAATATATTAATCAGTTGTAATATATTAAATGTGGATATACATTTTGAAAGTAAGCGTATAATCAGTGCATAGAATCAGATAAACCGGTTCTGAAATTGAAACTATCATAATATTAAAAATATAACTGTGAAAAAGAAAATTTGCTATGTTTTTTTAAATATATAAATGTTGCTGTCATAAACAATCATCATTGAATATTGTAATTCACATATATTTAAAACTGGTTTCATTTTTAGTAAATTAAAATTTTAACTATCATACAAACTATTGAAACAATAATATATATAATTAAAATAATTTTAACTATCAAACTAACTATTAAAATAATTTTTAGGATGGTGATTATATATGTAGTATTTTTTTTTATACATATGAGAATTTTTGTTTAAAAATTATCTGTAAAATTGAAATATTTATTGTTTAGAATTAAAAAAAAACATGACAGAAGACTGCAGGACCTGAATTTGTTCTTGTCATTGATTAAAATGCATATATTACCACGCATTTTTTCCAAGATTCTCTAGATATTTATGCATAAACTTATTTTATTTTCAAAAATTTTCCTTTGTCTTACAAAAATAATAACTAATACTGTAAGAAATCGTTAATGACTTTTTAATTCCACATACTCTTTAAGATGATTTTACTTTTATTAAAATCTAAAATTTTTCTTGTTACATAAAATGTATTAAAATACTTTTCACGAAAGCTATATACACTTGTAGTAAAATAGTTTACAAATGAGAATTTTTGTTTAATATTTATTTTAAAATGGAAATAACTTTTGATCTAGAATATGCAACAAATAAAGAAGGCAAATCACTGTAAGACATGGTATACAAATCGATATAAATTTTCCGTCATGCATTTTATTCCCTATTATTCTCTTGCTATGTGTTCTTTTGCTATCTTATAATGTTTCACACAAACGTGCCAAATTTTAAAATTTTTCCTGTGTGTAAGAAAAAAAAAAGACTTAAAAATATATGAACATTGTATTTAATGTATCTTTTTGGATGGTTTCGTTTATATTAAAATTTTGCTCATTTTTTATAAATAAATGTTTTCTTATGTAATTTCTTTATATATTCAACATATCAAAGTAAATTTAAAGAATTCTGACTGTATGTTTAGTTAATTATTTTACATATGTGATTTTTTCTTTTTTGCAAATCTCTCAAAATGAAAATATATGTATTATTCTAGATTATAAAACAAATGAAGACGTTTGGTTGGTTGGTTGGTTGTATATATTTTTATGGAAAAAGGTCCCTTTAGGGACATGCTGCGCCAAGCATGACGTAAAGAATAAAACTGTTAATTTGTTAAAGTTACATTAAAAGACATCTGTTAAACACATTAAAAAAATTATACAAGTAATTAAAAATAATTCAAACTAGTTAATAAGATTAAAATACAAAGCTTAAAAAATAAGAAAATATAACTAGTTAAACTCTAACGAACAGTAAAATAACTAGCAAAAGCGATGCTTTGTTTGGATTCGCGAAGTATTATGCAATAAGATAAATATTTGAAAGTAATAATATATTTTTAAAATTATTTTTGCATCTTTATTAAGCAAAAATGTAATTTTATGTTTCGGCGCATTTTAATTTTAAAATGTATTTCAACCAAATAACTAAGAATTTCCTCAGATTGTTTATTTATGATATAAGACTGGTATAAATAAAAATATTTTCGAAGTAGAATTATACAAAATATTAATTAATTTTATTTGTTTACAATTTTTTTATTGCCACTTCACAAAAACATAATGTAATTCTTTTAAAATTCATAAATATCGTCTGCTTAAATGATTTCACAAAATAAGAATAAATTGTGTATTTGAATTCCTAACACAGAAAAATACTTTTATAATTGAATGTTAATAAGAGAATTTTCACAAATTTGAATTCATTAAAATTATGCTATAATTTTTCTAAAAAAAAAAAAATTATTTTATGCATTTTATAAAAGAAATCATGAAACTATACATAGTTAAAGGAATGAGCATAGTTTGAAAATCTGAAAGCAGTTTTTGAGATATTTTATCAGAATAATGAAACTATATTTTATTTATTTATTTATTTAATGATGATTCTAGCTATAATTACTGACCCCATGATTTAAGTTTTTCCTCTAAAAACGTACGTGTTTCACTTTTTATTTGAAAAAAAATGCGTTCGTAAGGGAAAACCATGTAAAATAAATTAATTAAAATAATAATTTTTTGAAAAGTATTTCTGTAAAAAAAAATTTGTGTTTAATTTCAAGTGAAACTACTGTATAGTATTTTTGTAAAGTGTACGACAAACTGTCATTTGAGTGGCCTAGTAGAGGATTCGCTTCGCTCATCCTAATGAGACAATAACACGAAACATTAGAAACCAAAACTTGCATAAAACCTAATGTATTTAAAACGCAGAGAATAGCAAAAAATGTAAATTCAATTAAGCTCATATTCTTCGAACATAGCATTGTCTTCATCAGCATCCGAGCCATTACTGTACGACTTTGATTCTATAGTCTCTGCCACATAGTGCTGCAGTAGTTTTAGATCCTTTACTTTGGGAATACATGGGCTATGGCCGTATTTTTTCTTTTCTTTCCCCGCAGTCTTCCACTGAGGAGAGGCTAGAGTTGAGGTTTTCTTTTTTTCTGACTGTGAACAAAACTTGTATCAAATTCTGCTTTCGAAGAGCATCAAACATCTGTGGTATTTTTGTACTTGTGACAGCTTTGGTCTTAGTCTGCCGTTTAGATGGCTTTTTGGATTGAACTGAGGATTTTTGTGACATACCAGCTGGTTATACTATTTTAACAGATTCTAAGGATGGCATACAGCGTTCTAATTCTGGGCTCCCAATATATTTAGTAGGGACAGAGATATCACAGGTTTCTTTGATTGGGGTGTTGGTTGACTGTGCTTAGGTTGAATTACTTGGTGATATTGAGGTGTGAGAGCTAATGTGCTTTACAGATTTTGAGGGTTGTTTTAGTAAACTAGAGTAAGATATCCCGGCAGATGGTGTTCTGGATTCAACAAGTTTAGCTTCTGTATATGAAAGTTTGTGGGTAATTTTAACAGCAATGATTTCCTTTTTTTGAATCCAGATCGGACAAGAGCAGGAGTAGGCTATATGGTTACTTTTACAGTTTACACAGAGTTCAGAATTATTGCAAGATTTGCTATCATGGTGGTATTTGCATGGCCGCAATGTTGACATTTAAAACAAGGGAGAGGTTTAGGAATGTAAGGACGTACAGAACAATTAAGATAAGCAGCTTTCATTCGTGATGGTAAAGTAAGGCTTTTGAAAGTGAGAATGATGAGCTTCGTAGGAAGCACTTGGCCATTTCAATCGATAATAATACGTTGTGCATCTATGACAGTTTGATTTTATAAATTTTGCAAAAGTTCGTCCCTGGTAGAGAATAAAAGTTCTGGTTCGGATATTACGCCACAGCTTGTATTTAATGTGTGATGTACACAGAAACCGAAACAAAAAATGTACCTATTGTATTAGGGTATATTAGAAATTCTGACTGGCTGGCTGAAGTAATTTCAACCATTAAATCTTTAGACTGCAATTTGTTGAATGAATGCAAATCACCAATAACAGACTGAAATTTTTTTGCAGTAAGGAAAGGTGGTGTTTTCTTAAATGAACTATCAGATAAGCTATCAGTGCGTTTTATTACGAAGAACCGAGTGAAAAGATTGCTCTGTACAGTTTGTTGCTCTCCACAAGGGACAAAAATAGAAGGAAATGTAGTTTTTCTAGCCATATTTGAATAAAAAAGCAATTCAGACCCAGGAAGCACCACTTACTACTGAGTCCAACAAGGGGATTCACATTCGTGCAACGGTGTTAACCGGAACATGCGGTCACAAAAAAAAAAAAAAAAAAAAAAAAAAAAAAAAAAAAAAAACTATGTCAGTCTCCATCCTTAACGAGATAACTAAAATTTGCTCGATCACATATTTTACAGTCTTAAATCAATTTATACAGGTATATACAGGTAATATATTGGGTAAGCAAGCGCTGCGCCACAAAAGGCTGATTTAAATCACGAAAATTTAAAAATAATCTTTGCTTAAATATTCTTTCATAAATCTTATCATAAAATAAGATGAGAAATATTTTTAAATTTTGCAGTACATATCCATCGTTACTGGCTCAACGCTTGCGTCTCTGAATAATATTTTAACATGCATTTTATTACATACCTATTTATAACACAATTTACTTATTATTATTATGATTATTATTATTTTAATTTTCACGGGTCTCTCAAAAATATTCTGTATAGCATTAATAACAATTGATGTCATTAAAAATCGCCAAAGGTTGTATTTCACACATTCTTAAACATATTTCCATTTTATTCAAATTTAAGATATTCAGCACAAAATAGAAAGTAAACTACAGAATCTTTTAAAACAATTTTCCAGAACATTATATACACCTGTATTAAGTTATTTAGTAAATGAGATTTTTCTTTTTACAATTTGCTTTAAGATAGAAATATTTTTGTTCCGGAATATGCAACAAATGACGATAACAAAAGAATTCAAGACGCGGTTATCTTTCGTCACAAATCGATATGAATATTTCATCATGTATAATTTTCAACATCATTCCTTTCCTTTTCAATTTTTGTCACAAGTTTGCAACATTTTGAAATATTTTTGTGTGTCTTTTATTTCAAAATTAATAAAAATGAATGAATAAATAATATATATACGCACATTATAAATAACTGATACTTTCAAGGTGTATTCAGTTTTATTAAAATTTTGCATACCTTACATAAAAGATTTTCCTGCATTATAATATTCAAGATTATATTAAATATGTTAATATAACTTTAAAGAATAAAGATGATAGCTGCTCTAAATTGTTTTACATATGGATTTTTTTCGTTTAAATAGTTGCTTTCAAATGAAAAAAAAAAATACGGAGAATATATCACAAACGATAATGGCTAAAGACTGCTGGTCGCAATTTTCTTTTTTGCCATAAAAGAGCACAAACATTTCATCATGCATTTTGTACTGTCTCATTTTCTAGCTATTTAAACATTTTCACAATTTTTCTAATTTACAACATTTTCGTTCAGTTACAAAAATTTTCTTTCTTGGATTACTAAGTTTTAATATCATCAAATTGGATGTTATATTCCTTATGTGTTTTAGAGTGATTGCATTTTCTCAAAAGTTTCTCTATTATATAAAATGTACTAAAATATCTTTTAAGAGCATTAAATAAGTCCATAGTAAATTATTTTACATATTTTTAAATTTATAATTGCAGACACGGCGATCATACATTTAAATAAGGTGTATTTATACAGGTTTAAAGACTCAAAAATTTTTATTTATGACACTCATAAGTTTTGTTTTTAAAGAGCTAAAAACACAAAACTTACTTTTTTCATTTTAGAAAATTCAGAGCCACTAGATATCCGATTTTTTTTAAAAACAATATTTGCCAATTTTTTTTTTTTTTTTTTTTTTTGCTTTGTTATATGCAGAACTGAGTATTAAAGAAAACAAAAATTTCTATTCGAAAATAATGGTGTTCAAATTGTTGGAAGATGAACTCCTTTGTAAATTCTGATTACCTTGTCACAGCAGTATCAATTACGCCTAAACTTATTAACCGACTTCAAGGAGGAGGTTATGATTTCGACCTGTATGTATTTGTTGTTCACGCATAACTTTCGTAAATATGAACCGATTTTGATAATTCTTTTTTTGTTTGAAAGCGTATGGAGCCTATGTGGTCCCATTCAAATTTCATAAAAATCTGTTGATTAGAACTTTTTAAAAAATTTAAACATTAAAATTCAATATCTTTTCGAAGCAATCGACCAATTAGAAACGTTCATTTTTCATGTTTTTAAGTTACACTTACATAGACACACGATCTTTTCAAAGTGTGAAATCCTAACTGAACAAGGTTTACATTTATTAACAGTGTACACTGTAAAAAATTGACCCTTTTGCTGCATAATCACTCCCCCGTTTTTATAGAATATCTCTCTCTTGACCCATGAGAATTCTCCACGATAGGCTGAAGTAATCGTTTTCTATAAAAGCGGTGGATTGACGATGCAGCAAAAGGGCCAAATTTTTTACAGTGTACACTGTAAAAATTTTGATCCTTTTGTTGTATCGTCACTCCCCCGCTTTTATTGAATATCTCTCCTTTTTACCCATGAGAATGCTCCATGACACATTGTTAAAAATTTGACCCATTTGCTGCAGCGTCACACCATAGCTTTTATAGAATATGTGTTTTATAACCAATGAGAATGCTCCATAACACAGTAAAGTTATCGTTTTCTATAAAAGCGGTGGACTGATGATGCAGCAAAAGGCTCAAAGTTTTTGTAGTGTAATTGGGACAAAAGCGTCTGTAAAAGAAATATTTGGGAATCAAATGCTGTCACTCTCTTATAAAGGCAGCCAGGTATAGGTAACGAGTTTCAGATTCCTCATGGAATACGCCACCGCTCATTTCCAATTGCGAAATTTTAAGATGGAGGGCCAAAATCACAGTCAGGTGTGATCCAGCGACCTCATTGGTCGTGTGGTATAGGTGGAAATCACGAACGCGTTTCTCCATTTGAAAAAGAGTAAGGGGTAAAGTAATTTTGAAGCAATTGTTACAGTCTGTTCTTATTTACGATAAACCATCGAAATTAACTCAATTAAGATATTTTGATGACATTATATAAAATGAGAGTGAAAAATAGATTATAAATGAAAACAGATAAGATTTACATCAAATTGACGCTACGATATTTTTTCGAAAAAAGAAGTAAGGCGACATTTCGCCTACCGTTAAGAGATTGTTCTCTGAAAAGGACGCGTCTCAATGACCAATGAGGTGTTTGGATTTCACCGGACTGTGATTTTGACCCTCCATTTTAAAATTT
Source organism: Maratus speculifer (assembly GCA_964019185.1). Lineage (NCBI taxonomy): Eukaryota > Metazoa > Arthropoda > Arachnida > Araneae > Salticidae > Maratus > Maratus speculifer. Next base: position 157,501,894 of record OZ025299.1, read on the forward strand.
CGCTTTCCGATTACAGTGTCACTGTAAAAAATGTGACTCTCTTGCTGCATCGTCACTCCCCTGCTTTTGTAGAATATCTCTCTTTTGACCCATGAGAATGCTTCGCAATTGGGTGAAGTAATCGTTTTCTATAAAAGCAATAGAGTGATGATATAGCAAAAGTCTCAAATTTTTTACAGTGTAGGATTCCTCGATATGAATATGACGACACATCTAGCACAGTATATAATTGGTTGAAACGATTCTGGACAAAAACGAGTCACCAAGCATCTTGTTGAGCGGGCAATTTTCGTCAATCTTATTAACTTCTCATACGAGTACAATCGAATTCTTCCAGGAAATCATCATCAAATTTCATAATAAAAAATGCCTGGCAATGCAATGCACTGTTAAAAATTTGCAACTTTTGCTGCATCGTCACTCCATCGCTTTTACAGTATATATTTATTTTTATCAATGAGAATCCTTCATAATGCATTTAACTAATCGTTTTCTATATAAGCGGTGAAGTGATGATACACTGTTAGAAATCTGCTACATTTTGTTGCAACGCACTCCGCCGCTTGTATATAATGTCTCTACTGAGACCTATGAGAATGCTCCTTAATATAGTCAAGTAACCGTTTTCTATACAAGCGCTGGAGTGCGTAGCAAAAAAATGCAGCAGATTTTTAACAGTGTACAGCAAAAATATCAAATTTTTAACAGTGTAGTTGGGACAAAAGCGTCTGTAAATAAATATTTGGGAATCAAATGCTGTCACTCTCTTATAGAGGCAGCCAGGTATTGGTTATGAGTTTCATATTCCTCGACGAATCGCCACTGCTCATTTCCGATGCCATTACTGCCTGTATAGGTATTAGATTGTTGCTGTTTATCGATTGGAGCATAGTGCGATTTTTTCTAAAATTTTTCTTTTTCCTTTTTCTGAGTGAAGGGGGAGTACTTTTGACTGACTACACTAGAAAAGCATTTTACTATACATTAATATATGAAGTCATTTTGCTGCGTGCTCATATATGGAAGCACTATATCGCGCTCTTATGTGTAAGGACACTTTACTTGATGGATTGTCACCTTTTGATACCCACTTTCGATGACCGTAGGATTCGATGCACACTAAGATTTCATAAATGCGGTAGCTTTTCGAAGTGGCAGATCTTGTCTGAAGAAGTTACCATACAAAGAAATTCTTAAGATTCACAACGATACTAACCGATATTGTAAGTGGTTTCAGAAAAGTTGACAATCAAACAGTGACAAGTAAACTGAATACATCAGAACTTAGCAAAGTGCGTACATTAATAATGCATTGCAAAGAGCTATCGTGTGCCAGTACACATAATTATGTACTACGGTATGCATAACTAAAAAGTAGGAAATAAAATAAGCTTTTTAAGAAAAAAATATCAACCGACTTCAAAAAAGCGCTAAAAAGAATTAAATAATTCTTTAAAATTCTCTAATGACAAAACGTTATCCAATAAGCACACATCGGATATCAGGTACCGGCATAAAGAACGGTTAAATTTAATATGTATAATTTAATATCCACCAAACATAGATTTTAGAGATAATATTATTTTACAAGAGATGAATTGACATATTTATGATTTATTTTATGAATATATACATATAAAAAGTAATGAATTACTTTTTGAAGTTGGTGCCAAACTATTTGATGTATATTAAGAATTGTAGCTAAATTATGCATAGTACCATAATTAAAATGGGGATAATCATTATCGATTGTGATTGTTTGGCACCAACTTCAAAAAGTAATTCATTACTTTTTATATGTATATATTCATAAAATAAATCATAAATATGTCAATTCATCTCTTGTAAAATAATATTATCTCTAAAATCTATGTTTGGTGGATATTAAATTATACATATTAAATTTAACCGTTCTTTATGCCGGTACCTGATATCCGATGTGTGCTTATTGGATAACGTTTTGTCATTAGAGAATTTTAAAGAATTATTTAATTCTTTTTAGCGCTTTTTTGAAGTCGGTTGATATTTTTTTCTTAAAAAGCTTATTTTATTTTCTTATTTATAAAAAAATATTTACATCTGTTCCATATGTTGTGTTATGTCGTATCAAATTACATTATTTAAACATTCTAAGCGAGAAAGAAGGATCATGTGGCAGGTAGTCAAGGATGTGGCAGGATGGTCAAAAGGAGTTTGCAAAAGTCATGAAATTAGCAAATGCTAGTTACTATTTGATTTTTCATTAATGAGCATACAAAGTGTATTTTATCAATGTTTTTAATTAGTGTGTTCTGATTCTAAGAGCGCAAATCCGTAAGTTTTGCCCTTGTTAAAAATAAAATTATAAGAAAGTATACTTAACTACATAAATGAATTGTATTAAAAAAAAAAAATACTGGTTGCATATAACTTATATGTTTGTAATAATATGAAAATATATACAATACCATAAAACAAAATGTATACAGTCAATCAGGGTAGATTTGCTCCACCTTTACGAGATTTTGATCCATTCTGCCATGGTGGAATCTTGACTAAATATTTTCAATGAGCTGTCTAACTCACACTAATGCTGCTATCTATATTTTGAGACCGAAACTTTGCCGTTAATTCATATGATGTAGTACATTTAATTTTTTTTCACTCTTAGCCCAAAGCTACCCTAATAGGTTAAAGTTACCCTGATTGACTTTAATGAACTTTTAAAGCTTATTACAGTCATATTGGTATATCTACTATATACTCTTTATGCATTATGAATCAGTTTACAATGTATGCAAAATACCGCAACAAAATTTTCCCTACCCTTTCAAATAAGGTTGAAGTTGAAAGTTATTTATATAATATGAATTTACCAGTAGCGATCAAATAAAAAAAGAAAAAAAGAAAAAAAAGAAAAAAAAGACTATAAAACTAACGTAATTGATATAAGATAAAAAGACAAAGTTTTATTAAAAAACAAAACTATTATCAAAAATCTCTTAAAAAAAAGAAAACCAGATAACGCCATCCATTAATTGACAGATGAGGGAAAAAAACCCACAATCGAATGAATGAAAATTATGAAAAAAAAACCACTACAAGTAAAAGTGTGCCAAAACCTACAAGGAAATTAAACCAAAGAATGTACTCACAATAAAAAATAGTTATATAAATTAATAATGTATGTACATTTTAAAACGTGTAGATACCTACAATAAAGTACGTAACTGAATTACATTAATATGAATAATAATAATAATTTAGATTACATGAGTCAATTTTTTATTAATTGAAATTGCAGTTTTGATAAAGTTTTGATAAATAAAATAAAAAATCTACCTAAAATAATATCATAAATATAAAAATTGTGTTTGTGGGAATTAATCACTCAAATTTTCGAGTCGATTTTCAAAATAATAATGGGAAAAATAGTAAAAGCCTCTGCGCCAACATCAGCTGTAATTTACGTCGATAGACCGGATGCCAAGAAAAGACTTTTTGGAACGACGATTTCTATGAAACTGTTAGTTTTAAGAACTTGAAAATTAAGGGTTTCTTTTAAGAAGTACAGTGCATGTAAAAACTATAAGGACAGCAAAAAATATTGATTTTTTTTTTATAAATTTCATAACAAATAAAACTTTTTTCTTTGTAATATGTATCATCAAGCTGAAAAGCTAATACAAATGTCAACAAAATTCAACTGTGAGTATTTTATTACGAAAATAAAGTAATTGTACAAAAAAAACACTATTTTTGTCCATGTAAAAATTATGAGGACAGTAAAATAAGTTCAATATAGTAACCGAATAAATAAATATTTAATGTATTACACTGTTAAAAATTTCGTGCTACTTTGAACCAAGATTTGGTGCTCGCAGCTATTACCAGTTGCCACTATAGGAAGATTCAATCGAAGCTCCAAATCTTGGAATGAGTTTACACCATATTATTTGAAAAAAAAATGGTACTATGGTTCAACCGAAGTTCCAAATCTTGGAACAAGATTTCGCCATCTAATGGTGGCAGCTACTAAGCACCAAATTTCTTTTCAAAGTAGCACAAAATTTTTAACAGTGTAAGCACCCACCTCTGAGTTTAATGATTGCAAATATTCCATCGTTGCTCAACATCATTATTTTTTAACACTATTCATGATTTTTTTTGGCTATTTATCTCCAATCATAGATCTAATTCTAATGATGAGAAAAATGCTTTCAATTTTTATACATTCATTTGGCTAAATCTCCCCATAAGTTATCGATAAAGTTTAGATGAAGACTTTTTAGTGGCTTCTGCAAAACTTCAATATTTTTCTTATGGAACTAAAGTTTTGTCTCACGTCTTGTGTGGATAGGAAGTATTATCTCACTGTTATATCAGTTTTTTTCCTGCTAGAAATGTTGCAAAAAATGAAAAATGGTCAAAAGGAGTTTGCAAAAGTCATAAAATTAGCAAATGCTAGTTACTGTTTGATTTTTCATTAATGAGCATACAAAGTGTATTTTATCAATGTTTTTAATTAGTGTGTTCTGATTCTAAGAGCGCAAATCCGTAGGTTTTGCCCCTGTTAAAAGTAAAATTATAAGAAAGTATACTTAACTACATAAATGAATTGTATTAAAAAAACACTGGTTGCATATAACTTATATGTTTGTAATAATATGAAGATATATACAATACCATAAAACAAAATGTATACAGTCAATTAGGGTAGATTTGCTCCACCTTTACGAGATTTTGATCCATTCTGCCATGGTGGAATCTTGACTAAATATTTTCAATGAGCTGTCTAACTCACACTAATGCTGCTATCTATATTTTGAGACCAAAATTTTGCCGTTAATTCGTATGATGTGGCACATTTAATTTTTTTTCTCTCTTAGCCCAAAGCTACCCTAATAGGTTAAAGTTACCCTGATTGACTCTAAATGAACTTTTAAAGCTCATTACAGTCATATTGGTATATCTACTATATACTCTTTATGCATTTTTGTGATTTATTAGATTTTTGGTAGAATTTTATTTTATGTTTTGGTATTATTTTATGTTTTGGCCAAACAAACAATAAAATCATCAAAAGTTTTAGAAATCAACTTATTAAAAATAATAAATATAAAGGTGAACAAGTGACAGATTCATAAGGTAGTTCGGAAATTTTGTTGACTGTATCTTTATGTTTTGATATTTACATTTGAGACGATAGATTGTATTACACTGTCCCAGCCTCTAACTCACATGCATTAGCTACATCATAGACCACTGGTCACTTAATTTACTTTTTTAAAATTTTGACTTGAATATTGTGGTGTTTTTTACTTTTTTTCCATGTCGCTTTTTCTCACTTTATCAAAACAGAATATTGTTTTCAAAATACTACATGCATAGGATGAGTGGAATGAATTGTAGGTGAGAACGCTTTTTTAAATGCTTTGTGGCGACGAAATTTTAAAATAAAGAAATGCAATGTGTTAATAAAATTTTCTTATAAAATTAAGTTAAAAATTTTAAAACAATATAGGATAGGCACGCTTAAAAATTTTTATGTTAATCATAGAACTACATTTTTAACTGCTTAGTTTTTTTGGAGAAGGTTTTTTTTTAACAATAAAATCTGATTGTACTATGAATTCTTCAAGTCAAAATCCTATTTTATTACAAAAGAAGAATATAACCTAGAATTCCTTGGGATTTTCACGCTCTTTTGTTTTTGGAATTCAAATTTAAAGGCCCGATTTAGAAATTCTATATGCATTAGAGAAATGTCAGCTGAATAAAATGACATTTTCCTGCATATTTTCCTCATGAATTGAATTTTGAATGTCTGTCGCGAAACTAAGAAATGGCATTTCAGGTATATAGAGATGGGGATTTTATCAATAGATTTTTTATTATTTAATTTAGAATATTGATGGGAAAGAAGAGAGTTACGATAGCGCGGTTAGCAGAGTATTGTGATCGGTGGATTGCTCGACTCTCGAAAACAGTGCAATGTAGCGATGCACAGTAAGAAAATATGGGTCGTACAAAGTCATAACGACGCAGGTTTTTAGTCTTCAGCCATAACCAAACTAAACACATAACAATGACTTAACTAGGCGAGAGTCCGGTCATTTAATACGGGATTCGACAAATGGGATGGATAAAATTCCAAACATATTCAAGGCCCTGATAGCTCTTCTTCCACGGAATGTTCTAAACAACTAAATCAACAACTGACCATGGGTGAATATCGAATGAACATTGCATATAGGTAATGAAATACGCATGGCGACTTCCAAAATTCGTATTCTTTATTTTTAAGAGGAAAATGTTTGGTGTATTAGTATTCGGTATTGACTCAGGATATGTATCTTAAACTATAAGAATAAAAAGCAATTTCAAAAGAAATATAGAATTCTTTTTTAGTTTTTATCCATGCATAAGATGGAATTATGCAATATGTCTCATGATTCTACTATACAAACTTTGAGGATAGCTGAGGAACTTCAATACTTATTGCAGAAAAGCATGAGTGGAATCGATACACTCAAAAAGAAAGAACATACACAGAGACAGAAACATTAACAACACAATACAGAAAATAGTGAAAAATAATGACAATAAAAAAATTAATTGTGATCAAATTTGAAAAACTTATATAATTAGAATAATTTATATGCGTAAATGAAATTAAAATTATAAATCATTCTGAAAATTTCAAAACTTATCATGCGTTTTAGGAATAGAATTTCTAAAGTTATATTATTAACAGATTTTGGAATATAATCTTCACATAAATTTAGATTTCTACGCTAGAAATCATGTTTTTCATGAGCACAACCGAAATAGTAATTGTATCACAGGTCATAAAACACTAAAATCCTTTTCTTCCTAAGAACTGGTGTCTCCACCAACGAAAGTGCCAAGAGCTGCTCAACTCCAAACCGCTAAATCCTTCTAATTTTAGTTGGATTGTAATGTCACATCCAACAGTGTCCGTTGTTACTCGTTATTCGAGCAAATTTTCATAAATAATTCCAAGTATTTTATTAAAAATATATAAATAAGATAAAAAATGATATAACCACTTAAAACACACTAAGGTCTACTCTCATAAAATATATCTAATTTGTTACAAAATGTATTTTTCTTGTCTATTTAATAAATGAAAATTTTGTTACTTTTGTAAACCAAAGTTTCTCAAGAGTAAAAAACATTTCTTTAATATGTAGACAAGTAAAATGCTTTTTGTTACAAATTAGATACATGTTACGTGGGTGTAACACAATGGTATTCAACTGCTTACATCATTTTTATAATAATTATATTTTTAGTAAAATAATTGGGATTATTTATGAAAATTTGCTCAAATTGTAGCACAATTTCTGAATGGACGATCCCATCCGCTAACTTGGCATAGTGAATGTAATCGAAAATATTATTGAGAAACGGGCAAGCGTGTGACTCTTTTTTTCCCCCGGAAGAATATTGCTACATGAGCAAAATTTATTTTTCCAACAAGAAATCATTCAAAGAAGGGAGAGAAGTATTTTTAAAAAAATATAAGGAAAAGTATGCTCTACCGCAATAAAAAGCATAAATATTTTTATATTAATCATAATAATATTTATATATTATTTTCTTCTTATTTCACTCTTCTATAATGAAGTTACTTTACAAACATTAGAAAATGCTTATACATTAAGAAAATTTAAATTACATAAACACAGAGGTTCTAAAATTAAATTGTTATGCATTACAAAATAATTTATGAATGATATGAAAACATGAATGTGCTTACGAAAATTAAATGATGGAAAAATATTAATAAAGTGTCTAGAAATTCTTTGCAATAGTAAGAAAATGAATGGACGTCAACTGCCATTTTATCCGTCATTCACAAATGCCGAGGGAATAAAATAAAAACGCAATAACACAACTGTTGTCAAATATTCTAATGCAAAATTCACGAGAAAATGAAGAAACTGGAAACATCTTCAAACAGCATATTATATTTCAAACGTTTTTGAAATCTAATTTTGCTACAAGAAAGCTCATTTAAAAAGGAGTATTAAAAAAGTAAAACATATTTTCTTCTTTTCGTACTTGTTTGGCAAAAAATATTCGAGATTACTACTTTTTTCAAAGTCTTTAATTTCAGCAATTTTAAGTACTTTTAAATAGTTACTAAATTTTTATTTCCGTGGATTACAATTCTAAGGTATATTTTGTCAAATTCAATATTTAAGATCTAGACTGTTTTTTGTGAATCTAACGAATGATGCTTTACTTGTGCTTTTTGCAGTTTAAAAGAAATTAGACTATACCTCATTTATCTGTAATGAACTTTTCTATTTCCTAGATCTTTAATTCTAGTCCAAAGGGAAAATTCATAATTTCATATAATTATTTCAGAAAGCATTGACAGAACTTTGAAGCATACCATAAATATATTTTACAGTAAGAATTTTTTATTATAACTGTACACTGATATTCAATGGCGGAATAAGAATGCAGATAAATGAATAATAAAAAATAATAATCATTTAAAGATTATATATGGTATTTCTATTTTATTACTGTTTGGTACTCCTCCAAGGATGTCATTTTTAATAAGCAAGGAAGAAAAGTAACATAATATGAACGAGCCTGTTAATAAATTTATAATATAAGACTATGGCAATTCTGAAATTGAATGTTTTTTAATGTGTATCATAAAAATAAATTCCCATACTGATGTCTTCAAAATTTAAGTTAGAAAATTCATAAAAAAATGTCAATATTCATAACTTTCATTACGGCAATATTCATGAACAACCGAAAACAATTTTAAAGATAATCATCATACCGTAATACATTTTACTAACTAACAAAAGTTAATTAAAATTTATCAGAGTTCTTTTAAATTCTCTACTACTAATTATAAAATTATTACACCTCTACATCTGTGCCTTAAATCTGTAATTACATGAATTTTTAAAGTTTGTTGTTTTTGTTATTGCGTGCAGGAAAGTATAATGACGCTTTCCATAGTAGAGGATTTTCAGGACCTCCAGGATGAATGTACTCTTTCAGGTTGTTAAAAAAAGAAATATATTCGCTTCTCTAAAACACGAAAAATTTATACATCACGGGCTCATTTTTAAACACAAAAGTATGTAGTTGGTAAATAGGAATGACTATGGAATGAATTAAAATTTAATAGTAATTTTATTTTTTGCTTCATGTTTTACATTTTTTTACTTATTTATGGAACTCTCATGTCGAAATTTCTCGCACGAGACTTTCGAATCAAACAACGAAATCTAGCAGCATTTTCTTAAAGATCCGTTGCTTTTACCAAAAATTTAGAAAGCTATCCATTTTTTCATTGTTTCTTGATTATAAAAAAAGGACTCGTGCATTTACGAATAAAAATTAATTCCTAAATATGCCAGAATGTAGCTGCCAGTTTGAGATTGAAAACAGCATTAACTTGGGCTGCAATTTTGCTATAAAAAATGCCGAACACAAACCGATTTCATATAATATACCGATATTTTTTAATTTAAAAAAAATCTTACAGACTTAATACATTTACGAATAAAAATTCATTCCTAAATGCGTATGAAAGTAACTGCCAGTTCGAGTTTGAGAACAAGCCTTAACTTGCGGCTTAATTTTGATATAAAAAAGGCCGACCTTATCCAGTTTCAAAGTTTGCATCAGAAAGTAGTTGCTAGGTTGAGTTTGTGAACAAAATTTACCTGAGCCGCAATTTGGAATACAATCCACACGTGTCTTTCTCGAACTGTTTGTCTCTCCGCCTGGTTAATTGCCACATTTCTCCTTCGCGGCCAACTATTGTTGTTTCTTTACCACCCCATCACACCACTTCATTTTTATAGACTAATTATTAACAACATTTATAATTCAATATTATTTTTACAACAATACAACAATACAACAATTTATAATATCATTATTTAATAACATTTTTATAGAATATATATTGCTGGATAAAGTATATCTATTTGGAAAATACTAAAAACGATTTATCAGGCTGCACGTAATGGTCAATTTTATAATAAAAAACAGTTCTCTTACAAAAGTACAAATAGAATGCTACACGTCATTGATAAAAAGTGTTATGATTTTTATTGTTAAAAACAGTCTTCAGGCATGAGGAAAAAGTTGATTATTTAATTATACAGTCTAAATTTTGTTTGAGGACTAATTGGATTCTAAAAATATATTTTAGCACCAAGAATCAACACATATTTTTTCGAGGCTTTCTTTTGCGCGGCTCTGTATATTGTCTAAGAGCCTCGATTCCAGTAGTGGTTAACCATTTGGGAAACTCTGATCCAAAAAGTATGTTTGTTGGATTTAGTAATCGAGAATTTTGGAAATCTTGCATCCACGACAAAGACAATTTGTACTATGCAGGGTGTATCTAAACTCTTGGGCACAAATTTAAGGGGTGTATTATACATCAAGACAAACAATATTAAATGGAAAACTAAGGGTCCCAAACGTCTTCCGAAGGATATATGCGCCATTAAAGTTTAGAGTCCAAAATTTCAAACAAAGATAAAAAACGGAAAAATTGGTTAATTGGTCATTTGCGGTTTTCACTAAAACTATTTTTTGTGTCAGTATTTTCATGAAAATAAGTTATAAAGATAAATTTAAAAAAAATGTCAATAGAGGGCGCTTTAGACTTTGAAGTAACGAACAACTATTTTTTGCCGTTATTTTTTGCATCTCTTTAAATGTTTTCGGAAGCTTAGACTTAAATTTTGAGCTCAAAATCTGAATAGTTAAGAGTGGTTAAGTAGCGGAAACTGAACTGTGTTTCAGAGGTTCAAATTTCAAACGATTATAAAAAATGGAAAAATTGGTCGATTCGTTTGCGGTTTTTGCTAAAACTACTCTTTAAATCAGTATTTCCTTGAAAATAAATTTTAAAGATATATTTCACAAAATGCCGATAGAGGGCGCCTTAGACTTTGGAGTAAGGAATAACTATTTTTTACAGTTATTGTTTGCATCTCATTAAATTTCTTTAGAAGCTTAGACATAAACTTAAATTTTGTGTTCAAAATTTTAATCGTTGGGAGTGCTTAAGTAGCGCAAAATGAACTGTGTTCAAGGGAGTGTGTGTGTGGGGGGGGGGCGGTTCAAGCTTCAAATGATTATAAAAAAAAGGAAAAATTAATCGATTCATTTGCGTTTTCTCTAAAATTATTCTTTATGTCAGTATTTTCTTGAAAATAAATTTTAAAAAACAATTTCAAAAAATTTCTTTAGAGGGCGCTTTAAAGTTAAGGGTAACCAACAACTATTTTTAACCGTAATTTTTCGTATCTAATTAAATGCTTGCAAATTCTTAGATTTAAATTATGAGCTCAAAATCTGAATAATTAGGAGTAGTTAAGTAGCGCAAATTGAAGTGTCTTCAGGAGTTGAAATTTAACACCCCCCCCCCTCCCCCAGCACAATTCAATTTTTCGCTACTTAAACACTCCTAACGATTCAGAATTTGAGCCTAAAATTTAAGTTTATGCATTTCAAAGCATTTAATGAGATTAAAAAATAAGAATTAAAAATAGTTGTACGCTACTCCACAGTCTAAGGCGCCCTCTATCGGCATTTTGTGAAATTTATCTTTAAAATTTATTTTCAAGAAAATGCTCATTTAAAAATTAATTTCAGCAAAAACCGCAAACGAATCGACCAATTTTTCCGTTTTTTATAATTATTTGAAATTCTAATCTTTGAACACGGTTCAGTTTGCGTTACTTAATCACTCCCAACTATTCAGATTTTGAACTCAAAATTTAAGTTTAAGTCTAAGTTTCCGAAAACTTTTATTGGGATGCAAAAAATAACGGCAAAAAATAGTTGTATGTTACTCCAAAGTCTAAAGCGCCCTCTAACAGCATTTTTTAAAATTTATCTTTATTATTTATTTACAAGAAAATACTGACATAAAAAATAGTTCTAGTGAAAACCGCAAATCAATCGACCAATTTTTCAATTTTTTATGTTTATTTGAAATTTTGGACCCTAAACATTAATGGCACCTATCTCGTTCGGAAAACATTTGGGACCCTTAGTTTCCCATTTAATATTGTTTGTCTTGATGTGTACTATTCTTAAAGTTTTGCCCAAGAGTTTAGATACACCCAGTATTTCTCTTCGTACCCAGGAATATAACCATTGCTTTGAGTCTCGAATCAAATCATGAGTACAATGTTCTGTCAATCGGGCTTTCGTAGCACAAATGTTGAAGGATTATGTTTTATTTATTTAATATTGTATTTTTGAAATTCAATAGATTAAATTTATGTTTTATGTCATAAATTTATTTTTTATGTTTTCGATCTAGTACCGAGAAAAAATATTTTTCTTTAATCTTTGAACAAAATTCTGAAGCACAGCATAGATAAATACATTTTCAATGTGGAAATAAGGAGCTAATTTGGTGTTTATATAAAATAAATACAAAACAATGAAAATATTAGTATATTAAACTCAATTTTGTTTTCAGTCATATATTAATCTTGATCTTGCTCTAAAGTGACCAACTTTAGAGAATACAAAAATGCAACATATAAATGAATAAATGAAATTAAAAGTAAGAAAACGTGATGGCTCCTTTGCTTTAATTTTTCATTTAAAAAAAATGGTTAAAAAAAGATGACAGTACTGTATCCGAAAACTAAATTTAAAAAGTATTCATTGACATTTTAGAAATTGTTTTAAAAACTAAAAACAAAATTATAAATGCCCTTGGCTGTTTTTTTTTCTGCGCCGTTTAAAAATGTCAAATGAAAAAATATATGTAATATAGCTGGGAACGAATAATTTATTGCAATGTTCAAAAGAAATTAAAGACATTCTTATAAATAAGCTACATTTGAAAATTTAGTTAAATATAAATTTTACTATCATAATTTTCATTTCTGAATTTCAAAAAAGGTAAAAATATTTTTTTCTATCGCACATGCTTTCAGAGCGATAAGATTCGTGACAAGATAGTTTTTTTTTTAAACTATAAATTTTTAAAAGCAACAAAATTTATAGAATTTGAAAATGTTATACATTTAATATATATTCGCAATAAAATTGTTAGTACAGGATTTTTTTGAGATTTGTTTTAGGAAATAAATATTGTATATCTCGATTGTATTTGACGTATGTCACATGTGCTAAAGTTCGTGTCTTTTTTGCTATTATAAAGAAATCAGCGATTTCTTTTTATGTCTATACCGGAATAAATTTGATTTTTCTTTTACCTAGTTATTTATTCTTTACCCGAGGAGAATTATTCTTTCAAAAAACTTTGAATTGTTTTTTAGAGCCTAGTACAAATGCAATTTATGAAAACGTAACAGAAAATCCTTAAATTTTTTAAAAATCATAACAAATAATGTTATGAAAGTACATTTAACGAGAAAATCTTTGTTAGGACAATATTTTTATAGCAAACTTACTCTAGTACAAAAAGTCAACGATATAGGGTGCAAACTCAAATGCATTTTTCGGAAGCATGCAAAAAGAAAAAAATGCTTCTAAGAATTTCCGGCCTAAGAAATATGTACACTAGAAAATCATATCTGGTTGATGGCAATGCAGGTGGCAAAGTGTACCAGCTGTATAAAATTTCGACTTTTTTTCATAAAAAAACATCGTTAATACTAAATCTTTATAATAAGGAAGCTGCATGCAAAGCTGTTTGAGTACCTTTCCGTAAATCCCAATTGCAGAAAGACATGAAAAGCGGGGTGTACTGCACTTTTTAAAGAACTTTTCAGCATACTTTGCTTCGATTAAAGAGAGTATAAAAGGTAAATTTTTATACAATTCACAAAAGAAATATTCCGCGCGTATTGGCTAACATGTAATCAAGATAGACTAGATTCCACTAATTGTTCGACTGTCACGTGCTTAAGAAAGAAAAGTATTTTAGGATGCGTCACGATTTATCTCTTTCTTTTAAGATCATATTTTAATGAAAAACAATGTTATTGAAATTTTAAACTATACGTTTTGCATGAGTAATAACTTTTCCATCTCAGCCAAAATACGCCCAGTCTTGCACTAGTCTCGGAACTTTAGGCTGAATCACAAATGCTCTCCCAAATGAACTTCCTGAATGATATCTCAGCATCACAACACCAGTTTACAACAACCATTAGGTAAAGACATATAGTCTCTTGTTTGAAACATCGCTACATAGTAAATCGCAGGTAAAGTAATCCCAATAAAGTATGTGGATGACTTATTTCACATTTGTTTATTCATTTTTAACACAATCAACGCATTGGAAACTAATTCATATGAAAAGTAATTTCACATTTAATCGAAAATGTATCCCGGCTGTAACTCGAATCCAGTCTCTGGAACAATTGCTTAATTTTGTTGATGGCGATGTCGTCCAGATAGTTCAATTGGATTCAATTTATAATCACCTTTAAAAATTAAAAAAATTCAAACAGATATGCTGGAAAATGCTTAGAAGAATTTATATTATTGGTTCAGTAGTTGACGTATTTAGCCTTAACTGGAGAGAAGCGGTCTCTGCCACCTCTTAAGAAGTCCTCTTGGTCAAAATGATTTCACGAAGAAACATTATGATTTATATGCGTTTTCTGTGCGAATATTTGAAAACTAAAATCTTTGTTTTTGACATAAGTTCAAAGTATAAACGTGTAACATTCCATACTATATTTATGCAAAGAATTTGTATTGGATTATGAAATAAATGCAGTCGCTAAGACCATGTTCCCTACAGTGTTCTAATGTTAGACCTATCCAGTTATAAGTGAAAAATAACACACTTTGTTTACAGAAGATATTGTATGTGTTCTTCTTACGCGTACAAGTAAGATAACAGGGATGTTTTGTTTTATGTGTTTAGGTTTTGAACGGCATAATTGGATGGCTAATTCTCCAACATACTGTAAATTATGAAATATTTTTATAATCTTCTTTAGGCAATAAAGTAATTTCATCTTTACTAATATGAACTTGAGTTTTTCTTGATATGTAATATTTTATCCAATTATAATTCCGTTTCGAAGAAATTTCTTTAAAATAGAATTTCTTTAAAATAAAATTATATTTTATAAATTATTTAAATCTATAACAATTACAAGGGAAGCATGAATAATGGCGTTCAACGATTTTGATGATTTTGTAGAGTAAATGTCCCTAAATATGTTAGGGAAAGCATTTCGTCAAACGGGCCTTAAAGTTTTAGAAATTAGAGGTCAATGTCCATCATATTCCTAAAATACCTATTAATTTACTCTTTCCAGCTCTCCGTTGTTTCGAGATAGAGCCCTTGCACGGTTATCACTGAGCCAGCATTTGATGCTACTATCTGACCTTTTTTCTGTACAAATTTTAAACTTACAAGGGATGCTCAAATGAAAAGATGCGAAACGATGCGATGTAACATTGTGATCGTTAACATTTTTGCCTATGCCACTATGGAAGAACGTAGCAAGACATCTAGGGATGCAATTGGATCGAAGCTTCCGCAAGAGTACTCATGCTCTGGAGAAAGCAGAAGCTCTTATGAGAACACCGTCCAATTGACGCGGCAGTGCGTGTGAGAACAAGATGGCATTCATATTGAAAAACTTTAACGATTGAGGTGCAGAAAGCATTATCCGATTTCTAGCATCTGCAGGTATTAAAAAGATCCTTATTCATCACTGTATGGTGCGGTACATGGAAAAGACTGTGTGTCCGAAAAGTCAGTGAGAAAATAGAGTGTTCGTGTCACATTAATCACGGCCGATCTCTTCGACAAGGTAGACAGCTTACTCTGAAGTGTTTGATGTGTAACATTGCGACTGTTGTCGGGGAAGGTATATATCATCGTTGGAACAATGTGAGCAATTGCTCATAGGTTGCGAATCGAAGGCGTACGCAAGTTAGGTTCCAAAGCAATCTTGTAAACACAGACAATGCTGCGTCAATTGGGGAG
Organism: Maratus speculifer; assembly: GCA_964019185.1. Classification (NCBI taxonomy): domain Eukaryota; kingdom Metazoa; phylum Arthropoda; class Arachnida; order Araneae; family Salticidae; genus Maratus; species Maratus speculifer. The sequence goes on from OZ025299.1 coordinate 157,517,843, forward strand.
TGCTTTTTATAAGAGCATCTGCTCTCTTCTATGCATGCGAACGCCCGCACATGCTCCGATCTTCGCCGAAGACTACAATAACATCCCTGAATGTTTGACTACGTTCTCTTGTCTACGTGACTATTACATAGACGGTATAGACAAAGTATACATAGGCTATTACATATAGACTATTACATAGGCGGTATAGACAAATATGTTAACGGTTACGTTGTTAGGACTTTTTTCTTTTCATTTAAACCCCCTTGTAGTTATAAATTGCTGCTGCTGTTAATTTTTTCATTTTTAAAAAATATATATACAATTACATTGTGGATTATTCTTATGAAAATATAGATGTTATCTGTAATTTTTAAACTAACATCTCTACTCATAAAAATATAAAATTTTATCTTTAAGGAATTTTTTTTATATTGACGGTTATATATTTTTTAAATGTTTATACTTTAAGCGAAGTTCTGAAACAATACATCTCTTATTATTGTATGGGATTTTAAGAGAATATGAATTTCTATCAACATTTTTAAGAAATAGAGTAACTTATTAATCATCGTTTTGGTGTCAAACATTGCAAATGTATTTATCTTTAGATAATTCCAATGGCATATGTTCCTAACTGAAACAAAATCTAAAGGCAGTAACATTAGTACGTAAATTTCTAACGCATAATATTTTGATGACTTTTATTCACAATTTTCTGTAAAGCTCGAACGTGATATCTTTTTTCGTTTGCATGAATAAATTTTGATTCTTTTTTCATTCTAAGAAATAATTGTAATTAGAATATGTCAACTGAAAAGGCTCTTCTGCTTTTTTCACTTAAAACATTATGGTAGATATAAAAAGTATTTTATTAAGAAATTGTCAGCTGGGCTTGGATAATAGTATCAGAATAAAAAAATATATTTATTGATATCTTTTTAGCTTCTTTTGTAGACACGTACAGGGTGAAAAGTTACACTGTATGTGGAATATACACTTGCCGCCGAAATTCTGCGTACAGAATATCATCTTTCGCGTTCATTCAATAATCACTAAGTAAATGAAATATTTCTTCATGGAAAAAATTTTTAGTGATTCCTCTAACATCATAAATTCAAATAGTACAAACACTTGATCGTTGTATAAAATAATACAAAAATTCATAACTTAAGAACGACTCAAATGGTGTGCACTAAAAGTCTGCGTACACTGGAATGAACCTTTACGATAGTGGATTGTAACCAAAAGTAAATACCTTGTAGGTTATTTCCTTTTTTTATCACGTCTTTCAGCCTATTTGGTATGGATTCAACTAGCTTAGATGCCTCTTGTGTGGTTATTTTATTCCACTCATCTACCATGAGATATTTCAGCATTTCTTTGGATGTTATTACGTTCTCCCTGATTCTCTGCTCTAATAAACCCCACAAATTCTCTATTGGGTTTCATTCTGGGGACTGGGGTAATTTACGGAGTTGGTTTGACGCATGGTAGAGTAGTCATAATCTCACAAAGTACGCTGCGTGCTTAGGGTCATTCTCCCTTCAAAAATAAAAATCATCATTTACCCTAAACTTTTAGGCAATTGCCTTGAGATTTTTCTTTAATATGTTCAAATAATCAAATTTGTTTATTATTGATTCAATAAACTCAAGATTACCAACCCCACTGCTTCCCATGCACCCTTAAACCATAGCCTCCTCCTCCATGTTTGTCAGTCAAAAAAAGATTCTCTTTTTTCAGCCGGGTTTTCTCCAGATGCATTTTCGTTCTTTGATGCCGAAAATGCAAAATTTACTTTCAGCTGAATATATTACCTGTTTCCAAAAGTTATGTGTTTTATTTATATGTTTTTTGTCAAAGGCTATTCTTTAAGCTCTGTACAGTCGAGAGATGAATGGCTTCTTCCGTGTGACTTGGCCACGATAGTCATGCTTTATCAGTTCTCTTCGGATTGTGGTTAAACTCACAAATTTTTGGAGTCTCTCAAAAACACTTTTAGCTGTCTGCAAAGCTCATATTTATTTTTTACAAAGCTTATTGCAGAGCTTGATTTTCGTGGCGACAGTGCTGACGGACGGCCATATCTTGGGTTGGATTTTAAAAGTCCTGTTGATTTGTAGTTTATGATCACTTTTTGACTCGATAAATGTTTCTTATTAACAGTTTCACCAATTAAACTAATAGTTTTTTTTCCTTTTCCGAAGATTTACGAGGATCCGTCTTTCAGCAGTATCGATTTCCTTTCTGTTGCCTCCCATGGAACATTACAAACATTAAAAATCTCAAATCCTATATAAATCGTAGTAAAAACCTACAATTACTTGAAAAAACTAAAATTAGTACAATTAACTCACAATAAAAGGTCTTTAAATGTTCTATTTAATAAAAGTACGCTGACTTTTGTCGGAGATGGTTGGCGATTCTTTAGTGGTCATTCTTGTTTTTTTCATGCTAAAGTCGAAGTTTCTTTTGTTGTTTAAATCAGGCAATCTTGAAGAATTACTGAGTCGTATGTTAATTTTCCCAAGCGAAATTACGATGGTAATTTTAACATGAGCTTTATATATGATCACCTGTACGCAGAGTTTTGGCGGCAAGTGTATTCCGCATGAATATTCAGTTTTGAATATTTTTACGATATGCGTAAACCCATTAGTTGCATATTTACTTCATTAAAATTCATCATCATTCGGTAATTAGCAATTTTTTCTATTTCATCACGTATATTACAAAATATGCTTTCTTTTGTTAATTTTTTTCTAGACAATTTAATACTTTTTTATTGAAAATATAAATACTCACACACACATATAGATGTATACGGTGTGTCGTAAAAACGCCATTCCAAATCTACGTAGCCAGATTCCTTGTTGGAAGTGCATAAAAAAATTCTCAAAGAACTGCACCTGCGAGATCCATAATAATTCGAAAAAAATAAGAAAAACTATGTATGACGTCACAGCTGGTGCAAGGTAAAAAAAAACACCGCATTGGACACATCAAAAGCAATATTTGCGTATCTTCCCAGACGATAACCTCAAAAATGTTTACAGCGCATATCGCGTTATTCCGTAGAATAACGTTAAGCCGACATTCAGCTCGTATTTAAAAGCCTGCATCTTGCTTCTACGATATCTGTCATCTTGTCATTCCACGGAGCACGCATACTTGGTGTGATATGCACAGCGAGCATTTTCACTGGCTGTAACGTCATACTTTGTTTAATGACAACTTTTCTCGTAAACTATGGATCGTACAGGTGCAGTTCTTTGGATATTTTTAATTACTCCCAACGAGGAATCTGGCTGTGCAGGATTTGGGCGATGTCTTGGGAACACCCTCTATATAGGTGAGACTAGAACACATGTGAACAATTTATATAAAAAAAGCTTTTTCTTATAACTGTGTTAATTTCTGTAAATAAAAAATATTGAATATAGTAAACAGGACTTTTTTACGCATGGTATTGTTTTTAAAATCGCGCCTATATTTTTAAATAGTTTTACACATTAAAAAAATTGTTCACATGTGCCCCACCAGCGGGGTAGATGGGATCACAGGAGGGGCACATGTGGATACAGGGAAGAACATACCTTTGACATGCTATTTATTTTGTAATTTATTTATCATTATAATGATTAGTTATATCATTCATTAAATCCACTATAAATAATATATATATATAAATTTATCTAGTATTTGGGTGAGATGCTTAAGCACAAAATTATAAAATTAAAAAAGTAGATTAGAGGGAAATAGGTGATTAATTGGAGATTGTTGCAATAAAATAAAAATAAAGAATTTAATTTGAAAATAAAGTTTTTAATTTTTGCTTGGAGATTTTTGTTTCGGTTAGTTTGTTGGAAGGGGGCATTTAGATAATATTTATCTAAAATCTGCCTAAGTACGTTCTCATTCTTGTATTTGCCCTATTTACTTCTAAATCAATGATAAAGAAGGGTTTTTTAATGATTAAAAAAATATCTCGATTATAAGTCTCCTTCACAGCCGCCAAATATTCTATTGATTTTTATAGAAGAGAAGGGTTACTTACAAGCGGGATTGTATGGTAGTTACCGGTTTAAACATTTTATTTTCTTAAGATATTACGGATATCTATCTCCATTGCTAGAATCACATACATAGCTATTTTAGAGACGAAAGTAAGCCATCTTTGCAAGTGTGGAAGAAAGGAAATAAAAAACATTGCAAAGTTGTTTAATGTAATACATTTTGTTCTAACAATGGATAAAAAATAATTTTGTAGTCCTTTTAGTGAAATATTGGATTTTAGAAAACATTAAATTTATTTAAATTGTAGTTAAACGCAAACGAGCTTGTTGCTCTTTATGCATTTATTGAGCGATATTTATGTGGAAGTTTAAATACAAGATCAATGTTGTATGACGAAAAGTCTTCTACTTCAAAAAAATTATAGATATTGGAGCTGACATTATTGCTCATGAAGTTAACTGAAAGGAACAGAATATACAGAATGATCATTGGGGCACTCATGAACTGCTCATAACTGTTCCAACTAATATGTTCATAAGTACACCCTACCAGAGTTAAATTGGCCACTTGAGTTAAATTGACAAATCATTAACATTTCTCAATTTGAGAAGAGTTTTTTTAATCAAAAATATTTATTAGTACAGATAGTATATATTAAAATATTAAAATTTAAATAAATAAATAATTGAATAAAGTTATTGGATTATCAAGTTAGAAGTGGGAATTCACGTTTGAGATCTATAACAAAATTTTTGAAACTGAAGACAAACAAAACGTTAAAGAGCTTCAAAAATTTTTACCATATGTCAATAGGTGAATATATATATGTATTACATATTATATCAGAACTGTACTTAAAAGTTAAAAAAGATAAATAGCAATAATTTTCTGAAAAAAATTCAATTCTGATTTCTGTCATCAGAGAATTAGTTTACAAATTACAGAAAAAAATAATTTTTTATGAAAAATCGAAATAATAAATGCATTTTTTTAGAAAAATATCAAAATTTCAAAGCTTTAACGATTCATAACTATACTTTAAAGTTTTAACGTGTCAAAAATATGGAAGTAATTGAAAAATAAACAAGATGGAAATTGCACGTAAAGCATAGCAAATGAGGTGCATTCGTACGATAATGAAGTTTTAAAAATATTCAGATCTTGCTGTTATAATAGACTGTACTTCGGATATAGTGTAGTGGTCGAAACATTTGTGTTCTTGTAAATGTACAGGAAGTAATTTTTATTACACCTCAACGCAACGTATATCATATTCATAAGATGTGAAATATAATTAAAACGTGTTAATATAATTAAAATGTTTTAATACAATTAAAACGTGCACAAAATCCCTCACTGTTCTCCCTGTACCATTATGTAATGGAATATCTTTGTGTGGCCTCGTAAATCAATAACAAATGTTATTTGCACCACAGTTTGTACAAAATGTATATTATAATATGCACTTCAGAGATTCATATCAATTTTATAATGTTCTAAAGAGTGTAACACCACAGAAATGCATTTGAAACTTTTTTCTTCATTGATTGTAATGTAACGGAATACTTTTGATTGTCCCTGTAATTGATCTATGCATCCATCTTTCATAAAATTTGAAAAGACTCGAAAAAATTGTGAAATAATTACATATTTTAAATTTCAAAAGATTAAAATGCATTTCAAACTTTTTTTCCATTGACCATAATGTAACGGAATACTTTTGATTGTCCCTGTAATTGATCTATGCATCCGATTTTCATAAAATTTGAAATGACTCGACAAAATTATGTAATAATTATATATTTTAAATTTCAAATGATTCGGTCGGGCAGTTTTTTTGTTGTTATATGCAGACGGACGGACGCACTGAACGGCAACTATAGGTACTACGTATTTACATAATTACGAACGGACCTAAAAACACAGAATGGACGATCTGTGTCCCTCTGATTTCCAATGTGAACATACTTGACCTCTACACTACAAAGTTCCTGTTCCAAATTATTAAGATCGCAGATCAAATTAATAGGCATTTGATACTTATTCTGAACTTTGACACCCAATTTATGAAAATCTAAGGTCTACTTGAATAAATAATTTTCGTTGCATAGTTAAGACTAAGAACTTTACAACGTACTTTAAAATAATCAAAAACCGTGACCACCATGTTTGGTGATCCCCTTGTTTGTTTATAAATTTCTTATTTTTAAATTGAAAAAATAATAACTTCTTCCCAGGCGTGTTTTTGGTCGGAATTATTAATAACGCATTATTTATTTTTCAAAATCATAACTATTACAGCTATTTTTTAAAGGTAGTATTGTTATTTTGATAGCTACTGTATTTTTATATAATAAAATAAGCTTTTTAAGAAAAAAATATCAACCGACTTCAAAAAAGCGCTAAAAAGAATTAAATAATTCTTTAAAATTCTCTAATGACAAAACGTTATCCAATAAGCACACATCGGATATCAGGTACCGGCATAAAGAACGGTTAAATTTAATATGTATAATTTAATATCCACCAAACATAGATTTTAGAGATAATATTATTTTACAAGAGATGAATTGACATATTTATGATTTATTTTATGAATATATACATATAAAAAGTAATGAATTACTTTTTGAAGTTGGTGCCAAACAATCACAATCGATAATGATTATCCCCATTTTAATTATGGTACTATGCATAATTTAGCTACAATTCTTAATATACATCAAATAGTTTGGCACCAACTTCAAAAAGTAATTCATTACTTTTTATATGTATATATTCATAAAATAAATCATAAATATGTCAATTCATCTCTTGTAAAATAATATTATCTCTAAAATCTATGTTTGGTGGATATTAAATTATACATATTAAATTTAACCGTTCTTTATGCCGGTACCTGATATCCGATGTGTGCTTATTGGATAACGTTTTGTCATTAGAGAATTTTAAAGAATTATTTAATTCTTTTTAGCGCTTTTTTGAAGTCGGTTGATATTTTTTTCTTAAAAAGCTTATTTTATTTCCTACTTTTTAGTTATGCATACCGTAGTACATAATTATGTGTACTGGCACACGATAGCTCTTTGCAATGCATTATTAATGTACGCACTTTGCTAAGTTCTGATGTATTCAGTTTACTTGTCACTGTTTGATTGTCAACTTTTCTGAAACCACTTACAATATCGGTTAGTATCGTTGTGAATCTTAAGAATTTCTTTGTATGGTAACTTCTTCAGACAAGATCTGCCACTTCGAAAAGCTACCGCATTTATGAAATCTTAGTGTGCATCGAATCCTACGGTCATCGAAAGTGGGTATCAAAAGGTGACAATCCATCAAGTAAAGTGTCCTTACACATAAGAGCGCGATATAGTGCTTCCATATATGAGCACGCAGCAAAATGACTTCATATATTAATGTATAGTAAAATGCTTTTCTAGTGTAGTCAGTCAAAAGTACTCCCCCTTCACTCAGAAAAAGGAAAAAGAAAAATTTTAGAAAAAATCGCACTATGCTCCAATCGATAAACAGCAACAATCTAATACCTATACAGGCAGTAATGGCATCGGAAATGAGCAGTGGCGATTCGTCGAGGAATATGAAACTCATAACCAATACCTGGCTGCCTCTATAAGAGAGTGACAGCATTTGATTCCCAAATATTTATTTACAGACGCTTTTGTCCCAACTACACTGTTAAAAATTTGATATTTTTGCTGTACACTGTTAAAAATCTGCTGCATTTTTTTGCTACGCACTCCAGCGCTTGTATAGAAAACGGTTACTTGACTGTATTAAGGAGCATTCTCATAGGTCTCAGTAGAGACATTATATACAAGCGGCGGAGTGCGTTGCAACAAAATGTAGCAGATTTCTAACAGTGTATCATCACTTCACCGCTTATATAGAAAACGATTAGTTAAATGCATTATGAAGGATTCTCATTGATAAAAATAAATATATACTGTAAAAGCGATGGAGTGACGATGCAGCAAAAGTTGCAAATTTTTAACAGTGCATTGCATTGCCAGGCATTTTTTATTATGAAATTTGATGATGATTTCCTGGAAGAATTCGATTGTACTCGTATGAGAAGTTAATAAGATTGACGAAAATTGCCCGCTCAACAAGATGCTTGGTGACTCGTTTTTGTCCAGAATCGTTTCAACCAATTATATACTGTGCTAGATGTGTCGTCATATTCATATCGAGGAATCCTACACTGTAAAAAATTTGAGACTTTTGCTATATCATCACTCTATTGCTTTTATAGAAAACGATTACTTCACCCAATTGCGAAGCATTCTCATGGGTCAAAAGAGAGATATTCTACAAAAGCAGGGGAGTGACGATGCAGCAAGAGAGTCACATTTTTTACAGTGACACTGTAATCGGAAAGCGAAATTTTAAAATGGAGGGTCAAAATCACAGTCCGGTGAAATCCAAACACCTCATTGGTCATTGAGACGCGTCCTTTTCAGAGAACAATCTCTTAACGGTAGGCGAAATGTCGCCTTACTTCTTTTTTCGAAAAAATATCGTAGCGTCAATTTGATGTAAATCTTATCTGTTTTCATTTATAATCTATTTTTCACTCTCATTTTATATAATGTCATCAAAATATCTTAATTGAGTTAATTTCGATGGTTTATCGTAAATAAGAACAGACTGTAACAATTGCTTCAAAATTACTTTACCCCTTACTCTTTTTCAAATGGAGAAACGCGTTCGTGATTTCCACCTATACCACACGACCAATGAGGTCGCTGGATCACACCTGACTGTGATTTTGGCCCTCCATCTTAAAATTTCGCAATTGGAAATGAGCGGTGGCGTATTCCATGAGGAATCTGAAACTCATTACCTATACCTGGCTGCCTTTATAAGAGAGTGACAGCATTTGATTCCCAAATATTTCTTTTACAGACGCTTTTGTCCCAATTACACTACAAAAACTTTGAGCCTTTAGCTGCATCATCAGTCCACCGCTTTTATAGAAAACGATAACTTTACTGTGTTATGGAGCATTCTCATTGGTTATAAAACACATATTCTATAAAAGCTATGGTGTGACGCTGCAGCAAATGGGTCAAATTTTTAACAATGTGTCATGGAGCATTCTCATGGGTAAAAAGGAGAGATATTCAATAAAAGCGGGGGAGTGACGATACAACAAAAGGATCAAAATTTTTACAGTGTACACTGTAAAAAATTTGGCCCTTTTGCTGCATCGTCAATCCACCGCTTTTATAGAAAACGATTACTTCAGCCTATCGTGGAGAATTCTCATGGGTCAAGAGAGAGATATTCTATAAAAACGGGGGAGTGATTATGCAGCAAAAGGGTCAATTTTTTACAGTGTACACTGTTAATAAATGTAAACCTTGTTCAGTTAGGATTTCACACTTTGAAAAGATCGTGTGTCTATGTAAGTGTAACTTAAAAACATGAAAAATGAACGTTTCTAATTGGTCGATTGCTTCGAAAAGATATTGAATTTTAATGTTTAAATTTTTTAAAAAGTTCTAATCAACAGATTTTTATGAAATTTGAATGGGACCACATAGGCCCCATACGCTTTCAAACAAAAAAAGAATTATCAAAATCGGTTCATATTTACGAAAGTTATGCGTGAACAACAAATACATACAGGTCGAAATCATAACCTCCTCCTTGAAGTCGGTTAAAAATGCAACTACCTGAACTTTTTAAATTTTGCTTTAGGAAATTCAATATTGCACAGCTGTGCTATATTTGATGCATCTCAAGGGTGATAACTTTCCTTTTTGTTGTTGTTGTTGTTTTTGTTGAAAAGAATCTGGTGAATACTTGTTTTATCTATAACGGAAAAAATTTATCTTTTTTATTACACAATGGATTTTTTTCTTATCTTCCAAGGAAAAATGTTTTTCCTCTAATATTATAATAGAATCTTACAGCAAAGCTTAGCTAAATTTTGCATTTAAATTATCTTTATATAACAGTATTTTGGCATTTAAGCATAATAAACAAAAATGAAAAGTCCTGCATGAAGTATAGAATATTATAGACTTTCCTATATCATACTTTAAATATTATTTCAAAAAATTATGTGAATAGTCCATAGTTTACTCAGATATGGTTGGGCATCACTGTGAAACGTACTATAAATGCTGCAAAATTAAGCATAATTTACAATAGAGAAAATACTATAATGAAATACATCATTTTTAAAACCACTTATGTCAAGTTTCTCCAACGATAATTTTTTTCTTCATACTACTTTTCATTAATCATAAATTATAGAAATTATTCAATATTTACAAGTTTTGAAGTCCAATTTCTATAATGAGCCTAAAAAAGTCAATAAAAATTCTTTTACTTGTGAATAATATAGTTTTATTTTCAATTTCTGAAAAGTGACATGTCTTGAAAGTGACATGCGTGATTCAATTGATCTTGTTATATTATATAAATTTCCGTGGCAGTCCAAATTTATTTATGCGGGTTAGTAGCGTAATCAATCAGACAAATTGATCGCAAGTGTCACTCCACCAAACAAAAGATCCGCAGTCAAAAGCATTTTTCATCTATGTGGGAGGGTTAATAGATATATCGAACATTCTGAAAAATAAACACATAAATTTGTCAAATTTACACATACTTAAGTCTAAATTTCTAAAATTACACCCTTGTCAGGAAAATTGTGCACTTTTTGCAAAATTTACCTGTTTTATGTATATATAGCTTATGAAACTAAATGTGTAATTAGTTTTCGCTTTAAAAAAACACAAATAAGTGTGTAAATTTTTGATAGCATCTTCACCAAAAATTCAAAAATGAATATTTTTTTAAGTCCTTCGTTCAAATTCAAGCTAAACTTATTCATTAAAAGAAATCTTTTTGGTTTTCAATTTCAGGTGAAGCAATCATGAGTTATACTGACTTATTTTTAGGTGACTTTGTTCTTATCACTACCACTGGTAGAATTTTCAATATTTTTTTTTAATGAAAATGTAGCAGAGGATTCTTAGAATAATGCTTAAAAATATCAATAAATAAGGTACTCTGTAAAAAAATTGCAAAATATGCTTTTTTTGTCCCCTCTTAAAGTTTTAAATAAAATATATTTTTTTAAATTTTTATTGCCTCTAATACTAGTAAAATAATTTAGCACAGTTTATTTTTTTTTACTGAGTATCCTGAAAAATTAGATAGTTTTAAAAATGAAAAACAACTGCCTATAATTATTTAAAGTAATTAATTTGTAGGCTATAAATACATGTATCTACGATGTGAGTATAGACGATGCCTAAAATGTCAAATTTCATAATTTTCCAGAAATTTAGTTATTGATATTTATTCATAAAAATTAGTCAACCTACTCAGTAATGTCCTATAATTTTTTTTATAAAGCAAACTGGCTTTTATTTCATTTTAAAAATTGTATAATGTTAAAGACAGTATGTAGAAAGTTTTTTTAAATGTTTTACACGTTTTGTTTTATAGTGTTTTAAATTGCGTATTGTTTATAATGTGTTGCTAATTTGGTGACAATGTATTGTGCAGCACAGCACTATTATATGAACATGTTTTCATCAACACTATTTATAGCACAATTAGAAATACTATTTTTAGAACACATTTCTAGATAGCAACTCTTTTGCAATATATTACGAACACAACCTCAACGCCTAAAAATATTTTGCTTATATGTCGTTAATTTTGTGACAAAAAAGTCTTCTTAAATGTGTTTATTACTTACCCATCATACGTAGTATAGGGTAAGTCTTGCAATCGTTTTGAAAATCGAAAAGGTTCTTTTGACAGATTTACATGTTTCAGACACTGGAAATTCCGAAAAACATATTTAAAAAAATTGTCGTCTTTGTCTGTGTGTCTGTAAACTTTCTATCTCCAGAACAAATTTTGATAGAGAATTTAAATTTGGTATGTACGTAGTATGTAAGAATGGAAACAAGTCTATTTAATATTAGTAACCGCGATTATCCGGAAGTATTTTTTTCGGACCTTTGAAATATTCGTTCTGATGAAAGGCAAAACATTCTTGAATTTGTTTATTTTAAGGAGTGAATATAAAAGACAATAAAACACATAAATTTTGCATAAATTTGGCATAATCCATCAGATAATTAGTTAATAAGATTTTCAATCATGTTTTTCACATTTTTCGATTTTTTCTGACCATTATATTTCATCCAAATTTCAATTCAAAGATATATTTTAAATGGAAATGAAACCCTTAATCCAACACAGTAAATTCTTAATTAATATAATTATCATTTTTCGAGTAATGAGGATGTTTCTTTTAAGCAATTGGGTATCACTTGATTATTATTTTCATATTTTATAGTACGCATATGCATGATGGGTAAATATTATGGTGGCCCCCAACGACTATTTTTTATGTATGAAAATTTGCATTGTCGGTAATCAACTTTCATGGAGTGCTAAAACGCTTATCGTTCGTTACGTTTTTATCATTTTGGATTTTATCTGCCATTGCCATTTTCTAGTGGAAAATGTTGAATATTAAGTATCAAATTTATGTAAATAATTTGTTTTAGTTTAAAACCTTCAAATCGACAATTGGTGTGAAAGCTCTTCACAATTCATTTTTTTCGTATTTAAGCTATAAATGTTTTCAAAATACAATAAAAAATTGGGCAACTAAAATAGTATTTAAAAATATTAATAACATTATTACTTAAAAAAAAATGAAAAAATATGGTATTTACTTTTTCTAATGTTGCCCGATTTTTTCTGTATGCATAAATATTTTTGTTTTTTTTTATCTCAGATTTTTTCATTATACAAAGTTTTGAAACAAAGTTTAGTGTCTGTGTGTTATGAAAGTATTGTCATAGAAAATATAATTATTTCTATAAATTATGATAATCGTTTTCAATTAGTAAAATTTACGTAAAAAATATCTTAATTATTTTTCCGAGTTCCAAAGGAGTCCCAAAAATAAGTTCATTCTTTCATACTAATGTATATCATGCATGCTTATGACTACTCTGTCCAAATAATGACTAAGATGGAAAAGAAGTGAATACATTTTTTTGAGTTACGATATTGATTTATTATATCAGATACTAAATTTAAAACGTTCAGTGAAGGCTTGCATTGGATAAAGAATCATCTCTCAGAATATGTTTTTATGAAATTGAAAATATAATTAAACACTTTGTAGCTATTTTTATTTTTAAATTTGTAAGTCTAGCTTTAGTTGTACAAAATAAAATTTATAAATAGGAGCATAAAATAAATAAATAAATAATTATTATAATTGGGTTGTATGTATTGAAAACAACAAAGTGTAAACGTATAAAATATTTATAACTCCTGTTAAAAATCACTCGAAAATCCCAAAAAATCTGTATAATAATTTGAAATGTACATTTATTAATAGTTCAAAAATAATTATATGGATGTATGTTTGTATTTCAGAAGAATGAAACATTTTTTTAAAATTAGAAATCTGAACAATCGCAACAGAGATCATAATATCTTGATCTCTTAAAAGGTCCTGAAGCTGTTCAATCTTCAAAAATGTAAAAAAAAAAAAAAAAAAAAAAAAAAAAAAAAAGTTTCGGTGTTTCTGAAGAAACAAATATTATGCAACAAAGAACAATATTGTTTGTATCATTTAATACAACACGCAAGTCTTTTATTACACGATTTATGGCTAAAGAACAAAAGCTAAAACAGCTGTTAAAAAATTAATTTTTTTTAGAAACATTTTCTTTCAAATAAATTTTTTTATTTTAAATATCTATCTATTTATCTATATATATTGTTAGAAATCCATCTATTGCTAGAAAAATGGAAGGCTTCAAAAGTTCAATTTTACTTGTAACCGATAAACAAATATTATCACCTTTGGTATGTTTAATGAACTAAACCTACATTGGTGGGCAAAATTGTGAAAATCTTTCGGCAGCTTTCATAACAAAAAGAAAAAAACTGTCTATTGCACCCGTCTGGAGGAAAGTACATCCAGAATATTTTGGTATATTTTCACCGAGCATGATACCAGATCTCTAATCCCCGCTATGTTGATATACATTTATAGTTATATACTATATCCATATATATATATATATATATATGAGTCTGTAAACTTCTCATAGAATCTCCACGTTGTTTGTGTATCCTATTTATTTATCTAATATTAAAAAAGTTAGTCTACTCCATGTCTGATCGCGTTTATACATTAATTAAAAATAAGTTGGAAATAGCATGTCAAACGTAGCAAATGTGGTGCGTTCGTACTATAAATATTTTTATAAATGTACAGATTTTGATGCAATAGCAGTTAAATTCTTATGCAAAAATGCCTGAATAGAAAATATGATACGATTATACACCAATTACAGACATACATTAATTACAGAGCAATCCAACTAATTAACTCAAGTTAGAGTATGGACACACAAACCGAATTATTAAACATTTCCAACTATGTTTTAAAGTGTTAAAACTCTTAATAGGTGGAAATTTGACTTTAAGAATTTTATACACAATAGACGGTAACATTTTTAAATTCTTTTGTACAGCCGTGTATTTTGTATACTATCTTTACATACGCATTATGTCACTATTAACTAAAATTTAATTAAGATTAATACACGATTATATCTAGTGAAATCAAACCTCCAGAGATTATATTCCATAGACAGCAATTTATTTAATTCTTTGTGTGGCCCTATATATCAATTTTCTACATTTTATAAGCATATTTTGGTTTAATAAATGCAGTTCAGGCTAAAAATATGTAATTTATTTCAAAAAACCTTTTAACTACTTTTGTTAATATTCTGTAATCTGTTCAGTTTCTATTGTGTTACCCTGTATATTATGTACAGCATATATATTTATGCAATGCAATATGCAAAAATTTAGTTAAACTTAAAAACTCATAGCACAACTAAAAATGCACTAGCAATAATCTCTAATATACAGGTCCTTAAGGAGATAGACTATTGTTTCTATATTTATGATTCACCCTGTATAATAACTAAACAGTAATTAACGCTAAGAAAATAACTCTTAACATCAATTTTATCATAGCTATTCGTTAAAAAAAACTTTGCTAAATATATATAATGAAAAAATTAAGAAAAAAATATATAATGAATTACTCTAGCATTTTGTGTGTACATATATTATAATGTTTATCGGTGCACAAAATAATGCTATTCGAGAAATAAAAAATGATTAACGTTTAAAAATTATAACTTTTAATGCCATATTTCATTAGAATTAATTATCTAAACAAATTGCTGCACAATAAAAAGAAAAACTTTCATAAATTTATTATAAAATAACAACAATAAATCTCCTGGGTGATATGTTTTAAAATCTTTCTCAGTGCACAAAATCCTGCTGACGAATAAATTTAGCTGCAAATGCAAAATCATTAGTGAATATTAAGCACTACTTTAATTGTCTAAATTGATTAAAGGTAATTATCTGTAAAAGATTTACTACTTGGCACACGACCTTAACATGTATTCGAAAGGTTACGTAAAAGGAATACTTTTTATAACAAAATCAATGCAATAAATCACTTGGGGGGTATATGTTTAAAATCATTTCTTGGAATACAGAATGATGTTTTAGAAGAATTTGCCTTGAACAACATATGATATTAATAACGTTTATCAGGGAAATCTTTAAGTTCCTAATTATAAAAAAAAGAAAAAAAAAAGAAAATTACATGAAAAGATACATGGCTTAATAAAAGATGGGGATTATTTTTTGACATCTGAAGTATTTGGGGGAAAAAAATGACACTTTATTGATTTTTTCTGATAAAAGAAATGAAATTATTTCTTTTTCGAAAAAAGAAATGATTTAAATCGCTATGGGATTTACCTTTATGTCATAAATATTTTCTGTAAATATTTCTAAATCTTAAAAGTATTCTTTTATCATTTTTATATCAGTAGTATTTATAAAAGATTTATGTTAAGAAACTATCTTTATCTTCATACAATTTTTAGTATTTAATCAAAATTAATATTTTTAAAATTAGTTACTTGTGATTCTTTACCAAATAAACAAAATAGTTTAAATAAATATTTATGAAAGAGTATTTTTCTGTATTTTACTAAAATCAACTCTATAGATTTCGGAAAAAGAAGTAAAAGTCTGCATTCGAGAGACGTACCCGAGAGCTTTGAATTCCAAAATAAAAATAATTAATTGTTCCAAAATCAGAAGACATCCTTTTATTATTTTGAAATCACTGTTTTCTAGTAGTAGTTTTATCCCCATTTAGTCACCGAAGTATATCGATTAGATAAAGTTAAAATCAATGTTCTGAAATAATGGGTCTTGCAACTGCAAGAATTAAGATTTCTGGTTGCGGGGAAATCTAAGAGGCTGTATATATATATATATATATATATATATATATATATATATATATATATATATATAATTATGTGGTTGAGATGAAATTTAAAATAATTAGGCATACCCAAACGTTAAACGAGTAAAAGGAAATGCTACGGTGGATCACAGTATTTTGCGTTTAGAGTATGTGATTAGACATGAGGATTCGCATACTGAACATTTATGTTTCGTGTTTTATAATAAAAACATATTTAAAAAAATCAAATACGAATTTAAAAATTAATTTTATTTGTTAACATCTTCCGGAAAAAATCAAATGTGAAACTACATCTAGTGGTAAATTATTGATCTAATATATTTTAAAAAACTCGTTTTCACATACACTAAGCAATTTAAGTACAAAAACTTTTTTAAATTATACCTTCAAACTTTCCAAATGTGTGCATTTTAATTATGTGCCATCCTGTATGTACGATGTTCCCCGCCCCCTTTTTTTTGAACAAATATTATTTTACTTAATGCATGAGTTTACGGTTGATACGTGTTAGCCATTTTTCGCTATATTTCTTAAACTGGATGTTTTCAGGGAGAAATATCTTTCGTGCATTAGAAAAATGTTTGGAAATTCGCAAAAGACCGTGCAAGTAAAACGCTATCGTGTATTATATTCGAAGTATTTATGTAACTATGTATTGTATTTATGTAACTATGGCTGGTACACAATAATTAATGGCTATAAAATTTTTTCGGTTGTACTTTTATATGAATTATTGCGTTAAAATAGTACAAGTCATCTAGCATTGCAACAAGAAACTATGTACCCAAAAATGCATATTTCTTTTGAAAATATTAAATAAATATTCAAAATTTACTTGTTTTGATAAAAATTCTTTTCAAAACAAATTTTTATATTACTTATGAATTTAATATCTTCTAAAACGTGTTTCGAAACATATTTTTTGTCACGAAAGAATTCAACAAACAATTAATGTTGTATAGCACATTAACATAAATGAATATATATATATATATATATATATATATATATATATATATCAAAAGGAGAGATATATTAAACAATTAAAGTTCAGTGGCACATTAACATAAATGAAAAATATACTATTTATGAATAGGAGAGATGTCTTTTTAAATTTCTTAACAATGCAAACAAACTTCTGTACCACAACCAAAAAAGATATTTTGTTACAATTTATATTAAAAATATATTTTTTAATATGTCTAGCATTTAATTTTGTTTAAATGTGTCTCACTGTGCACGACTCTTCCTTTAAAATACTAAAAATAATGAAATATAAGGTATTAATTCGACTTGCATTAACTCCCAGAATTTTAGTCTTAAGCATGCGTCCTCATTTGTTTTTATGTACTTAAAACTGCAAACTTTACCCATATCCTATCTATTTTCATAAAAATGGAGAGTTTCAACCAACAATGATGCTTTTACTGATTTAAATATTGGCAAATTAAAATATATTTTTCATCATTAACTGTGGTAGAATGTAAGCATTGTTACAGTGTCTTGTAATTAAGATTTCCTTGCATCA